>CM028687.1:48830976-49430976 GCA_016771965.1 Brassica carinata | reverse complement strand
TAGTCATGAAAATTAAATATTAAGTTATTGATTCATACATATAACACAACAAAAAATGTGTAAAACAATTTATAAGTATTTCTTTCATACCTTAACCCCATATCATAAATCAAGATTTCAAATCTAATACTTTATAAACCTATAAACCCCATGCTCCAAACCCTAAAGCATAAATAGTAAATCCAATATTTTTAATCATAAACATAAAATTATAAATAACAAATCAAAATTATAATCGTTAACAACACCTATACACCAAATTTTACTATTTACATATATAACATACATATAAAATCAACTTAAATCAATAGCATCATAATTTTTTAGAAGACTGGCATCAGACTCGCTAATTAAGGCATATAGTAATCAGGATTGGGTTTGATCACATGGGATTGGGACCAATATATTTATGAAGAATTTAGAGGTCAATTTGGTGAAAATCATTGTTGGTTAAGTGGTTTAGTATGTTATTTTATTTGTCAAGGTCACGTGTTATAGTTTAGCTTTATATCATTTGTAAAGTGCTAAAAAAATTTCACTACTTCTAACCTCAAAAATACTATTTTAGTTACAGAATATTCTAAAAAGATACTTAGAAGGTGTATTCAATTTAACATTTGAGGTGATTTGATTTTTTAGTGGAGCTTTAGATGATTTTAATAAGTTGCAGAGATTTGGGTGATTTTTAATTAACTACTCTAGAATATCACCTAAAACCATAGAATTTTAATTTTAATTTTTTTTTTAACTAAGAAACTCCACCTAAACACCCTAAAATCATCCGAAAACTTTAAAATTCCACAACTTAAAATATGTTCAATAACACTGGATTTCAGAATACTTTACGAAATGTCAAATTCAATAACAGTGGATTTTAAATAACTTTTTAAAATTCATGTTTGAATAACAGTGGATTTGTCATTTTAATACAAATCACCTATAACTCTCAGTTGAATACGCCCCCTTAGAGCATCTCTAATGGCAATTCTACCCATTGGAATTCTAAAATTATATATATATATATATTAATATTATTGTTAAATTGTAGAATTTTTAATTTTGTGGGAAACCCAACCTAAAGTTTTTTAAAAACAAATTTAAACACAAAGTTTATTACCGGTCAAACTAATGTGTCAATGAGTCAATAGTAGACGGCCCCCTCTATTTAGAATAAGGGAATGAGGAGCACGTTATAGTTATAATAAAAACGTATGGATACGTGTACTGAACTAACTATAAGCTTCTTTTAATATCTACTCTAAAGAATACCAAATATATTGCAGCATATGTTTTTTGTGCTGAAATTTGACTTTCTATTCTGCTGAAAAAAAAATCTTGTTATTCTATTCTTTGTGTGACCTTTTATAAAGGGCTCGACGGGGATGAGATGTGCCCACAACAAACAAACTTGTATTCATAACTTAAAAAAGAACCTTAACACATAACGTAGATAATCGATGGCGAGCAACGGTAATGACAACTGCAAAGCAAACGACAGTGTTTGGCAGTTCAAAGGAAACGGTGCGACGAGTGATGCAGCTGCGGTAACGTTGAGGAAACTCGTCTTTGGAATGTTTAAGAACTGCAAGTTCAACAATGGAAAGACCATTTTGCCCTCCACTACACACAGCTTCAAGACTTGCCCTGAAGCGGAAGAAGCTGTGGCTGCAGCCGTCCGCTCCGGCATGGCCAACTCATATGCGCCTAGCCCTGGAATTTTCAACGCTAGAAGGTTTGATCTGAAAATTCATTAGTTTATAAAAAACTGAAAATTAAAGTTTATAACATATTTATTGGTAGGAAACCCAGAAGATTATCAATAACTTAATTAGTATTTTAACATACATTTATTTATTGAATTAATTTTTAGTTTTTAATAAAGTTGAATCAGTCACAAAGAAATTAATTATACAAAAGGTTTTTATTGCTGAGATATCTTCTAAAAAACTTTTAATACTCGTAAGATGACATTTCGAGTGACTAAATTGTATTTTTTTTTCCTCAGAGCGGTGGCAGATTATCTAAATGGCGAGCTTCCTACTAAGCTAAGGCCGGAGGATGTGTATATCACAGGCGGATGCAACCAAGCGATTGAGATCGTAATAGATTCTCTCGCAGGCAATCCAGCAGCCAACATTCTGCTTCCTAATCCAGGATATCCTCACTATGATGCTCGGGCTATTTACAGCGGCGTCGAGGTTCGCAAATACGATCTTCTCCCGGAAAGAGATTTTGAAATTGATCTGGACGCCCTTGAGGCTGCTGCCGATAAGAATACCGCCGCACTTGTTCTCATCAACCCCAACAATCCATGTGGAAACGTCTACACCTACGATCATCTTAAAAAGGTGTAGTTTCTTTCATATAGAGCCTTTTATGTGTGATATGTATAATCTTAGAATTTTTATTAGCAAACGAACTAACAGGTGTTGTTATTAATCAATCTTTAGGTTGCGAAGATGGCTAGGAAACTTGGCATCGTGGTTATATCCGACGAAGTGTATGATCAGGTTGTATATGGAGAAAGGCCCTTTGTTCCAATGGGGATATTTGCATCGATAGCTCCGGTGATCACGCTCGGATCTATATCCAAAGGATGGGTTGTACCTGGCTGGAGAATCGGCTGGATGGCCATCAACGATTCTAATGGCATTCTTAAACAAGCAGGGGTTAGTCAATTTCCTTTAACTGATTTCTTAATTAAAAGGAATTTGTAGACGTATAAAGAGTATAATATATAACTATAGCGGGCAATTTAATTATACGATTTGTGGACATTCATTAAAAAGTCTAATTGAAGTTTCTGGCCTTTTCCTAACACCAGGTAATTCAATCAATAGAGGATTGTCTTGATTTAACTCCACAACCTTCATTTATTCTTCAGGTTTGTAGTCTCTGGCTATCAAATACACATCAGCTCTTATCATAGAGTTTCGGTTTTCTAATAAAAACGTTTCTAAATGATGTGACTTTTATCCTTCTTTATTGATTTTTTCATAGGAAGCACTTCCTGAAATATTGGAGAAAACACCAAAGGAGTATTTCGCCAAGAAGAATAAAGCTATGAAACGCAACGTAGAGCTTTCATTTGAGAGGCTACGGGACATTCCTTGTCTTTTTTGCCCCAAGAAACCTGAATCTTGTTCTTACTTATGGGTATTTTCTTTGATTTTAACTCATTATTACAGAAAATAACTCATAATCTACATGTATATGGATCATAACTTTGTAGATGATTTATTTTGCAGTTAAGGCTTGACACATCAGTGTTAGATAATATAGAAAACGATCTCGATTTTTGCACGAAGCTAGTCAGTGAAGAGAGTCTAGTCCTTGTACCAGGTATTAATCTCTTTTACCAATATATACATTATATATATATTATGAAAAATCATATAGTTATCTTCATCCATATGCAGTTGGTTTCAATTAATTAAGCTTATTGATCTTTAATGATCAATGTTTGCGGACAAAAGAAAAAGATCAATCTTTTTGTTTATTTATATTTAGATTTTTTTGTGGGACTTTTGTAGGAGTGGCTTTAGGAGCGAAGAATTGGGTGAGGATCTCGATCGGCACTGAAGAATCAGAATTACAGGAGACATACGACAGATTAAAAAGTTTCTACGATCGTCATGCCATTTCCAAAGAAGCTATCAAACCCAATGGTCATCCGACCGTTAATCAGAGAGTTGTGGCTGTCATCTGACTGTAGTCATCTTATGGTACAAGTCCATTAGACTTGCTGTTTATCTCTATATGTCTCCTGGTAATGAAATAAAGATTTGAGAAAAATACTTGAATATTTATCCGCCTTAGTTCCCCCAAAATGTTCGACCACCGAACTCGAAACCGTAAATACATGAAACACTTCCTCCCGCTAGCTGAGACTTTGGTTTGTTTATATAATACGTTTGACTATCATTTTTTTTTTCGAAATTTAACTATCAGCTTGGTAATATTAAAAAATAATTTAAAATTTGGTGGCATGGGCAAAGCGGGTTCGGAAACTCAAAATATTTGAAACAGTTATGGAATGAAGATTAAATTGTCAACACGAATATTTTTCTTAATCAATTTAGAGTTGAATAATGTATATGTTGGCTTCCTTTAAGTCCATGTCTAATTCTCTCTAGTCCGATTAGTATTATATTGTTCATTTTGGGTCCAAGAGACAAGTCTGCATGGATTTATTTTTGGGCTCCTTCCCAAAATATCTCGTACTAATCAGAGTTAGACATCTCTTTATATACTAGATATTATTTGTCTAAACTTCCAATGTGAGACTTTGTTTGCATTCAGAACAAACCTCCTCTCAAACCAAGTATCACATGAACCCTTGGTTTCCAACCTCCAGCGAAACCTGGTACGCATCTTATACCGTCGTAATCACCAACATGACTCTTCACTTAACCCTTGTTACACCATTAGGATTTATCCACCTAATCCTTACTGCACCATTAGGACATTCACCACCTAATCCTTGCAACACCATTAGAAATATCCACCTAATCTTTGTATCGTTGTTAGGAAGAAACTTTCGGTATAAGTCTCCGGCACCACTTAATCGCGAAGTCACCTTAAGAATTCTACTCCCACAACTGAAGCTTTCAGAATCTTTGACAGACTCTGCTACGTACATTCCCTTTCCATCGAAGGTGGTACTACTTCGAATTTGAAGGGTATTTTGGTTTTCTTACAGATGTTCGTCAACATGGCTCTGATACCACTTGTTGGGCTTCCTTTAAGCCCATGTTCAACTCTCTCTAGTCCGATTAGTACGATATTGTCCACTTTGGACCCAAGAGGCAAGTCCGCATGGATTTAGTTTTGGGCTTCTTTCCAAAAGGCGTCGTACTAATCAGAGTTGGACATCTCTTTATACACTAGACATTATTTGTCTAAACTTCCAATGTGAAACTTTATTTGCATTCACAACAATATACCTGTTAGGCATTTAAATTTTGGGGACGAAAACAAATATTTCGTCTTACTATACCCAAACCGTCCTGAGCAGAAAGTCATCCTCAGGTCCTCTTTCTTTATTTTTCAATTTTCTTGCTTAACTGTAAATATCAATTATGAAATTTCCTTCTGTTCTTTGCTAGGATTGTGTCTTTGATCAGCCTATCAATGACCCTAAAGATTTTCACTGTGGGGGTTGATTGATTGTTGAATATTTTATTGTTTATTTCCTTCCACATGCTGTACACTAGAGTCTGCGCGCATTTCCTCAAAATTGCAGGGTTTTTTTTTGTTGATTGGAGACACCAATAAGTTATCTCATTCCAAGAGCAAAAACAAGGGAAGCTTTACCTGATAAGCTAGCGCTTGTTTCCATAACTTCTTGCTATAGACACAGTGGATGAATAGATGGTGTCTAATTTTTTTTTGGGTTGTTGCAGAGACAGCAGATAGGAGATATCTGCATACCCCAAGCAACAAGACTAGATATAGTGGGCAGCCTATCCTGCGTAGCAATCCAACATTGTGATTGTATACTTAGGCGTTTTCCCTTTTAACCAAACAGCCTGAGCCCAAGGTACTGCAACCTCTGTTTCTGGGAAGACATTCAAAGTTGCAGCAGAGGAGTAGGAAGGTAAATCACCACGTCAATATTCCACGAAAAGGAGTCATTTACCATAGATGAGATTGGTGGCGTCATAGTAGTCAAGAAGGTATGGAGCTGAACCTCTTCCATCATGGCGAGAGAAGAGTCCAAAAAATTATGTTACTTGCCCGAGCCACTGTTGCTGAAAGAGGAATCCCTAGGCGAATAGGCCCTTGATTTCGCAGAGACAGGATAAGCTGTTCCAAAGGAGACCAATTATGGGGTAATTGGTTGGGATTTATTTCTCTATATTTATTTATAAATCACTAATCTTTAACAATCAAGTTGTCGTTTTATTTTTAAAAGTTAAAGGGTACATCATGTTTCTACTAATTTTTACCAATCATGCTTTATCTTTATTATTAAAGCTACAGCAAAAAAAAATTAAAGCAATTTTTTTTAATATATTTTAGATAAAAGTTCCACATCCTTTTTTTTTAGGCTGTAGAATCTGTAAATTAAAATAGTTATCTATAATATCAAATAAATTATATAATCATAATAAAAACATCTATAAATGTTCTAATTTGTTTTTGGGTTTTTAAAAATTATTGAAATATTAAAAACATAAATCTTATTTACATATCACATTCTAAATAAGTTTTGATAATTTATTTAAAAATATTAATATAAATTCTTTTTTTGACATCAATATAAATTCTTTTAATTGATAAAATAATTGTTTTATATATACATCACATATTTCACATATTTTATTTTAAAATATCTATAGCCTATAACTTACAGCTACAACAAATTTAACTACAGCAAAAATCTCTGCAAAAAAATATACAGTAACAACTTTACAGCTACAGCCAACTTACCTACAGCTAAATTTTTACAGCTAGAGTCGAACCAAACATCACTATGTATCAGAATCTTGCTTTATTACGATTGCCAATCTTGAATTTAAGGAACTTAATTGTCAGTGGTCTCGGATCCTATTTCCATAAAAATAATTACTAACAAAATTCATTTTTCTCTTTATGTTTTTTTCTCTTGTTTTGGATCTTAGTTTTTTTTTTTTTTTGAATGAATGCTAAATTTTATTCATCAAAAAAACCTTTTTACATCTAAGTGCATCCAAGACATAAGAAGAGAAAACAAGCTACTACATCATAAAATCCGTATCCTCCATAAAAAATATTCACACTCTCGTTGCAAACCAAAATTGCAATCCACCTTCCAACCCTTTAATTCTCTTCTGTTTCAATAGGCTAAGTTTGTTGTGAATCCCTTTATCTAGCAACTTCTTCAAGATTGACAAGGGCAACAGCTTATCTGCATGCTTAACCTTATTTCTCTCCCTCCACATCGCATACATCGCAGTCTGAAATGCATATCTTATGCAAAATAACTTCTTCTTTTCCATATTCTCATCCGTTATCAAATGCATTATTCCAGACCAGACATTAGTATAAGTATTCCCCAAAATTCCTTTAGTGAGATGTTCCCATACCTGAGAGGTGTATGAACACTCAAAGAAAAGATGGTCACTAGACTCTGAAGCATTTTTGCATAAGACACACATAGCATTGACACCTGGGTTCCAACACGAAACTCTGTCCATCGTGGAGAGTCTATCCAATGTTGCTAACCACATCATAAAAGTGTATTTAGGTGTTGCTTGAGGAAACCATACTCCTCGGAACCAGCTACACTTTGCTTTAGTCTCTCGAATTAACTTCCAAGTTTCTAGAGTAGAAAATTGGTGCTTGAAACCAGATTCTCTTCTCCACAAACTAACATCATTCTCCTCGTTACTCAAAGAGACTTTCATTTGGTTTAAATCTTCCTCAATATTCCTTAGCAGCTCCATACGATGTCTTCTTCTTCTGTGAGTACTTAGGATCGCTTCCTCAACAGTGGCTTCTCTTTTTATACCCATTTCTATAACTCCTCTCTCCCCCAACAGATCAAAAAGTATTCCCTTTTCATGCCATCTATCATACCAAAATGATGTATGACGACCATTGCCAATTTTCTTCTTATAAAAACTTTTTGCTATCTCTCTCAACTTCAACAATTTCCTCCACATCCAAGAACCAGCCTGAGTTTTTATATCCACTTCCCAGAAATTTTTCTTATTAAGCAAATTATGCTTAACCCATTTTCCCCATATTGAGTCTCCAGTAAGCATTTGCCAAATGAGCTTCAGTCCATTCACTTTGTTTATATATTTAAGAGCTCTCAGCCCCAAGCCACCTTTTTCTTTCACTCGACAGACATCCTTCCATGGAACTTTTACCCCTGATGATCTCAGCTCAGGTCCAGACCAAAGAAACGCCGAACAGAGTTGCTCCACCTCTTTGATACACTGACCTGGAAGTCTAAAAACTGCTGCCCAAAAGTTGACAATACTCATTAGTACCGAAGTGATTAACTGCAATCTTCCTGCATATGATAAAAACCTGCTCATCCAGGTACTAATTCTGCTTCTGATTTTCTCCAGTAAAGGCATATAATCCTGCTTCCGCATGCTTTTGGTCATCAATGGAAGCCCAAGATATCGAACAGGAAGCTCACCCACTGTCAAAGGGAAATTTGATAAAATGTTCCTCTTCACTTCTTCAGAAACCCCAGCCATGTAAATTGTAGACTTCTCTAAACTGATCTTAAGACCCGACCAAACAGCAAACTCATCAAATACAGAAAGTGCACCTTCCACTGAAGCTTTGGAGCCTTCGACAAACACCATAAGGTCATCAGCGAAACAGATATGAGTAAGGGACAAAGACTTACATCTCGCGTGGAACTTAAACCTCTGCTCAGCCACTGCCTTATCAATCTTCAGAGATAAAACATTCATACAAAGCACAAAGAGATAAGGACATAACGAGCATCCCTGCCTCAAACCTCTTTTGCTTTGGAAGTAGCCTGCTAGATCACCATTCACTTGAACCGAGAAGGAGGTAGTAGTGATGCAGAGCCTGATCCAGTGAGTAAATTTTTCAGGGAATCCCATTGCTTCTAAACTTGTCAGCACAAAATCCCATTGTACAGAATCGAATGCCTTCGATATATCAATCTTCATCACACTCCTAGGTGAGATCATCTCTTTGTGATAATCCTTAACCAACTCCGAGGCTAAAAGAACGTTCTCCATAAGTAATCTACCTTTCACAAAGGCAGACTGATTCTCAGTAACAATACGAGGAAGCATCTCTTTCAATTTATTCGCCAGAATTTTTGATACTACCTTGTAGAGAACGTTGCAACAAGCAATTGGACGAAAGTCTCTCATTTCCAAAGAATCCATTTTCTTAGGTACCAGCGCTAATATCGTAGAATTTACTCCTTTAGGCAAGAAACCATACCTGAAGACTGATTGTATAAATATTGTGAATTCGTGAGCTATAACAGACCAAGTAGTTTTAAAAAATTCACAGGGATAGCCATCTGGACCTGGTGACTTACAAGCTGGCATAGCAAAGAGCACTTTCCTAATCTCCTCTTCAGTGACCTCAGTCTCAAGCATACGGAAATCTCCAGGAGTGCATCTAAATTCAACCAACTCCTGCAGCTCCTCCTTAGAAGCACCTCGATATTCCGAAGGAATCTGGTTCAAGAATGTTGAGAAGAACCTCTCCGCTTCATTCTTGATATCCGAGTGACTTGTTACGGTATTACCATCCGTACATCTGATCTCACGAATAGCATTCTGAGCATAACGGGATTTAATAGCATTGTGAAACGTCTTGTTGTTCTGATCACTAATATCCAACCAGTGTAATTTTGCTCATTGTTTTAGAAACTCTTCTTCTAGTCCAGAAACATGCATCCATTTGTCATAAGCCTCAGCTTCCTCTCTTATATTGCCACTAGTAGGATTAGAAAGCGTATCTTGCTGCTTCTCACAAAGAATTCCATACGCCTCCTTTGCTCTTTTTGACAAATTACCCAATTTCTCTCTCCCCATTTCTCTGATGAGAGGTTTCAGGTTTTTAAGTTTCTTAGAAAACCTGTATAGAGCTGAGGTGGAGTGAAATAAAACTGCAGTGCTATCCCAATATTCTTTCACCATTGGTAGAAAACAAGAAAGACTCCCAATAGCACTCACATACTTAAAAGGCCTCTGAATCTTCTCCCTTGGAGGAGAAATTTGGATCCTACATCGCATGTGATCCGAACAACCCCTGATTCAAATACTGAAAATGCATTCGTGAAACGGTGGATGGCATTATCATTCATCAACACCCTGTATAGCTTCTTAAAAATAATGCCTTCCTCTCTCTTGTTACACCACGTAAATAGAGGCCCTTGGTATCCCATATCAGAGAGACGACAATGGAGAACCGTTCTCTGAAAATCTCTTATACCACTTGGTAGCCTGCCCAAACTCGAAAAACCAGAATTTTCTTCTCCCTCTAAAATCTCATTAATGTCACCCATTATAATCCAAGCCCTATTTTTGAAACTAGGGGAATTATAATGATGACAGAGATCATCCCACAATTCTTTCCTTTAATCTGCTTGATTTCTAGCATAGACAAACGTACAGTAGAAATCCTCTTCACCTTGCAAGCTCACGGAGCAAGTTATCAATTGATCAGACTTGTACACCGGAGACATACGCACAGAATCCCTCCAGAGCAACCAAATTCTTCCACCAGCACTACATTCATAATTAGTTACCGATGACCAACTTCGAAATACCGTTTTTAAAATTTTCTCAGCTTTCTTTTCTTTCACCCGAGTTTCCAAAATACAGCCAAACAACATCTCCTTATTACTTATCCACTCACTAACCACAGAATGCTTCAAAGATTTATTAAAACCGCGTATATATATACTAGTATTATTATCCGGTGCTAAGCACGGATGTAATTTTTTCTTGCTTTTAAATTATTTTAAAAAATAAATTTTAATGTTTTAAATAAAAACTGAACTTATTTTAAACAAATGTAGCTAGGTAACACCTAAAAATATCATATTTGATATATTCAGTTATATATGTATTTTTTTGTGAAATTCTTCTTTATAATAAATTTCTTGGAATTAATATAAAAACATGAAACTAAACATGCATACAAAATAGTCAACTTAGACTTACAAAAATCTGCAAGATTTTTTTGTCAAGCAAAAACAATTGTAAGAATATGCTATGTTACATTAAAAAGAGATTTGTTAATTAGTCAAACTATAACAAACAAATTTGTAAATACCTAAATTGCATCACCATAGTTATTGCTATTTTTTCTTTGGTAGACTGGCATCACATCATTATTGTTAACCATGACATTTGATTTCAAATATACATAAACAAAATAGAGATTCTTAAAGCGTAATATAAGAAAGAGAATCAGAGAGAAACCATGACAATTTTTTTTTTCAAAAAAAAATAACTAAAGATAAAAGATACTAATTGTTTATGGTTTTGGTTGTGTTTATGTTTGTCGTAGAGAATGCTCCTTAGTTTTTTATTTATTTTTGTCTTTTTTCTTCTTTCCTTTTCATTTCTGTTTTTTTGGATGCAAAAGAAATGTAAGTAGTTTCACAAGGTAAAACATATAAAATAAAATATTTGTATATACCCATTTAATTTGTAGATAATAGAGTTGAGATGCTTATGGTTACCTTAGTTACTGTAGAGCTTTAACTTTTCAATTTTCATTCTTTTACTGAAAATTTAAACTTTGAAACATAAGCACGTTCATGTGACGTCTTACCTGAAATGGATAATTAAGAAAAAAAATTATTAAATGAGAAGAAGAGGAAACTAAATCTAAACCTAAACTAAGAGGAAACATTTAGAATTAGGAGTAAAAATAACTTGTATGGAAATTTTTTGATCAGTGGAAGAACTGATAAATAGCAGGAGAAGAAAAAAGATGAAGGAAAAAATAAAAGTAAATAAGATACAAAAAGTATACAGAAAAACAGTTAGAGAGCGTGGTCTTTATTTCTTGTTACAAAACCAAAAAGGTGGTCTTTATTTCGTACATGGATGTGATAATGTGAGAAAATTTAGGGATCTATGTTTTTTTTTAAATCAATTATTTTACGTGGAGTTTCAAAATCAATTTTTAACCAATATTATTTGTTTTATTTTTGCAAAAATATTTACTTTGGCAAGTGTTAAATTTTGATTAGTTAGGTGACTTGTGGTTTACGTATATAATGGATATATTTTTTTTATGAACAAAAAAAATAGGATGAATTTGTAGGATGATCATATTGAAAAAATATTAAGTAATTGATCATATAATAAAGTAAGGGGTTTGTTGTGATAATTTGACATGAAAACAGACCACGTTCTTCTTTTCAGCGTGTGAACGTTTGATAAATACATTGTATAAATATACTATACTATATTTGTTAGAAATGTAGTATATAATAATATATTCATACGTTGTTATTTTTTCTTTTTCGATGTGTTGCTTTAAAAATTCCTTTTCAACCACCATAACCAGTTTTACTCATCGCGTAAAAAACAAACACAAGTAATTAGAGTTTTGAAACCAAGAAAGATATGCACAAAGAATCCGTAGAGAGAGAGAGAGAGAGAGAGAGAGAGAGAGAGAGAGAGAGAGAGAGAGAGAGAGAGAGAGAGAGAGAGAGAGAGAGAGAGAGAGAGAGAGAGAGAGAGAGAGAGAGAGAGAGAGAGAGAGAGAGAGAGAGAGAGAGAGAGAGAGAGAGAGAGAGAGAGAGAGAGAGAGAGAGAGAGAGAGAGAGAGAGAGAGAGAGAGAGAGAGAGAGAGAGAGAGAGAGAGAGAGAGAGAGAGAGAGAGAGAGAGAGAGAGAGAGTATTGCAATAAATAAAATAGTATAGTATACTATAAGCATTACAAGAACATTGTTTTGAATGTACGTTAAATCAGGTGTACCGTTCTATTTTAATATGATTCATATAATACTTTGTATATGAGAGAGTAGCTTAAGTTAATTTGAACATATCAAATTTGGCGCCATTGAAGAAGACTCTTTCTTATTACCATTATATTTAATTTAAAGTTTTGTCTAGATTCTTTTCTGTTTTCTAAAAAACTCTTTCTCATTTGCCTGTTGAAAGAGATACTACTTGAGACCGAGCTCGGAATTTCGATAAACAGCATTGATAGCCGCCAATCAGCAGAAGGCAGAGATGTCTATGACCACAATCTTGAAAGATGTGAGAAAGGAGTCTTGTGGGATCCAGAGGGTTGTGCTTACGATGCTACATGCCAATTGATTCATGAACATGGTACTAAAATCCCTGATGAAATCGCTGCTGCTGTGAATGCTGAAATTGAACGCCAGAGAGCATTACATGAGCACTACAAGCCTGACCAGTACTACTTTAACAGGTCTGCTATCCGTCTACAAGAAATTCAGAGGAGCAATTTTGAGGTGAACCCCGAATACTTCGCTCTTGAGGGTAAGGTCCGTTCAGAGGTCTACCTGATGAGCATCCGATGGACCATGTTGAGATTTTGAGGATATAGTATCAAGTATCAAGTATCAAATGCATTGGAGTCTCTGAAGACTACTTATTTTGTGAACTTTTTCCATACACTCTTACTGGAGACCCAAAGAACTGGCTGAAACAATTACAGCCGGAATCTTTGATTTGCTGGAATGATACTAAAAATGCCTTCATCAACAATGGTCCATGGTAAAAATGAAGCATTTAAAGATTCTTATATCAGATTCAGAAAGTACCAAAGAGACTGCCCACTACATGACTATTCGGAGCCTCAAATAGTTCGTATTTTATTCCGGGGTCTCAACTTGAATTACCAAACATCTCTCGATATCGCTAGTGATGGAAATCTTAATACTAGGAGCCCCGAAGATGCTAAAAGGCTGATTAAAAATATGGCATCTAGCGATAGCTTCAAAGGTTTGATATTGGGATAAGGAAATCGATTAACGACAGAGATAAAGGCTGTATAGCTGCAATTAAACCATGTTTAGACTCAGTCCATGCTCTACTTATAAACTAGGGTCAACTTCTGCCGGCCTATGGGGCTGAGATTTTCTCATGTAAGGAAGAAGAGAAGGTAGCTCGTATCGATGGATTTGGTTCTCGAGTCAAACAGTTCGGTGATCAGCTATGGAACAGAAAGTCTAGTAGAAGTAACCAACAACTTCAGGGAAGTAGAGCCGAATCAAAACTAAGTCAGGTCCTTGAAGAACAGCGGAAGATGGCTACAAACTTCTGATTTGACACAGAAGTTTGAAGCTTTAAGTGACCAAGTTAAGGACTTGGCAGTCAGGTTGCACAAACTTCTGTTTTGTTAGAAGGGAAGAAGAATTTCTTCTATGAAATACTGACACTAATCCGAGGCGTACTGTTAGTGCTGTCACCCTAAGGAGTGGAAAACAGTTCGCCCCGAATTTAAGCAAAGGGATCACTCTTGGAGAGGAATTTCAGTCCCTCTACAAAGCCCATCGAATAACAAGACTCAGCCCATTTCAATCTATTCGGCCCAGCTCGATCGGCTCTGTTAACAGAGACTCGGTTCGAGCGCTCAGACGGTCGGCTTGGTAAGACTGTTCAACGGCTCACTTGCTTAGCCCAGCTCTCAGAGCCTTTACTCGGCGCAGAGGCCCATTAAGCTCGGCCCCTAGGTTAAAGTAACCTAGGGCAACTGGAAGAATGGAGTTCGTGCTATAAAGGGAGGAGATAGGAAAGGGGAAAGGGTATTCATACGAGATGCTTAGACATTGATGGCAAGATTTAGGGTTTATCTAAATACTTAATCCCGCCGATCTGTACCTTCTTCGGCACTCTTAATCGAGTCCAGGTCATCTTTTCCTATCTAATCACTTGCTCATCAATAAAAACGCCTTGAAATAACCCACAGTCGAGTTTAGTCTCCTTCGATTAAACCGACCAAACTCAGATTCAACAATCACCATGAATGAATTTGTAGAGCTTGAAAACGCCGGAGAGGATAAATCACACTTAGTATGGTGCGAGGCTGATTAGCGTCGTTCGACGCCTCTTCCACAACAAGAAAAGTTGGGGGTTGTTGAGAAACCAGAGAGTTCACAACCCGACAATAATCCAAAGAAAAGTTGGGGATCCTCAACCATCTGTTTTTTCAAAGCCGACTATAGAGAGGGTCTACAAATCCAGCATTTCCTTTGTCAAGAATCCAAAGAAAGCCAAATAGGAATTGGACAGTGTCAAATGCAAAGAAATCTTTGATAAGATCATTGTAGAGATACCTCTTATTGATGCCATTAGAACTTCCCCGGCTGTTAAGAGAAACGTGAGGCAAATGGTGATGGATGATCTGAGTGTTGATCAGGGTGTTATGATGATCTGTGAGCAAGTCAGCGCTGTGATATAAAAAGAGAATTCCAGATAAGCTTCTGGATCCTAACAGCTTTCTTCTAGATTGCAACATTTTTACTGAAAATACCGTTTCTGGCTACAGCTGGCGCGATAATAAACGTGAGAAAAGGATGCATAGGTTTGAATGTTGTTGATCTGTTAGTAAATTTTGACCTGAAAAAGCTAGTCAAGACACCTATGATCGATTGCCAAACACTCTTTGTGGACCACCTTACTGAACTAGTTGAGGAATCATTCAAAGAAATGTATTTTACGGATCCTTTGGAAAGAGCTCTAACAGCTTCTGAACGGACACAGCACACCTAGATGACCGAGTCACTGAGTACATAAAATAAATTCAGATGCTGCGACAAGAAGATTGGAAGAAGTCCGAAAAGCACTGGTTTGTACATTAGCAGCTCAAGCATCTGCCTCCTATTCCTTAGAAAGCAAAGAGAAAGAGAAGAAATGGCTCAAGTTTTTACAACATAGAAACTTCATGCTTACAAGCAAAATAGTATTTTATAGAAATACAAATGGTAGGAAGAAGAGACTTGCCGGTACACATTTTCATAGTCTTCTGTGTGTTCTAATGAAGTTATTGGTGTTCATTTGTATAGCTCTTAAGCAAGCATAAGCTGAGGCTGAGCACAACGCAGCTGAACCTAACAGTACAGCCTTCCACTGCCTACTAACCACCAGAATGGCCAAAGCCGTCAAGGCCACGGCTGTACCAAAGAGGATATTTTTCCAGAGTTCAAAAGATTTGATCACTTTGCTACAGCTTCTACAATGGATCACATGTCTGAAGTACCGATTAGCCAAATTAGGAGCCTGCATAGTACCAATTCCACCTTTTGCAGGGTAAGAAGCCGAGAGACCTGCAATGAGTCCCGCAGGGGCGTGTTCCACTACAGGAGGGACCTTAGGGAGAGAGATTGTCCTATGCCCGAAATGGTAAGGCATCCCATGACCAACTTTGTCCATCCACTTTCTATATTCAGCAACCCACGTGTCTGATGACTTTAGGTTAAGATATAACTCCTTGGTCGGTACTTTCTCCTTCATCAAAACCTCGTTTTGTGACGATAGAAATCCCATGTCCTGTTCAAAGACCTTGCACGCATTCTGATGCCAGAACCATAGAGGTAACACCTGAACCAAAGGCGATCTTTTCGTGACACCAAACCTAACTATAAGCATAGACTTCCCTTGTCCTGTAGGTCTACAAAGAAACAGCCCTGAAAAGTAGTTCTTCACCCCGTCCTTTCCCTCAAACTCCCGGTTGTTCTGTAGAACACATGGAGCACTAAACCGGAGCAAATTACTCCCCTTCCCGCCTTCTTTCTCCCGTCCCCAAGTCCCTGCGAAACCACGGTTAGTTCTCTCCGTGACCTCAAAGACAAGCGGCTGAGCATCTTCTCTTTTAGCAGTGAAGTCAGTTCTGTCATGTGAGATAGGAACATGAGCCGGATCCATAAGATTCTCTAGAAGGATGGAGTGGTCGTAAGGTAGCTCGTGAACACCCGAGATGTCATAAAACCGGGTCTAGCGAAATTCTCAAACCAAGGAAGTTTTTCCGGGTCTGGAGGTGTCTTTGTCGACATCCAAACCCACACAACTCCCTGTGAGTCCTTCACCTCGTAGGTCTTCACACAAGCAACCTTTGGAATCTTGGCACTCGCAGGAAGCTGTTAACAAAAAACGAGTAAGTGAATAACGAATCTTCGGAATCTTTTATTCAGCTCTTAAACAAGATCAGTGAACAGAAAAACCTGAGGTATCTTGACGCATTTGCCATCTCCTTCAAATTGCCAACCATGGTACAAACATTCCAACCTCCCATCAATCAGTTGTCCTTCAGACAATTTAGCTAACCTATAAGACAATACTCATACATGTAAAGCAAACTTGAGATTCAAGCAATATATGTGGGCAAAATACCTGAACCCAACTCAAATTCATAATCTAAACCGAATCAATCAACCTGAACGATCTACAAATTTATATAACGAAATCATTGTTGTGTGATTAATAGGCATTCGTTAAATAATTTAATTTTTTATCAACTATATAGAAAAAGAAAAAAATAATAATCTATAAAATTGAGTTTAATTTGAAATCCCCGACCGAACCGAACTAAATCCGAGTAACATGTCCTGATTCAGCCGTTTCTAAACAGTAGTAATATTTCAAGAAATAAGAGAATCTAAAGAGATGAGATTTTTGCAAATAAAAACGAGTGGTTCTGGCTCACCGATGTGGACACCGATCTTCGTAACAGCGAAGCGTTCCCTCGCCGTCTCTGTACAACACAATCTGGCGATCGAAAACGGTGAGACCGAGCGGCGCATCGTCGGGAACGTCTCTGGTGAGGTACAGAGGATACCACTCCTCTGTCCAGTCGTAATCCACCACCTCCTCACGTTTCTCCTCCTCAGGCGTGGGATTTAGCAGAACATCCTCTCCTCCTTCTGTCTGATCCGCCACGGCGGTACCAGCGGCAGCGTAACGGCGGAGGAGACGGAGTTTGTTGGATGTGCATGATGTTGTTGTTCTCTGGTTGAAATGGATTTGGTTTGCGAGAGTCACTTTAGTGAAGAGAATCGGAGTAGTGGATGTCAGTTGAAGAGGGGAGCTTAGAAAAGGAGCAGCCATGGCGGAGGAATCTTTCACATAATACCAAGGGTTCCAATGCTAAATAAGATCATCATGAGGTTGCTTGTTCAGCCTTTGGACCTCGCTCAACCACATAGACACCTTGATCAAACGATGTCGTTTGAGTTTTAAGACCGAAATTGGCCAAAGTTAAAAAAAAAGAACCGTTTTAAGAACGTTTACGTCCCAAAATGTTACCGTGGACCCTATAAAGCTATGAGGGATCCAGAAGCATTTAATGTAATTGGGATTTTGATTCTTTTCTTATGCTTCATCAATTTTTCAGGTGATTAGAGGTGAGTAAACCCATCATCGAATGTTTTATATCACTCTAGTTGCATTCTGTGAAGTAGAACGTGTAGGTATGACCGTATGATGTCCTTAAGTTTAAATATTTAAGGGCATTGGTATCGCTGACTCAACCAGCCTTATTTTTTTTTTTTATATTTTGATATTAACGATCTAGAATTTTATATAACCAACAAATCACTGTTGTCTAAATAATAGGCATTCTTTTCTTCTTTTTTTTTTTCCTTCTGAAATTCATTCATTAAAAGAAACGAAGTACAAGAACTACATAATTTAATATTTTACTAACTATATAGAAAATAAAATATATTTAATATAACTGGGTTTAATTTAAATCCCGACCGAACCGAACTAAATCGAGTAACATGTCCTGATTCAGCCGTTTCTAAACAGTAGCGATATTCAAGAAAGTAAGAGATGAGATTTTTGCAAATAAAAACGAGTGGTTCTCGCTCACCGATGTGGACACCGATCTTCGTAACAGCGAAGCGTTCCCTCGCCGTCTCTGTACAACACGATTTGGCGATCGAAGACGGTGAGACCAAGCGGCGAATCGTCGGGAACGTCTCTGGTGAGGTACAGAGGGTACCACTCCTCTGTCCAATCGTAATCCACCACCTCTTCACGTTTCTCCTCTTCAGGCGTGGGGTTTATCAGAACCTCTTCTCCTCCTTCTGTCTGATCCGTCACGGCGGTACCAGCGGCAGCGGAACGGCGGAGGAGACGGAGTTTGTTGGATGTGCATGTTGATGCTGTTCTCTGGTTGAAATGGATTTGGTTTGTGGGAGTCACTTTAGTGAAGAGAATCGGAGAAGTGGATGTGATTTGAAGAGGGGAGCTTAGAAAAGGAGCAGCCATGGCGGAGGAATCTTTCACATAATACAAAGGGTTCCAATGCTAAATAAGATCATCATGAGGTTGCTTGTTCAGCCTCTGGACCTCGCTCAACCACATAGATACCTTGATCAAACGATGTCGTTTTTTAGTTTTAATACCGAAAAAGACCAAAGTAAAAAAAAAAAAGGAACCATTTTGAGAACGTTTACGCCCAAAATGTAAACGTCGACCCTAAAAAGTATTAGGGATCCCGAAGCATTTAATGTAATTGGGATTTTGATTCTTTTCTTATGCTTCATCAATTTTTCAGGTGATTAGAGGTGAGTAAACCCATCATCGAATGTTTTGTATCACTCTAGTTGCATTCTGTGAAGTATTCCATAAGTTAATGCACATATATGGTGAACAGTGGCTAGTAGTAGCAATAAATTCCAATTGTTTTTTTGTATTTTTGGACCCTTTGATCCAAAGTTCAAGTAACTAAATCGGGCAAGGCTTACTTACCTAAACTTGTTTTACTATGTGCTTCTTGGAACTTACTACATCCTTTGTTTCGTCCATAGTAAGTAGATGTAGGGCTGGATGTTCGGATATTCAGCTCGGGTTCGGAGCGGTTCTTATCGGGTCTAGATATCTCAGTTTTTAAAATTTTGGATTCATCTAGGTATTAGTAATTTTTTCCGGTTTTGGGACGATTCCTTTCGGTCTCGGGTCAGTTCGGTTCCAAATACTTTATACCTATGAATACCCAAAAACAATTCATGCATAGTTAGGTTATGATTCGGTTCGGTTCTTTTATCCAAACCCGTCAAAACTTAACTGAACCTCGTCATTATTTATCTAAAACTTTGTAACATAACCAAAATAAACTATTAATAATTGAAACTAAAAAATTTTAAACTCTAAATTTAAAAGTTAAATTTTCATTTATTATTGCTGTTAAATAAATTTTAATATGTAGATATACAAATATACATAAGTAAAATATAAATTAAAATTGTGGGGTAGGGTGTTGAATTTTTTTAAATAAGACTATTGTAAAGATTTAAAATGAAGTGGATGTTGAATAATTATGTAGAAGAAAGAGAAAATGATGTGGTATGTTAAAAAGAGAAAATTAGGGTGTTGAATAATTCAACCATTGTGGATAGTCTTATATTGGACAAGTATATTGTAAGTGGTTAATTTGGGTATGATGCACCCATAGTTTCTTAAGAACCTAGGTTTAACGCTCCCCTAAACTATTTTATCTGTTATTTTGCACCCACTTAACAGAAAGTCTAGTTTCGCCCCTGGGAGTTTCATTCATACTGAGGATAATAAGCATTTCCTTCTTCTCTAGAAAGTATTAGGGTTGAATTAATCTAAACTAGAATATGGTCTTGGTAGATTTCATAATAGAAATCATAAAAGTTAATTTTATAGATCATTCTTCTTCTTCATATTATTTCTTGAGCAGAGCTAGCCTAACTGTTGGGATCAAGAGAACAGGTGATTTCATGGCCGTAACTAATGGGTGACGTTCCTCCTTTACTTATATGATTAGCCTTTAGAATCATAACCATTCCAAATTCTGGAAAAGGCCTTTATGTTGCTCATAGTTACAGAACCATTAAAAGGTTCTTCCTTTTGTTTTTTTTATAGGATTGATCAGACATAATACACCTTTGATCATTGTTATCTGAAAAATTGAGGATCTTTACTACGTAGATGACTTTGGTTTAATTTAAAAACAGAGTTATGATTTGGTAACTGATTGTTGATATGTAATCTCATGATGTTTAATTTATTTAATAGGACCAGAGGAGAAGAAAATTCTGGATTTTTTTTTGTTGTTGTTGCTTTGGAGGTTTGTAACTGAGGAGAAGATAAAGGGATTGTAGTCTGTAGAGTATGCAGTCAAAAAATGATAAAACTACTGACACAGAAGTCTTAGGTAATGTGGGAACCGAAATTCGCACAGTCGATTTCCTTCGGTTTTAGGAAAGCCCTAAATTCCAGAGATTCTGGATATCTGCTAAACCACATGCCAAACAATAAAGAACGAGAAAATAAACTGAAAAATATATGAATCGAAATGAAAGAGCAAAGTAGGTCTTATTCCAATCCGTGAAGAAGCGTTACAACGAGGTAAGAGCCTTGGCTGTGAGAACTGTTGGCGAGTTCCCTAGTTCTAACAACCAAAGACTATGAAAAACCTAGTTGAGTCGCATCTCAAAAAAAGAAAAAAAAATGCTTATTGCTCTAAGTGCTAAGTTTTTGCTGTGTATGCGGATCCCTCTGCATCTTCGACCTTGACATCCTTATATAGTCGTCTTAAGGCGATTTGCTCATTCCCTTTCTGCCTCTGGTCTAGTTTATCACTTCGCGGAAATATTCCATTTTCTTCCGATCTTTCCGTTTATCTTTGGAAACTTCATATTTATCCTCCGAACTTGATATTTATCTCTTCCTGTATGACAAAGATAAACCGTCATAACGATTGGGCCTGATTTCGTACAAAATCGAGAGTGGGCTTTTAGCCGTGTTCTGGACCTTTTCAGACTGTTTTCCGACTTAAGCGTTTTCTTTTGATTTTATTGAAAGATCATGTTTTTAGAAATGACGTCGATTTATGAAAACTCGATTTTATCGTATAGTGGAGGCAGTTCAAGGTGTTTAGCTAACCTCTACCGTTTTACATGATTCATTTGAGTTTTATAAACGGAATCAAGTTCTTGCGGTTTTTATCGTAAAATTCCGATGGTGGCTCCGATTGAGATGGAACAAGAGAGATCACAACCCAATTTCAAGAGTCAAGGTCATGGAGATAAGATGAAAGCTGCTTGAACAATCCATCTTGTCGAAGCGGTGAATTGGCCATCATGCTTGGTCCTTACTTACCATTTTGGCGAGTTGGTGATGCCGGGAGCTCTAACTTCGCCATTTTGGCGAAGTTGGGCGTCTTCTTGATCTAACTTCGCCATTTTGGCGAAGTTGGGGTGTCCTAACTTTCTGGCAAGTTAAATCTCTTCTCCTCTCTTTTTTACCAACTCGCCAAATTGGCGAAGTTGTTGAGGAGCAACTCACCAAATTGGCGAGTTGGTGATGCCGGGAGCTCTAACTTCGCCATTTTGGCGAAGTTAGTGTCCTAACTTTCTGGCAAGTTAAATCTCTTCTCCTCTCTTTTTTACCAACTCGCCAAATTGGCGAAGTTGGGGTGTCCTAACTTTCTGGCAAGTTAAATCTCTTCTCCTCTCTTTTTTACCAACTCGCCAAATTGGCGAAGTTGGGGTGTCCTAACTTTCTGGCAAGTTAAATCTCTTCTCCTCTCTTTTTTACCAACTCGCCAAATTGGCGAAGTTGTTGAGGAGCAACTCACCAAATTGGCGAAGTTGGGGTGTCCTAACTTTCTGGCAAGTTAAATCTCTTCTCCTCTCTTTTTTACCAACTCGCCAAATTGGCGAAGTTGGGGTGTCCTAACTTTCTGGCAAGTTAAATCTCTTCTCCTCTCTTTTTTACCAACTCGCCAAATTGGCGAAGTTGTTGAGGAGCAACTCACCAAATTGGCGAAGTTGGGGTGTCCTAACTTTCTGGCAAGTTAAATCTCTTCTCCTCTCTTTTTTACCAACTCGCCAAATTGGCGAAGTTGGGGTGTCCTAACTTTCTGGCAAGTTAAATCTCTTCTCCTCTCTTTTTTACCAACTCGCCAAATTGGCGAAGTTGGGGTGTCCTAACTTTCTGGCAAGTTAAATCTCTTCTCCTCTCTTTTTTACCAACTCGCCAAATTGGCGAAGTTGGGGTGTCCTAACTTTCTGGCAAGTTAAATCTCTTCTCCTCTCTTTTTTACCAACTCGCCAAATTGGCGAAGTTGGGGTGTCCTAACTTTCTGGCAAGTTAAATCTCTTCTCCTCTCTTTTTTACCAACTCGCCAAATTGGCGAAGTTGGGGTGTCCTAACTTTCTGGCAAGTTAAATCTCTTCTCCTCTCTTTTTTACCAACTCGCCAAATTGGCGAAGTTGGGGTGTCCTAACTTTCTGGCAAGTTAAATCTCTTCTCCTCTCTTTTTTACCAACTCGCCAAATTGGCGAAGTTGGGGTGTCCTAACTTTCTGGCAAGTTAAATCTCTTCTCCTCTCTTTTTTACCAACTCGCCAAATTGGCGAAGTTGTTGAGGAGCAACTCACCAAATTGGCGAAGTTGGGGTGTCCTAACTTTCTGGCAAGTTAAATCTCTTCTCCTCTCTTTTTTACCAACTCGCCAAATTGGCGAAGTTGGGGTGTCCTAACTTTCTGGCAAGTTAAATCTCTTCTCCTCTCTTTTTTACCAACTCGCCAAATTGGCGAAGTTGGGGTGTCCTAACTTTCTGGCAAGTTAAATCTCTTCTCCTCTCTTTTTTACCAACTCGCCAAATTGGCGAAGTTGGGGTGTCCTAACTTTCTGGCAAGTTAAATCTCTTCTCCTCTCTTTTTTACCAACTCGCCAAATTGGCGAAGTTGGGGTGTCCTAACTTTCTGGCAAGTTAAATCTCTTCTCCTCTCTTTTTTACCAACTCGCCAAATTGGCGAAGTTGGGGTGTCCTAACTTTCTGGCAAGTTAAATCTCTTCTCCTCTCTTTTTTACCAACTCGCCAAATTGGCGAAGTTGGGGTGTCCTAACTTTCTGGCAAGTTAAATCTCTTCTCCTCTCTTTTTTACCAACTCGCCAAATTGGCGAAGTTGGGGTGTCCTAACTTTCTGGCAAGTTAAATCTCTTCTCCTCTCTTTTTTACCAACTCGCCAAATTGGCGAAGTTGGGGTGTCCTAACTTTCTGGCAAGTTAAATCTCTTCTCCTCTCTTTTTTACCAACTCGCCAAATTGGCGAAGTTGGGGTGTCCTAACTTTCTGGCAAGTTAAATCTCTTCTCCTCTCTTTTTTACCAACTCGCCAAATTGGCGAAGTTGGGGTGTCCTAACTTTCTGGCAAGTTAAATCTCTTCTCCTCTCTTTTTTACCAACTCGCCAAATTGGCGAAGTTGGGGTGTCCTAACTTTCTGGCAAGTTAAATCTCTTCTCCTCTCTTTTTACCAACTCGCCAATTGGCGAGTTGGTTGCCTGTTCGTTTATATGGTCGGATGGTTGAACCTTCGTGATCGTTTCATCGTCGAGACTCAAAATAGTCCTTCTTGAGATTTCTTAACTTCGATTCTTTTTGAAATCGAGTTAAGGCTCGACTCTTTGAATTTTTCCATCTTTGTTTAAAGGAGATCACTTTCGAGAAATTTCTGACATTTGATTTCGTCGGGACCGACTTTGACCCCGAGAACTTTGTTTAAACTTAGATATATTTTTCCTTTCTAAGTTTCATATTCAGCGCTTTTAAAATTTTCAGATCTTTATGCTCTATTTCCTTCAGATTATAGTAATTATATCTGATTTGGAAATCATATTTTTCAGTGGAGAGCCTTCAAACCTTTTGATCAGTTGAAGAAGCATTTAAGTTTCAACTCAATCTATATTATTAAAGCGAAATACAAAATCGATTTGTTTGGATACATGGATTGCCTTAGTTTAAATTTTGGTGTTTGGAAACAGGTTTATGTGCTTTTAATGGTTTTATTAATTAATTGAGATTAGTGTGTTTGGAAACAGGTTTATGTGCTTTTAATGGTTTTATTAATTAATTGAGATTAGTGTGTTTGGAAACAGGTTTATGTGCTTTTAATGGTTTTATTAATTAATTGAGATTAGTGTGTTTGGAAACAGGTTTATGTGCTTTTAATGGTTTTATTAATTAATTGAGATTAGTGTGTTTGGAAACAGGTTTATGTGCTTTTAATGGTTTTATTAATTAATTGAGATTAGTGTGTTTGGAAACAGGTTTATGTGCTTTTAATGGTTTTATTAATTAATTGAGATTAGTGTGTTTGGAAACAGGTTTATGTGCTTTTAATGGTTTTATTAATTAATTGAGATTAGTGTGTTTGGAAACAGGTTTATGTGCTTTTAATGGTTTTATTAATTAATTGAGATTAGTGTGTTTGGAAACAGGTTTATGTGCTTTTAATGGTTTTATTAATTAATTGAGATTAGTGTGTTTGGAAACAGGTTTATGTGCTTTTAATGGTTTTATTAATTAATTGAGATTAGTGTGTTTGGAAACAGGTTTATGTGCTTTTAATGGTTTTATTAATTAATTGAGATTAGTGTGTTTGGAAACAGGTTTATGTGCTTTTAATGGTTTTATTAATTAATTGAGATTAGTGTGTTTGGAAACAGGTTTATGTGCTTTTAATGGTTTTATTAATTAATTGAGATTAGTGTGTTTGGAAACAGGTTTATGTGCTTTTAATGGTTTTATTAATTAATTGAGATTAGTGTGTTTGGAAACAGGTTTATGTGCTTTTAATGGTTTTATTAATTAATTGAGATTAGTGTGTTTGGAAACAGGTTTATGTGCTTTTAATGGTTTTATTAATTAATTGAGATTAGTGTGTTTGGAAACAGGTTTATGTGCTTTTAATGGTTTTATTAATTAATTGAGATTAGTGTGTTTGGAAACAGGTTTATGTGCTTTTAATGGTTTTATTAATTAATTGAGATTAGTGTGTTTGGAAACAGGTTTATGTGCTTTTAATGGTTTTATTAATTAATTGAGATTAGTGTGTTTGGAAACAGGTTTATGTGCTTTTAATGGTTTTATTAATTAATTGAGATTAGTGTGTTTGGAAACAGGTTTATGTGCTTTTAATGGTTTTATTAATTAATTGAGATTAGTGTGTTTGGAAACAGGTTTATGTGCTTTTAATGGTTTTATTAATTAATTGAGATTAGTGTGTTTGGAAACAGGTTTATGTGCTTTTAATGGTTTTATTAATTAATTGAGATTAGTGTGTTTGGAAACAGGTTTAAGTGTTTTTTAAAAAAATTTAATTAATCCGAGCTAATCAAACAATATCTAAATATTAAATGCCTAATTAAATGTTAAATCACGAGAAAAATCGATCATTCCTTATTTTACGTTTCTGTTATATGGCAATCAGTTATTCTTTTTAAAAGGAATATTCTTAATTATATTATGCTTAATAATCAAGCAATATCTTACAATTGATCTAAAATTAAATACCAATAACAATTGATTGCCTAAAATTATGTAACAATCTTAACGTCGTTTCTTCTCCCCAATTATATAAGGTTTGAGTCACCCATTAGTCTGTAGTCAAATTATTAGGCTCTCCTCCTTGCATACCTACTTTTATTCTTAAGTTTTAGTATAGTTTTTTTGTCTTTTATATGTTTTGGTTTCCGTAAACTAATTTTATCATTTGTGATCATGTGCGAGTTAATGCTCGACGAGTTAATGGAATTGCTAATACAGTTAAAGTAACGAAATAATGGTTTTCGTCAATCAAAACTTCAAAAATCAACATTGTGGGTAAATCACGATCTTTTGTTTTGTAGTTCTTACATGTTTTTTCTTCTTAGAATTGTAGTTTTTTTCTACTCTGAAGACAACTACTTGATCTTTATTTATTTGTAGATGCTGAATTTGGGAGAGCTCAAGCAAAAGATATGTTGCAACACTTGTGGGCTGGACCAACCTCTAATGCATCAGTGGATATTGTCCAAGGGCTACTATGTTGAAGTTCATTAGGTTGGTGTAACATGGATTGTAGTCTTTTAAAAGAAAATTTAATTTAGTTTGGAAACAAGAATAGTAGTATCAAGAAAAAGTAATGGGCTTATGCTATTAAGAAAAATTGAAATTCCATCATATTATAAGAAACTATCTATCTAGGTCAACTTTAAAATAAACTGAAAAATATATGAATCGAAATGAAAGAGCAAAGTAGGTCTTATTCCAATCCGTGAAGAAGCTGCTATAACGAGGTAAGAGCCTTGGCTGTGAGAACTGTTGGCGAGTTCCCTAGTTCTAACAACCAAAGACTATGAAAAACCTAGTTGAGTCGCATCTCAAAAAAGAAAAAAAATGCTTATTGCTCTAAGTGCTAAGTTTTTGCTGTGTATGCGGATCCTCTCAGATCTTCGACCTTGACATCCTTATATAGTCGCCTTAAGGCGATTTGCTCATTCCCTTTCTGCCTCTGGTCTAGTTTATCACTTCGCGGAAATATTCCATTTTCTTCCGATCTTTCCGTTTATCTTTGGAAACTTCATATTTATCCTCCGAACTTGATATTTATCTCTTCCTGTATGACAAAGATAAACCGTCATAACGATTGGGCCTGATTTCGTACAAAATCGAGAGTGGGCTTTTAGCCGTGTTCTGGACCTTTTCAGACTGTTTTCCGACTTAAGCGTTTTCTTTTGATTTTATTGAAAGATCATGTTTTTAGAAATGACGTCGATTTATGAAAACTCGATTTTATCGTATAGTGGAGGCAGTTCAAGGTGTTTAGCTAACCTCTACCGTTTTACATGATTCATTTGAGTTTTATAAACGGAATCAAGTTCTGCGGTTTTATCGTAAAATTCGATGGTGGTTCGATTGAGATGGAACAAGAGAGATCACAACCCAATTTCAAGAGTCAAGGTCATGGAGATAAGATGAAAGCTGCTTGAACAATCCATCTTGTCGAAACGGTGAATTGGCCATCATGCTTGGTCCTTACTTACCATTTTGGCGAACTGGAGTCGTCCCAACTTGCCAAAATGGCGAGTTTGGACGTGCTTCTTGATCTAACTCGCCATTTTGGCGAGTTGGGGTGTCCTAACTTTCTGGCAAGTTAAATCTCTTCTCCTCTCTTTTTTTTTACCAACTCGCCAAATTGGCGAGTTGTTGAGGAGCAACTCGTCAAATTGGCGAGTTGTTGAGGAAGCTCGCCAATTGGCGAGTTGGTGATGCTTCGGGAGCTCTAACTCGCCAGATTGGCGAGTTGGTGAGGAGCAACTCACCAAATTGGCGAGTTGGTCTCGTTTTCAGGTTCAACTCGCTATTTCGGCGAGTTGGTTGCCTTGTTCGTTTATATGGTCGGATGGTTGAACCTTCGTGATCGTTTCATCGTCTGAGACTCAAAATAGTCCTTCTTGAGATTTCTTAACTTCTGATTCTTTTTCGGAAATCGAGTTAAGGCTCGACTCCAGGTTCTTTCGAATTTTTCCATCTTTGTTTAAAGGAGATCACTTTCGAGAAATTTCTGACATTTGATTTCGTCGGGACCGACTTTGACCCCGAGAACTTTGTTTAAACTTAGATATATTTTTCCTTTCTAAGTTTCATATTCAGCGCTTTTAAAATTTTCAGATCTTTATGCTCTATTTCCTTCAGATTATAGTAATTATATCTGATTTGGAAATCATATTTTTCAGTGGAGAGCCTTCAAACCTTTTGATCAGTTGAAGAAGCATTTAAGTTTCAACTCAATCTATATTATTAAAGCAGAAATACAAAATCGATTTGTTTGGATACATGGATTGCCTTAGTTTAAATTTTGGTGTTTGGAAACAGGTTTATGTGCTTTTAATGGTTTTTATTAATTAATTCGAGATTAGTGTGTTTGGAAACAGGTTTAAGTGTTTTTTTTAAAAAAAAAATTTAATTAATCCGAGCTAATCAAACAATATTTAAATATTAAATACCTAATTAAATGTTAAATCACAGAAAAATCAATCATTCCTTATTTATGTTTCTGTTAATGGCAATCAGTTATTATTTTAAAAAGGGAATATTCAATCATAGCTAAAATCAAACAATATCTAAATATTAAATGCCTAATTAAATGTTAAATCACAGAAAAATCGATCATTCCTTATTTTACGTTTCTGTTATATGGCAATCAGTTATTCTTTTTAAAAAGGAATATTCTTAATTATATTATGCTTAATAATCAAGCAATATCTTACAATTGATCTAAAAATTAAATACCAATAACAATTGATTGCCTAAAATTATGTAACAATCTTAACGTCGTTTCTTCTCCCCCAATTATATAAGGTTTGAGTCACCCATTAGTCTGTAGTCAAATTATTAGGCTCTCCTCCTTGCATACCTACTTTTTATTCTTAAGCTTTAGTATAGTTTTTTTTGTCTTTTATATGTTTTTGGTTTCCCGTAAACTAATTTTATCATTTGTGATCATGTGCAGGTTAATGCTCGACGAGTTAATGGAATTGCTAATACAGTTAAAGTAACGAAATAATGGTTTTCGTCAATCAAAACTTCAAAAATCAACATTGTGGGTAAATCACGATCTTTTGTTTTGTAGTTCTTACATGTTTTTTTTTTCTTCTTAGAATTGTAGTTTTTTTTCTACTACTGAAGACAACTACTTGATCTTTATTTATTTGTAGATGCTGAATTTGGGAGAGCTCAAGCAAAAGATATGTTGCAACACTTGTGGGCTGGACCAACCTCTAATGCATCAGTGGATATTGTCCAAGGACGCTACTATGTTGAAGTTCATTAGGTTGGTGTAACATGGATTGTAGTCTTTTAAAAGAAAATTTAATTTAGTTTGGAAACAAGAATAGTAGTATCAAGAAAAAAGTAATGGGCTTATGCTATTAAGAAAAATTGAAATTCCATCATATTATAAGAAACTATCTATCTAGGTCAACTTTAAAATATACGAAAGTGGATCAATCTAATTGTCTAAAACATCAATAGGAAAAATTAAATATATAATAAGAAGCAACATATATTTATATATATGTGTGTGATATAGGTAATGATTTGAAATAATTAGTTAATTAAGAACATAAAAAATAATGGGTCAGGATCATAATAAATTAAATACAAAATAATTCTCAAGTATGTTATTTCATGCATAAAATATTGGTTTAATCATCAAAACCAAATTCAATAAGAAAAATTAAAAATATAATAAGAAGCAACATATATATATGTATATGATATAGGTAATGATTTGAAATAATTAGTTAATTAACAGCATAAAAACAATAAAATTATTGTATATGAAATAACAATTTAAAATTTTAAACAAAGTTATTTTATATTTACAATGTTGATAGTTTATGTGATTCATGAAATAAGATCAAACAACTGAAAAAGCCAAACCTTTAATTGAATCGCAAATTGTATTTAAAATATTAATTATATTTAAGTTCACAGAATAATAGTATTTAGAAGATTAGGTTGTCAAACATAGTCTCAAAAAAAAGGTTATCAAACAAATGAACCAATCAAACAAATGATTGAAAACTAACCTAAACAAGTATACTATTTAAACTTTCAATCTACAAAAGTCGTTATGTATACTCAATATTAAAAATAAAATTTTGAACCCGGGCGGGACGCACGGGTCAAATCCTAGTTTTCACTTAAAATACATGCATATCGCATGGTCTTTTTTTCCTGTCACTTGCATATCGTATGGTCAAAACTGCATATGAAATTGTAGTACTCGGAGAAAGACAAATTCATGAACCAACACATATATAGTTGAACATATTACTGTCGTTTTCTGGTATTTTTATATGGCGACTCCCAACGCAAATGTTCTACATAACAAATTGTTTCAGTATCCAGTAATCATATGAGCTATCAGTCTCAAATAACAATTGAAATATATGTTCAATCAAAAATTGTATTTACAAAACCGAGAAAACATGCGCGCACCGGGCCTAACTTTAGTATTCATTAAAGATTAGTTTAAGAGGAAGACTTGTACAGTCTACATGCTTTCAAATTAATTACCCACGAAGACCATAACATAATCTCCCAGGACAGAGTAAAATTTCATTTAGAGAAAGGTCAAGTAGAAGTGAATAGACGATAGGATTAAATTATCCACGACAGGCAATAACAAAGATGTCCAAAGCAATAGATGTCCAAAGTAAGACTTAGAATTCAAAACTCAACCCGGAAAGCGAAAGTATCCTGAGAATCAAGGAATTTCACACGGCTCTCTCTTGAGCTTCTCCATTCACCCACCACGTTTTCTCTTGGAACTTCAGGTGGTCCATATTTGTAGAAGTAGGTTTCCTCCCCAGCTCGTTTCGTGAACAAAATCGAGTCCCCGGTCACACCACAACCATCAGGAAGCTGGTTAGCTGAGCAGCAGACGTTTGCATCTTTTCCAACAAACAACACACGGTCTCCCAGATCATCGACCTCAACCCATCCTAAACCAACCTGCCTACCCACTCTACATGTTACCGGACCAATAATAGGTGTGCTTTTCTTAACCAGGAAAAGCTCATCATCCCCAGCGGTAATCAGATGATTGCTTCCCGTGGCAAAGTTTGGAGATCTCAGAAGAACTGCTACTAGTGAATAAGGATGAATAACGTAAATGTCATCGTCAGAGAAAGATGCATAGAACCTTCCTCTAAAAGTGACTAAAGCAGTGCATGAAGAGCTTGGAACGCCCCGAAGCCGCACCCACTTCCTTTTAGCACTCGTCAACACCAACAAAGTTCCCGAGTAGCTACGAAGCACGACGAACTCTCCTCTTCCTCCTCCTCCCTCCCTGTTTAGGGAAGAATAGCCGCGTTTTTGTAAGTTGTTCTCAATCCTCTAGGATCCCAACAAACCATTCTGTACTGATGGCCTAAAGATAAGATCTGGGACCCGATCATGTTCATCAATATTGGATCAGATTTCTTCATCTTCACCCTTAACGAGCACTGAAGAGGAGATGGAGCTTCCATGTAATCAGCAGACTCATCTCGGCCTACTAATCCCATGAAAAACTCAGAAGCCGACTCATCAACATCATCAGTAGGAGTTGGGACGATAACGAGGACGAAAGGGATCTTCTGGAGGGAGCACAAGCCTTCCTTTTCGACAGGATAAGTGGGAAGAGAGTAACTTGAGCGGAGTAGGGAAGCCGGATACGGGAATGTGGATCGCCACGAGGTGCTGACGGAGCGAGCATGAACAACATCGAAACAGTTAATTTTATTGGTGATCATCTGAAGCAGCTCTTCAGGGAGCTTAGTCCAGTCTGGTATCATCTTATTCTCTTTCGCTACAGGTTCAGCCATGTTCGCTGTGAAAAAACCAGAGAGCAAAATTAAAGTTTTTTTTAGCAACTTCGTAAACAAACATAAATGGACCAGAACAAAAGTAAAAAAATAAATAAAATAAAGTAGTAATAACATCTCCTAGCAAATAAGTTCTAAAAATATTTTGTAACTATTTGAGTTCCAAAAAAAAAAAAAGCAAATAAGTTCTAAAAAAAACATCTCCTAGCAAATATCGAAAACAAAGTGTCAGAAGTTTATCAGTAAAGCCAGAGAGAACACAAGAATTGTAAGCGATCGAGTCCAAAGGTGACAACTTTTGCATAATCAAACTAGAACCCAATTGGTGAAATGACAACCCAGAACGTTTTTCTCTGATAACTTAAGTATCTATGGCCGACATAAAAAAAACAGTACCTTTCGGTTTCAGAGAATTGCGGTCCGAGATGGCGACTCTGTAATACCACTTTGAGATTCAATTTCAATGGTGAGAGGGGAAGCTAAGAAGGAATGAAGGTGACCATACATGTTCATCTCAACGAGCATTTTATAGCGTTGAGAAATTACGTGTAACGATGTCGTATTCGAAATTGAAACGGCCAGGTTTTAATTCTAAATTTCCATTCAATGTTTCGGTTTCATCGATTCAGATTCAGACCACAAGACCTTTTCTATAATTAAAACTAAAAGTGTTTTTTAGTATATAAATTTAATCAGGCTCGAGTAAAAAATAAATAAAATAAAGTAGTAATAACATCTCTAGCAAATAAGTTCTAAAAATATTTTGTAACTATTTGAGTTCCAAAAAAAGCAAATAAGTTCTAAAAATATTTTGTAACTATTTGAGTTCCAAAAAAAAGCAAATAAGTTCTAAAAATATTTTGTAACTATTTGAGTTCCAAAAAAAGCAAATAAGTTCTAAAAATATTTTGTAACTATTTGAGTTCCAAAAAAAGCAAATAAGTTCTAAAAATATTTTGTAACTATTTGAGTTCCAAAAAAAGCAAATAAGTTCTAAAAATATTTTGTAACTATTTGAGTTCCAAAAAAAGCAAATAAGTTCTAAAAAACATCTCCTAGCAAATAAGTTCTAAAAATATTTTGTAACTATTTGAGTTCCAAAAAAAGCAAATAAGTTCTAAAAATATTTTGTAACTATTTGAGTTCCAAAAAAAGCAAATAAGTTCTAAAAATATTTTGTAACTATTTGAGTTCCAAAAAAAGCAAATAAGTTCTAAAAATATTTTGTAACTATTTGAGTTCCAAAAAAAGCAAATAAGTTCTAAAAATATTTTGTAACTATTTGAGTTCCAAAAAAAGCAAATAAGTTCTAAAAAACATCTCTAGCAAATAAGTTCTAAAAATATTTTGTAACTATTTGAGTTCCAAAAAAAGCAAATAAGTTCTAAAAATATTTTGTAACTATTTGAGTTCCAAAAAAAGCAAATAAGTTCTAAAAAACATCTCTAGCAAATAAGTTCTAAAAATATTTTGTAACTATTTGAGTTCCAAAAAAAGCAAATAAGTTCTAAAAAACATCTCTAGCAAATAAGTTCTAAAAATATTTTGTAACTATTTGAGTTCCAAAAAAAGCAAATAAGTTCTAAAAAACATCTCTAGCAAATAAGTTCTAAAAAACATCTCTAGCAAATAAGTTCTAAAAATATTTTGTAACTATTTGAGTTCCAAAAAAAGCAAATAAGTTCTAAAAATATTTTGTAACTATTTGAGTTCCAAAAAAAGCAAATAAGTTCTAAAAAACATCTCTAGCAAATAAGTTCTAAAAATATTTTGTAACTATTTGAGTTCCAAAAAAAGCAAATAAGTTCTAAAAATATTTTGTAACTATTTGAGTTCCAAAAAAAGCAAATAAGTTCTAAAAATATTTTGTAACTATTTGAGTTCCAAAAAAAGCAAATAAGTTCTAAAAAACATCTCTAGCAAATATCGAAAACAAAGTGTCAGAAGTTTATCAGTAAAGCCAGAGAGAACACAAGAATTGTAAGCGATCGAGTCCAAAGGTGACAACTTTTGCATAATCAAACTAGAACCCAATTGGTGAAATGACAACCCAGAACGTTTTCTCTGATAACTTAAGTATCTATGGCCGACATAAAAAACAGTACCTTTCGGTTTCAGAGAATTGCGGTCCGAGATGGCGACTCTGTAATACCACTTTGAGATTCAATTTCAATGGTGAGAGGGAAGCTAAGAAGGAATGAAGGTGACCATACATGTTCATCTCAACGAGCATTTTATAGCGTTGAGAAATTACGTGTAACGATGTCGTATTCGAAATTGAAACGGCCAGGTTTTAATTCTAAATTTCCATTCAATGTTTCGGTTTCATCGATTCAGATTCAGACCACAAGACCTTTTCTATAATTAAAACTAAAAGTGTTTTTTAGTATATAAATTTAATCAGGCTCGAGTAAAAAATAAATAAAATAAAGTAGTAATAACATCTCTAGCAAATAAGTTCTAAAAATATTTTGTAACTATTTGAGTTCCAAAAAAAGCAAATAAGTTCTAAAAATATTTTGTAACTATTTGAGTTCCAAAAAAAGCAAATAAGTTCTAAAAAACATCTCTAGCAAATAAGTTCTAAAAAACATCTCTAGCAAATATCGAAAACAAAGTGTCAGAAGTTTATCAGTAAAGCCAGAGAACACAAAATTGTAAGCGATCGAGTCCAAAGGTGACAACTTTTGCATAATCAAACTAGAACCCAATTGGTGAAATGACAACCCAGAACGTTTTCTCTGATAACTTAAGTATCTATGGCCGACATAAAAAAAACAGTACCTTTCGGTTTCAGAGAATTGCGGTCCGAGATGGCGACTCTGTAATACCACTTTGAGATTCAATTTCAATGGTGAGAGGGAAGCTAAGAAGGAATGAAGGTGACCATACATGTTCATCTCAACGAGCATTTTATAGCGTTGAGAAATTACGTGTAACGATGTCGTATTCGAAATTGAAACGGCCAGGTTTTAATTCTAAATTTCCATTCAATGTTTCGGTTTCATCGATTCAGATTCAGACCACAAGACCTTTTCTATAATTAAAACTAAAAGTGTTTTTTAGTATATAAATTTAATCAGGCTCGAGTAAAAAATAAAAAGTGGGATGAATCATGAACGTGAAGAGAAATGATTATTGTGCTCTTCAAAAGTCGTTTTGGTTAAATAGCAGGACTTGTCTCCACTAAAAAGACGAAGAGTGTAACTGCAGCAAGTTACTTGCTGTAACGTTTGCAAGAGAAATTTGAGATCTGAATGAATAAAAAGCCCAACCAAATTGGGCCCAGGTGACGATCATAGATAAAGCTGGACGTGTCAATCCTTCTTCGGCGTCAACGGAAAGGAAGTTTCTGTTTCTCTTATCGATCTGTGTTCAAAGGTAGCAATCAAATCTTAATCTCTCATCTCTTCTCCAAATCCCCAAATCGAGAGATTTTAAACTGGAGTGTTAATCGGGAGAGATTGAGAGATTTCGAATTTTCCAGAAATGCATGCGAACACTCGCTCTCTAAGAGGTAAAATGATAACCCTTCTCTCATCTGGGAATTTTTTACAGCTTATTTGAGAGACATTATTTTTTTTACTTGTAGCCGATTCCTGTTCTCGAAGCATCAACAAGGAACAAGCCTGGAGAAGAAGATATTAGCCCCACACAGAGATGCTCTCTGGTTCAGGATCCACTTCCTGGGAGGATCAGGAAAAGATGGGTAAGTTTTTCTCTGTCTACTTTTATATTTTGTAAAATGTAGTCCAGTTTGCAGGGATGCTCTGTGTTTGTGAGAGCTTGCAAATATTTACTTTAATGTGAGAGAAAACTGAACATGTTGTAAACAAACAGGTTACAAGAAGCATCCTATAACAGAAGAAGTTGATGATGGTCAGGACAACACCGGTAACTTCACTTCTCTTCTAATCTTCAACATGTAGTGATATATATGAAGATGAGTCGGAGATTATTACTTGGTTTGATGCTGACAGTCTTAAAAATTAAATATCCGAGGTTTTAACTTGTGTGATGCTTTTAATACAGTGCTTTTAGGAAATAAGAAAGTGAAGAAGAACAGTCCAAACACAGAAGCTGATTCTTCTTCATCTGACAACTCTTGTTTTGTGGCCACTGTTACGGTTTCCAATCTACATGAAGATTCTCTGGTGCGTATATAAACAGTATAAGCATACTCATCTGATGAGCTACTTTTGTACAATTGTGCATTTCCTTTTATTCGGTTTAGGAGAATACTTGTTTTTGAAAGAAAAAAAAAAAGTGGGATGAATCATGAACGTGAAGAGAAATGATTATTGTGCTCTTCAAAAGTCGTTTTGGTTAAATAGCAGGACTTGTCTCCACTAAAAAGACGAAGAGTGTAACTGCAGCAAGTTACTTGCTGTAACGTTTGCAAGAGAAATTTGAGATCTGAATGAGTTTAAAGCCCAACCAAATTGGGCCCACTTGGTGAAGAGCATAGATAAAGCTCGACGTGTCATTCCTTCTTCGACATCAACGGAAGGAAGCTTCTCTTCTCTTATTGATCTGTGTTGAAAGGTTAGCAATCAAATCTTAATCTCTCATCTCTTCTCCAAATCCCCAAATCGAGGAATTTTAAACTGGAGTGTTAATCGGGAGAGATTGAGAGATTTCGAATTTTCCAGAAATGCATACGAACATTCGCTCTCTAAGAGGTAAAATTGATAACCTTTTTCTCATCTGGGAATTTTTTACAGCTTATTTGAGAGACATTATTTTTTTAACTTGTAGCCGATTCATGTTCTCGAAGCATCAACAAGGAACAAGCCTGGAGAAGAAGATATTAGCCCCACACAGAGATGCTCTCTGGTTCAGGATCCACTTCCTGGGAGGATCAGGAAAAGATGGGTAAGTTTTTCTCTGTCTACTTTTATATTTTGTAAAATGTAGTCCAGTTTGCAGGGATGCTCTGTGTTTGTGAGAGCTTGCAAATATTTACTTTAATGTGAGAGAAAACTGAACATGTTGTAAACAAACAGGTTACAAGAAGCATCCTATAACAGAAGAAGTTGATGATGGTCAGGACAACACCGGTAACTTCACTTCTCTTCTAATCTTCAACATGTAGTGATATATATGAAGATGAGTCGGAGATTATTACTTGGTTTGATGCTGACAGTCTTAAAAATTAAATATCCGAGGTTTTAACTTGTGTGATGCTTTTAATACAGTGCTTTTAGGAAATAAGAAAGTGAAGAAGAACAATTCCGAAGCAGAAGCTGATTCTTCTTCATCTGACAACTCTTGTTTTGTGGCCACTGTTACGGTTTCCAATCTACATGAAGATTCTCTGGTGCGTATATAAACAGTATAAGCATACTCATCTGATGAGCTACTTTTGTACAATTGTGCATTTCATTGTTATTCGGTTTAGGAGAATACTTGTTTTGGAAAAAAAAAATAAATAAAATAAAGTAGTAATAACATCTCTAGCAAATAAGTTCTAAAAAACATCTCTAGCAAATAAGTTCTAAAAATATTTTGTAACTATTTGAGTTCCAAAAAAAGCAAATAAGTTCTAAAAAACATCTCTAGCAAATAAGTTCTAAAAATATTTTGTAACTATTTGAGTTCCAAAAAAAGCAAATAAGTTCTAAAAAACATCTCCTAGCAAATAAGTTCTAAAAATATTTTGTAACTATTTGAGTTCCAAAAAAAGCAAATAAGTTCTAAAAAACATCTCCTAGCAAATAAGTTCTAAAAAACATCTCTAGCAAATAAGTTCTAAAAATATTTTGTAACTATTTGAGTTCCAAAAAAAGCAAATAAGTTCTAAAAATATTTTGTAACTATTTGAGTTCCAAAAAAAGCAAATAAGTTCTAAAAATATTTTGTAACTATTTGAGTTCCAAAAAAAGCAAATAAGTTCTAAAAATATTTTGTAACTATTTGAGTTCCAAAAAAAGCAAATAAGTTCTAAAAAACATCTCTAGCAAATAAGTTCTAAAAATATTTTGTAACTATTTGAGTTCCAAAAAAAGCAAATAAGTTCTAAAAAACATCTCCTAGCAAATAAGTTCTAAAAATATTTTGTAACTATTTGAGTTCCAAAAAAAGCAAATAAGTTCTAAAAATATTTTGTAACTATTTGAGTTCCAAAAAAAGCAAATAAGTTCTAAAAATATTTTGTAACTATTTGAGTTCCAAAAAAAAGCAAATAAGTTCTAAAAAACATCTCCTAGCAAATAAGTTCTAAAAAACATCTCCTAGCAAATAAGTTCTAAAAAACATCTCCTAGCAAATAAGTTCTAAAAATATTTTGTAACTATTTGAGTTCCAAAAAAAGCAAATAAGTTCTAAAAAACATCTCCTAGCAAATAAGTTCTAAAAAACATCTCTAGCAAATAAGTTCTAAAAATATTTTGTAACTATTTGAGTTCCAAAAAAAGCAAATAAGTTCTAAAAATATTTTGTAACTATTTGAGTTCCAAAAAAAGCAAATAAGTTCTAAAAATATTTTGTAACTATTTGAGTTCCAAAAAAAGCAAATAAGTTCTAAAAATATTTTGTAACTATTTGAGTTCCAAAAAAAGCAAATAAGTTCTAAAAAACATCTCTAGCAAATAAGTTCTAAAAAACATCTCCTAGCAAATAAGTTCTAAAAATATTTTGTAACTATTTGAGTTCCAAAAAAAGCAAATAAGTTCTAAAAATATTTTGTAACTATTTGAGTTCCAAAAAAAGCAAATAAGTTCTAAAAATATTTTGTAACTATTTGAGTTCCAAAAAAAGCAAATAAGTTCTAAAAATATTTTGTAACTATTTGAGTTCCAAAAAAAGCAAATAAGTTCTAAAAAACATCTCCTAGCAAATAAGTTCTAAAAAACATCTCCTAGCAAATAAGTTCTAAAAAACATCTCCTAGCAAATAAGTTCTAAAAATATTTTGTAACTATTTGAGTTCCAAAAAAAGCAAATAAGTTCTAAAAATATTTTGTAACTATTTGAGTTCCAAAAAAAGCAAATAAGTTCTAAAAAACATCTCCTAGCAAATAAGTTCTAAAAAACATCTCCTAGCAAATAAGTTCTAAAAAACATCTCCTAGCAAATAAGTTCTAAAAAACATCTCCTAGCAAATAAGTTCTAAAAAACATCTCCTAGCAAATAAGTTCTAAAAAACATCTCCTAGCAAATAAGTTCTAAAAAACATCTCCTAGCAAATAAGTTCTAAAAATATTTTGTAACTATTTGAGTTCCAAAAAAAGCAAATAAGTTCTAAAAAACATCTCCTAGCAAATAAGTTCTAAAAAACATCTCCTAGCAAATAAGTTCTAAAAAACATCTCCTAGCAAATAAGTTCTAAAAAACATCTCCTAGCAAATAAGTTCTAAAAAACATCTCCTAGCAAATAAGTTCTAAAAAACATCTCCTAGCAAATAAGTTCTAAAAATATTTTGTAACTATTTGAGTTCCAAAAAAAGCAAATAAGTTCTAAAAAACATCTCCTAGCAAATAAGTTCTAAAAAACATCTCCTAGCAAATAAGTTCTAAAAAACATCTCCTAGCAAATAAGTTCTAAAAAACATCTCCTAGCAAATAAGTTCTAAAAATATTTTGTAACTATTTGAGTTCCAAAAAAAGCAAATAAGTTCTAAAAAACATCTCCTAGCAAATAAGTTCTAAAAAACATCTCCTAGCAAATAAGTTCTAAAAAACATCTCCTAGCAAATAAGTTCTAAAAAACATCTCCTAGCAAATAAGTTCTAAAAAACATCTCCTAGCAAATAAGTTCTAAAAAACATCTCCTAGCAAATAAGTTCTAAAAATATTTTGTAACTATTTGAGTTCCAAAAAAAGCAAATAAGTTCTAAAAAACATCTCCTAGCAAATAAGTTCTAAAAAACATCTCCTAGCAAATAAGTTCTAAAAATATTTTGTAACTATTTGAGTTCCAAAAAAAGCAAATAAGTTCTAAAAAACATCTCCTAGCAAATAAGTTCTAAAAAACATCTCCTAGCAAATAAGTTCTAAAAAACATCTCCTAGCAAATAAGTTCTAAAAATATTTTGTAACTATTTGAGTTCCAAAAAAAGCAAATAAGTTCTAAAAATATTTTGTAACTATTTGAGTTCCAAAAAAAGCAAATAAGTTCTAAAAAACATCTCCTAGCAAATAAGTTCTAAAAAACATCTCCTAGCAAATAAGTTCTAAAAATATTTTGTAACTATTTGAGTTCCAAAAAAAGCAAATAAGTTCTAAAAATATTTTGTAACTATTTGAGTTCCAAAAAAAGCAAATAAGTTCTAAAAAACATCTCCTAGCAAATAAGTTCTAAAAAACATCTCCTAGCAAATAAGTTCTAAAAATATTTTGTAACTATTTGAGTTCCAAAAAAAGCAAATAAGTTCTAAAAATATTTTGTAACTATTTGAGTTCCAAAAAAAGCAAATAAGTTCTAAAAATATTTTGTAACTATTTGAGTTCCAAAAAAAGCAAATAAGTTCTAAAAATATTTTGTAACTATTTGAGTTCCAAAAAAAGCAAATAAGTTCTAAAAAACATCTCCTAGCAAATAAGTTCTAAAAATATTTTGTAACTATTTGAGTTCCAAAAAAAGCAAATAAGTTCTAAAAATATTTTGTAACTATTTGAGTTCCAAAAAAAGCAAATAAGTTCTAAAAAACATCTCCTAGCAAATAAGTTCTAAAAAACATCTCCTAGCAAATAAGTTCTAAAAAACATCTCCTAGCAAATAAGTTCTAAAAATATTTTGTAACTATTTGAGTTCCAAAAAAAGCAAATAAGTTCTAAAAATATTTTGTAACTATTTGAGTTCCAAAAAAAGCAAATAAGTTCTAAAAATATTTTGTAACTATTTGAGTTCCAAAAAAAGCAAATAAGTTCTAAAAATATTTTGTAACTATTTGAGTTCCAAAAAAAGCAAATAAGTTCTAAAAATATTTTGTAACTATTTGAGTTCCAAAAAAAGCAAATAAGTTCTAAAAAACATCTCCTAGCAAATAAGTTCTAAAAATATTTTGTAACTATTTGAGTTCCAAAAAAAGCAAATAAGTTCTAAAAATATTTTGTAACTATTTGAGTTCCAAAAAAAGCAAATAAGTTCTAAAAATATTTTGTAACTATTTGAGTTCCAAAAAAAGCAAATAAGTTCTAAAAATATTTTGTAACTATTTGAGTTCCAAAAAAAGCAAATAAGTTCTAAAAAACATCTCCTAGCAAATAAGTTCTAAAAAACATCTCCTAGCAAATAAGTTCTAAAAATATTTTGTAACTATTTGAGTTCCAAAAAAAGCAAATAAGTTCTAAAAAACATCTCCTAGCAAATAAGTTCTAAAAAACATCTCCTAGCAAATAAGTTCTAAAAATATTTTGTAACTATTTGAGTTCCAAAAAAAGCAAATAAGTTCTAAAAAAAACATCTCCTAGCAAATATCGAAAACAAAGTGTCAGAAGTTTATCAGTAAAGCCAGAGAGAACACAAGAATTGTAAGCGATCGAGTCCAAAGGTGACAACTTTTGCATAATCAAACTAGAACCCAATTGGTGAAATGACAACCCAGAACGTTTTTCTCTGATAACTTAAGTATCTATGGCCGACATAAAAAAAACAGTACCTTTCGGTTTCAGAGAATTGCGGTCCGAGATGGCGACTCTGTAATACCACTTTGAGATTCAATTTCAATGGTGAGAGGGGAAGCTAAGAAGGAATGAAGGTGACCATACATGTTCATCTCAACGAGCATTTTATAGCGTTGAGAAATTACGTGTAACGATGTCGTATTCGAAATTGAAACGGCCAGGTTTTAATTCTAAATTTCCATTCAATGTTTCGGTTTCATCGATTCAGATTCAGACCACAAGACCTTTTCTATAATTAAAACTAAAAAGTGTTTTTTTTAGTATATAAATTTAATCAGGCTCGAGTAAAAAATAAAAAGTGGGATGAATCATGAACGTGAAGAGAAATGATTATTGTGCTCTTCAAAAGTCGTTTTGGTTAAATAGCAGGACTTGTCTCCACTAAAAAGACGAAGAGTGTAACTGCAGCAAGTTACTTGCTGTAACGTTTGCAAGAGAAATTTGAGATCTGAATGAATTAAAAAGCCCAACCAAATTGGGCCCACTTGGTGACGATCATAGATAAAGCTGGACGTGTCAATCCTTCTTCGGCGTCAACGGAAAGGAAGTTTCTGTTTCTCTTATCGATCTGTGTTCAAAGGGTAGCAATCAAATCTTAATCTCTTATCTCTTCTCCAAATCCCCAAATCGACGAATTTTAAACTGGAGTGTTAATCGGGAGAGATTGAGAGATTTCGAATTTTCCAGAAATGCATGCGAACACTCGCTCTCTAAGAGGTAAAATGATAACCCTTCTCTCATCTGAGAATTTTTCACAGCTTATTTGAGAGACATTATTTTTTTTTTAACTTGTAGCCGATTCATGTTCTCGAAGCATCAACAAGGAACAAGCCTGGAGAAGAAGATATTAGCCTCTACACAGAGATGCTCTCTGGTTCAGGATCCACTTCCTGGGAGGATCAGGAAAAGATGGGTAAGTTTTTCTCTGTCTACTTTTATATTTTGTAAAAATGTAGTCCAGTTTGCAGGGATGCTCTGTGTTTGTGAGAGCTTGCAAATATTTACTTTAATGTGAGAGAAAACTGAACATGTTGTAAACAAACAGGTTACAAGAAGCATCCTATAACTGAAGAAGGTGATGATGATCAGGACAACACAGGTAACTTCACTTCTCTTTTAATCTTCAACATGTAGTGATATATATGAAGATGAGTCGGAGATTATTACTTGGTTTGATGCTGACAGTCTTAAAAATTAAATATCCGAGGTTTTAACTTGTGTGATGCTTTTAATACAGTGCTTTTAGGAAATAAGAAAGTGAAGAAGAACAGTCCAAACACAGAAGCTGATTCTTCTTCATCTGACAACTCTTGTTTTGTGGCCACTGTTACGGTTTCCAATCTACATGAAGATTCTCTGGTGCGTATATAAACAGTATAAGCATACTCATCTGATGAGCTACTTTTTGTACAATTGTGCATTTCCTTTTTATTCGGTTTAGGAGAATACTTGTTTTTTGAAAGAAAAAAAAATAAAGTTAACCACAACATGGGGTTGTCTATTTGTTTTAGCTTTAGTTTATGTGTTTTTTGCTTAAGTAAAACCAAATTTCATTTAGATTATGTTTGGTATGGCATAGTGATAGCACTCATTCACCAGCTAAATCCAGGGAAATTGAGAGAATTGGGTTTGCTTGATTAGCATTGGGGTATGTTACCCTCTTTACTCTATCTTGTAGTTTCATATTTATTGGTTAGATTTGGCCATTTGCCTGCCGAAGTGCTTGTTGCATGCATACGGGATCATAATCAAAGCTTGCTATATTATTAGTAATGAAACTAAAGAAAGTTTTGCACAACTTGATATCATGATGAAATGCGTGAACCTATTTATTTTGCAGTGTCTTCCACAAGATTTTACAATCTCAAATGGTTTTAAAAGAAAATGCCGCAAGATTGTTTTAACAGATGAAAGGGAAAGATCATGGGCGTTGGATCTGAGGTTCAACAAATCGTCTGATACATTCTATATAACCCGAGGTTGGAGAAATTTCTGTGAAGAAAACGGCAAAAAGCAGGAAGCTTATTTAAGTTCAAACTAATGAGAAACGGGGAAACACCTTTGCTTGGTGTCTGTGCTACAGAATCTATCAATGATGGAACACAAGGAGACGAGAACGATCCTCAAAGATGTAGAGATTCCACTTCACCGAACCAGAACCGATTTGTGACCTTAACTCTCACAAATGACAGCCTCAAAAGTAGTAGACTGGTGAGTTCATCAAACAAAAACTCTTGTTACTTTTATCCCAAAAGGAGAGTCACTTTTTAACTCTACGTTAAATGTATTTCTTCAGTATCTCCCATTGCCATTCTTGAAAGAAAACGGCATGGACAAACCGGGGATGGTAACGCTATTGGGGAAAGATGGTACAAGGAGGCTGGCAAATCTTCTACGGGAAAGCTCAGGAAGAATGAGTTTAGGAAAGGGCTTGAAAGATTTTGCTAGGGCAAACGGATTAAATATGGGCGAGTCCTTCACAATGGAGTTGATCTGGGAAAACGCAACTCCTGTGCTTAGTTTGCTCAGTACGGAATTCAAAAGCCAGAACCGATTTGTGACTTTAACACTTACACAGGACAGCTTCAAAAATAGTAGATTGGTGAGTTCATCAATCAACTCTTGTTTTAGAAGGTTAGTTAGTTCTGTTACTTGCATTCTCATTGGTTCAAATCTTCTTCCAGGGTCTTCCATTGCCATTCATGAGGGAAAACGGCATGAACGAACCTGGAACGATAGCTCTGCTGGGAAAAGATGGTACAAAGTGGATGACAAATCTTCTACGAGAAAGCCAAGGAAGAATGAGTTTGGGAAAGGGCTGGAAAGATTTTGCGAGAGCAAATGGTTTAGAAATTGGTGAATCCTTCACGTTGGAGTCGATTTGGGAAGATGCAACTCCTATGCTCAGTCTCTCCAGTAGAGAGTCCAAAAGTGAGAAAGTATATGTTTCCACCGAACCTAGTATCGGAAACGAAACCAAGAAAGATGAGAACATAGAGGAGTAATGCATCTTCACCAGTCCAAAACTGATTCATGACACTAGCTAGCACTTTGGTAAATTTATAAAATAACACTTGCTTCAGAGTTGGTCTTATTTTTCTTCTTCATCTGTTGGATTGTTATTCAATTAGCCGTGAAATGCACAAAGCCGTCAAAAGAACAAAGCCTTTCCGGAGGCTCCATAAGCAATTATTAATTTTGTAAACTCGATCGATAAGAAACGCTAGAATGAACATGAAGGAGTAAAAAAGGCTAGAATGAACATGGACGAGTAAAAAGTCTAAATTATTTGAATTGAGATAGAGTTCTCAAATGGGTTCCTGACTCGGTTTTCCTTAACACCGGTACGTCTCTGGGATGCTTTTCTCGATTAAACATGATCCACATCCAATGTTTCCTTAGCTTAGAATTTTTGTTCAATTTTTTCTCCACAAAGTTCAATTAAGTTCAAGTGTTCACTAAGCATAATCCATCATCCTAGCAAATCACTATGAATCCCAGTTTAGTTAAACATATACCTTACTGCCTCGGTGTTTGATTAACTTCTCATCCGTTCATATGATCCTTGTTTGCTATCTCTATTTTTCCTAGTCCAGCCAGATCGATAAAGACTTAACAAAGTTGATGCGGTCATCAAATCAGTAGCTGAACCAAGGGTGGACCCAACATTCCACTCAACCAGCCAAGACGTAGAACGTATGTGCACCAAAATGCCACATCTTACAAACCAGGAGGGTTTTAATCATGAGAACAATTTTCATGGATTCTAAACTCAAGAAGGTTCAATCCCAATTAGAATCATGCCAAAATATTCACGGACCAAAAAAATATGAATTTTACAATTTGGAAGTTTTCCAACCCGTCCATCTGCGAGTATAAGGCTTTAGAAGAAGATTCAAGTCCAAAGAAAGAGTGGCCCGAACAAAAGCCAATCATATGTTTCAAGATGGATCTCTTAGATTTCCAACAAGCCTAGAATGAGGAGAAATGGCCACAGAAATTACAAGTTATGAACAATTTTCTAAACCATGCCAAACTGGTTATGAGCTTTCCTTATTTAGATGATCCGGGTTTCTCAACAAACCAACCTCAATAATGGCAACCAGGCGACCCTATAAATCATTCAGAAGCACTCCACAACATCTTAGGAAGAACCATACCACACTGGATCAGGCGGATCTCAATCAAGCCAGAAAATAGACCCAGTTTGCTTACATTGGCCAAACCGACATTATTTAAGGAATGTCTTCTAGTCCTTCAGTTTAGTTCGACCCAAACCTACTTATGGAAGTCAGGAGATACTCCTTACCATCCAGAAACTATCCTAGACGTTCTACCATGTGCCAGCATCCAGAGTATTAGGACTTTAACTTGCTTTACTTGAATATCTGGACATTCGAACTCCAACAGCTCTTTTCCACGCAGTTAATGGACGTGATCAGCACATATCAAGAACCCAGGAAGATCCCAAGGCAGCCCTCTTATCATAAAAGAAAATGAAAGAAAAGAAGGCGAAATAAACACGAATGCAAATGGAGATATGGAAGAAGAGTTTTTGGCAAAAGGTAAACGCCTCTCCATTTTTCACTACAAAAATTTCATATTGCTGAACAGTTTTTTTTTTTAATTATACAATAGGTATACATCAAAAGGTAGATTGAAAACATCATTCAACATACTATGATGAGCAATTTGAAAATTTTTCTCTATAGTTAATGGTCAGATATTCAGAAAAAAAATTGGTTCATATATGGTTGTTGGGAAGAGAAAAACACAAAGCATTGAAGAGGGCAAAATCTGTTCTATCATAGAACGATGGAAGACAAAATTAACTGAGGTATATATTAGCACCTACATGTTTATATTGCTGCAGTCTTTTTAATACATAATATTTTCTGCCAAAAGTTTGATATATCAATAAACAATAATAAAGAAAATTATTTTTCAATCTACTGCATTCTCTTGACTACTAGAAATAATAGGCAGATAGACAATGGAATTCTTCAGTAATATTAGATTTCTATGGTAATTTTGGGAAGTTATTTCGATATATAATTTTTAGTGGTTGAAAAAACTAAAATTTCCAAATACTATTATGCTTCTCCTTTTTAGCTTGTTCTTCAAAATACCATGCAACTATATATATATATATAATATTTATAAAAAAAAATTTCATAGGAAGTATGGGGCCAATACTAGCAATATTAAAAGCAGTAAATGAAATAATAAAATTTGGTTGTAAATAAGATAGGAAAAATGCTAGAATTAAGGTTTTATGCAGACAATCAGAAATATAATTTATTGATGTTAAGGGTGTGATAGGTACCATATTAAAACTCAAATTCAATAAGTATCCAGCTTTTGCCGCGATTCTAATCAGATGTCTAAATCATATATTCCAACTCTTGTATGCGAATAGGGAAGAATGTTGATCAATACCTCTTTTATACAAGCATTAACTTTCAAATTGATTTGTTCATTAAGTTAATTAAACCAGCTTTCACATGGACCTAACAACCTAACTCAGCAGAATTATCATTAGGAGTCGAACCCACTCTCGTGGTTGTCGAGTATCTTATATTCTTATGATCAAGTTTCTAGGTATTTCATCTAGAATAAAAGCAGTAAGATCAATTATGTGAAAGAACCAATTAAATCACTCTAGCAGTTCTATATTTAATAAGTTCATTAAAACTCTAGAAAACCCTAAATCTAACAAGTTAATTACTCAGACATAATAAAGCAAAACACAGAGATAAGTTGAATGAACTGCATTAAAAGACATTATAAGAAAAACTGGAATTTCAATACCAATCTATGAAGGAGTTTTTGATCTTTTCTCCAAAAACTTCTAAAAATAAAAAAGCTCCATAAATTTATCTTAGCCTAAACGATGGCTTAAAACTATATATATTAGGTATAAAGTTGGTCAGAGGAAATCTTGTAATATATGAAGACTTCTGGGCCGACTTGATCTAGAAACAGAGCCTGTTCGTTTGTTCGCGTCGGTGTCAAGCGACATTTATATATGTGTAGATTTAAAACATCAATTAATTAAAAATTGATGGACAGTTAAGCTAAATGACTCAAAATGTTATTTATGAGACTTGACCGAAATAAAGGGCAATTCTTTGAAATATTCATTTTTAATTTTTTGTCACCTAAAGAACTCTTAAAAAAGAAAATGACCAAAAGAATTTTTATTAAAAAATATTTTTTTTTATATTTGCTTTATAGATATATAAATATAAAAAGTTAAAAAGTATTTTTTCGAAATTAAAGAGTCAAAAGTTTTCAACTTTTTTTTTTAAAATTTTATTTTTGAAATTCAGAAAATATTTTTGAAACTACTTTTAAAATTGAAATTTTGAAATTTTTAATACTTATTTTTTAAAATATATTTTGAATTTCACTCCTAAAATCCGCACCTTTTAACTCTTAAACATAGTGCTATATTAATTAATCATAAAATATAAATTTTTATTTATTTTTAATAAATTTTTTTGTTTATTTTTTTCTTGAGACTGTTTTGGTGAAAATAGTCTTAGTGAATTTCTCAAAAACAAATTAGAAAAAATTGTAAACTACCACTCAAATGGTTATAACATTACTCTTCGAGAATTGAGATCAACTTCGATGATGGCGAATCGCTCATTCTCTGAAAAGAACAAATCTTGGAGAGGCAGTAGAAGAAAAGTTGTGTTGATTTGAGAGAATTTCTAGGGTTGAGGAGGAGACGACGGAGCCAAAGTCTCTGGCGGCGAGTTTCTTCGCTTTTGAAACATGATGTTCCAGGTCTCAGATGTAGGACACAGTTACTGTAAGATTCGAGACGTAGAGACTCCAAGCAGCAACAATGGTCAGGACAACATCGGTAAGATCGATCTCGTGATGTTAATTAATTAAAAAAAAACTGCAACTTGAAGCTGAGGAGAAACTGTTTCTTTCTGATACAGGTTCAATGAAGAAGCATCCCTACCCAAGACGAGAAGCAGGCTTTTCATCAAATCATGGTGATAATCAGAACAACAATGGTCTCTCTCTCTCTCTCTTGTTTTTGTTAGCTCCTGTGAGATTTATTTCAGTTTTAAAATAAAAGCATATAATTGGTGTTTTCTGATACAGAGCTTCCAAGAAATAAAAACTATCCAGAAACTGAAACAGGTTCTTCATCAACACATTCTTGTAATGTTGCCGATGCCACAGCTTCGTGTCTATACACATATACACCCGTGGTGCGTTTCTTGAAATTTAGTGTACTTTACTCTTGCATTGACTGAAATCTCATTCTGAACTTTCTGTATTCTCATTAGCTTATTGAGTTGTTGCTTCTATAGGTAGACATTTTAAAGTTTTTGTTAGTCATGAAACTTGACTAAGTCTTTTGCAGCTTGGTCTTGCAAAAGACTCGAACTTTTTTTTTGTTCAAAGTGGTATGCAAATTTATCCAGAGTGATCAGTGTCTTCTAGGCATTAATCATTACTCATCTTTGTTTCCTTTGTTAGTCAACTTCAGTTTGAAGATATGTATTTTGTCGGTTTATTTCAGTGAGGTTTGAAAGAAACTTTGCCGAAGTTAAATCTTTCATTATGCTTTTGTTTGATTTGATTTGGTTTAGTTTCCTACTCTAAGACTCGTTACTTCTAGAATAATTGATCTAAACAGTCATCTACTTTTAACTTAGTCTACTGACCAGTTCATTTGATGTGGCTCTCGTGTTCATTTGGTGGTTACAGTTTCTTACACAAGATTTCACAAGCTTAGGTGGTCTTAAAAGGAAATGTCACAAGAAATGTAGTCCGAAACGGATAATATCGGCAGATTCGTCAATGGGGACACGATTCGTAACATTTACACTTGCACCTGTTGATGTCAGACATTGTAGACTGGTAACATCGTCATACTATCTCTTGATCTCAAAGGGTTAGTTTTCTCTTTATTGGCTCTGACGGCTTGTTCAATTCTCTACAGCGTCTTCCAATGCAATTCTCGAGGGAGAATGGCATCAATAAGCCAGGCAAAATATATCTGTTGGGTAGCGATGGTTCAAAGTGGCTGGCAAACCTTCTACTGGAAAGCAGAGGAAGAATGACTGTGGGAGACGGCTGGAAATCATTTGTTAAAGCAAACGGCTTAAAGATCGGTGAATCCTACACTCTGGAGTTGAATTGGGAAGACACAACTCCTGTTCTCGGTTTATGCCCTACAGATCATAGCATTGACATTAGAGCACAAGGAGAGTGTTCAGAAGCAAGCGAGAATGAGTCTCTTCCCATTAGACCTAGCAGCGGAACCGAAATTGTCAAATATGAAAGCAGGAAAGATGAGAGCAGTTCACGGGAGAGAGAGAAGAATCATCTGCGGTCGAGAGTTTCAAGTTCAGCAAGCCAAAACCGATTCCTGACATTAACAATTACACCTGATAGTCTCAGACATGGTAGACTGGTAAATTCATCAATCAATTCTTGGTCAATATCATCGCATAAAAGAAGTGTATTATTTTCTTAAATATTTCGTTCACATCTTGTCTAGCGTCTTCCATTGGAATTCATGACGGAAAATAGCATGAACAGGCCTGGGGATATAACTCTCTTGGGTAAAGATGGTGCAAAGTGGCTGGCAAGTCTTCTACTAGAAAGAAGAGGGCGAATGTGTTTGGGAAAGGGATGGAAAGATTTTGCTAAAGCAAACGGCTTAAAGACAGGTGACTCCATCACGTTGGAGTCAATATGGGAAGACTCAACTCCTGTGCTCAGGTTGCTCCACATCAATTCTAGAAATGATAGAGGGCAGCAAGGTGAGTGCTCAAAAGCAAGAGAGAAGGAGTCTGCTTTCACAGAACCTAGCAGTGGAAACAAGAGAGAAGAGAGCAGAATATACCCTCTTAGAAGGCTAGATTCATCTTTAGTAAACCAAAACCGATTTGAGAAATCAACACTTTCACCTGAAATAGTTCGTCATGGTGCTCATGATTATCAAATTGGCGAAATTGTTGTTTTCAGAGATGAAGGAGATATGATGTTCCAAGTCTCAGATTTAGGACCTAGATTCTCTGAGATTCAAAATGTGGTAGCTCCAAGCAGCAACAATGATCAGGAAAACATTGGTAAGATCAGATTATATTTATCTTGCAAACATAAGTTAATGTGGGGAGTTTTTTAGTTAAAATTTTAGGCTGTAACTTAAGGAAGAACTGAAAATTGAAGCTGTTTCTGGGAGAAGTTATTGTGAATGGTAAACAATTTTAGGGTTTTTTCTGACACAGGTAGCATGTCGATAATAAGAAAAGAACCAGGCTTTTCATTATTTGATGGAGATGGGCATGATCAGGACAACATTGGTATATCTATTTCTCTTCTATTTCATTGTAGTACCATATCTAGATGATTCTAAGGTTACTTTACTTGCTTTGATGGAGTGTTTCTACAGAGCTTCCAAGAAAGAAGAAAGTAAAGAAGAACAAACGAGGAACAGAAGCAGATTCATCAGAACACTCTTGTTTTGTAGCCCATGTCACAGCTTCTAATCTACACATGAATGCACCGGTGATTATATTATTCAGTTTACTCTACTCTTTTGTTAACTGAAATCTCGTGCTTAAGTTTATGCAACTCATTAGCTAACTGAACTGTACTTCTAGTGGTAGGCATTTCAATTTTTGTTTGTCAGGAAACGTCAAACTAGACAGAGTGTTTTGTAGCTTGGTCACATTAGGAAATGCTTAAAATGCCTGAACCCCTTTCCATACTGATTTGCAAATCGGTCTCTCAAGTGAACTGTTTCTCCCAGGGATGGCATTTTGGTTTGATAGACTAGTTCAGCAACAATTTGATTTGGTTCTCGTTGATTGTTACATCTTGTATAACTATATGCATTTTGTCAGTTTACTTCAGTTTCATTAACTCTGGTTTGGAAGTAAATTTGTTGAAGTAAATCAAAATTCCTTTTGATGTTGTTTTGTTGGTTTATTTACCCCCTCGTAACGTGTTTCATCTAGATTCATGAAGCCTAACCAAAGTGTGTCACTGTATTGAGTGATTTGATCTAACCTTTTTGTTGATCAGTCATGAATGACTTTATCTGACACTTGTCTTAATCTGCTGGTATATGCAGCATCTTCCACAAGAATTTACAAGCTCAAATAGTCCGATACATATAGTTTCATCATATTCGTCAAGCGAGAAACAATTAGCAACATTCACACTTGCACCTGTAGATGTGAGGAATTGTAGACTGGTAAGATCGTTATAACAGCTTCTGATTCAGTGGGCTAGATTTCTCTTATCTATTCTTGTTGGTCTTGACGCATGTTCAAATCTCTACAGCGTCTTCCAATGCAATTCACAAGGGACAATGGCATAAACAAGCCTGGGAAGATATATCTGTTAGGTAAAGACGGTTCAAAGTGGCTGGCAAATCTTCTCGTGGAAAGCAGAGGAAGAATGACTTTGGGTGACGGTTGGAAAAGTTTTGTTAAAGCAAACGGCTTAAAGACAGGTGAATCCTTCACGCTCAAGTTGAATTGGGAAGACACAACTCCTGTGCTCAGTTTGTGCCCTCCGGAGTGTAGCATTGACAGTAGAAAAGGAGGTGAGTGTTCAGAAGCAATCGAGAAAGAGCCTCTTCCCATAGTACCTACCAGCGGAAAAGAGATCAGCAAAGAAGGTGAAAACAGGGAAAAGGAGAGCAGCTCATGGGAGAGAGAGACAAATCTTCTGATATGGAGAGATTCAACTGTACTAACCCAAAACCGATTTCTGACACTAACAATCACACCTGACAGTCTCAAACATGGTAGACTGGTAAGTTCATCATTCAGTTCTTGTTTGTTTACTTCATAACGAAATGGCATGTTTTAGTTTTCTGTTCAAATATTTTTTAGCGTCTTCCATTGGAATTTATGACGGAGAATAGCATGAACAAGCCTGGAGATATAACTCTGCTGGGTAAAGATGGTGTAAAGTGGTTGGTTAGTCTTCTACTGGAAAAAAGAGGTAGAATGAGCTTGGGAAAAGGATGGAAAGATTTTGCTAAAGCAAATGGCTTAAAGACAGGCGACTCCATCACGTTGGAGTCAATTTGGGAAAACGCAACTCCTGTGCTCAGTTTGCTCCGTGTAGAGTCTAGCAATGATAGCGAGGTTTCAAAACAGTCAGGATCTAGCAGTACAAACAAGACCAGGAAAGCAGAGAACAGCAGAGAAGTGAGTAGATCACGGGAGTTGGAGAAAAGAAGGGAATCATCTTCAGCAATCCAAAACCGAATCGTGATATTTACACTTACACCTGAAGGTGTCAGAGACTGTAAGCTGGTAAGCTCATCAAACGAGACTCTAGCTTTAGAGGTGGGGTTAGTTTCTTCTTCGATTCTAATTGGTATTATTATTAACATATCTGACAGCAACTTCCGAGTCAATTCATGAGGACTAATGGCATCATGAACCCTGGAAAGATAACTCTCTTGGGTAGAAGCGGTATGAAGTGGTTTGCATATTTATTGTCAAAAGATGGAACAATCGCTTTGGAGAATGGATGGAAAGGTTTCTGTGAGGCTAATGGGGTGATGGTAGGAGAGTCTTTCGTTTTGGAATTCATTTCCACAGATGACGCGGACCATGTTTTCAAGTTCTACTCCAGCTACGGATACCATATACATAAATAATAACTAGTAAGCTTTTATTCAAAATGTTTCTATGGATACTATCACATGACAGATTTTAAATATATCATTTAACGAGTAGCTCTCTAACAATGTCCTTTATCCTGTTTTACCTCGTCACATGAAATTTACAAAATCCTTACCGAGGCTAACACTGGTAATTTAAAAAGAACTATTGTTAAGAAAAGTGGAAAACCAGATATTTTTCCTCGCCAATCACTTTTCACAGATGTGGATTATCTATACCGGAGAGTTTCACCCCAGATGGATGAGCATCAATTTACATGGATTTTATAGTATATATGAAGAGGGAAAATAATAAAGTTTTTATTAATATAGATGTGGATCCCAATGAAACACTTAAGTTGGCTGAGACGGAATTTTATTTTGGATAGAGGTACAAGCTTCAATCATTCAAAGGATTGGTTCACATAGGGAGGGTTACTACTTTGCCAACTATACCAGGAAGATGGTGTTTCATGGATAGATCATGGAAAGATAAGGAGATCTATTCGGGGCAAGGTTGGTATATTATCTTAGAAGATTTTGATGGGTTGATGGGAGAAATGAATACACGAGCCAATCTGTCACCTCTTCATTCAGAAGTGGAAGTCTTCATCTGGGCAATGGAATTTATGAGGAACTTAGATTAGTTTCAGGTCACATTTGCAACAGACTATTCTCAATTGGTGAAGATGGTTTCGGAACCAGAAGAATGATCAGCTTTTGCAAGTTATTTGGAAGATATCAAGAAACTAAGAGGAAACTTTCACAACTCAGAGATCATTCATATGAGGGGTTTTGATGGGTTGATGGGGGAAATGAATACACGAGCCATTCCGTCACCTCTTCATTCAGAAGTGGAAGCTCTCATCTGGACAATAGAATTTATGAGGAACTTAGATTAGTTTCAGGTCACATTTGCAATAGACTGTTCTCAATTGGTGAAGATGATTTCGGAACCAAAAGAATGATCAGCTTTTGCAAGTTATTTGGAAGATAACAAGAAACTAAGAAGAAACTTTCACAACTCAGAGATCATTCATATAAGGGGGGACAGTCTGGCATGGAGTGCAAGGAAACAGCCATCGTTTGTCGTCCACATGGATGCATGGTTACTAGTTTGGTTTACCGAGTCTTCATGAGTTTGTTTATGTTGATGACAAAAAATTTATTATAAATGACTTAGAACCTCTTATAATAATTTAAAATTTATGATAAACCAAGATAAAAAATTATAATTTTTCAAAAGTTTTAAAAAGATTTATAAAGCATGTATATATTTTATGGTTATTATAATACTTTATATACAAATATAATGCTTATTTAAAAATATAATATCATTATATTAATTTTTATATTTTTTTCATTCATTATTTTATGTAATTGATAAATATAAAGAGAATTGATCAAGTCATCAATATCTAGAAGGCATAAAAGAAAGGGTAGAAGAATGAATTTTTACCGGCAAATTTATAAGAATTTATTAGTATAAAGAGGAAAGAGCATAATGATTTTTTTTTTGGAAATACTTTGTTTAAAACAAAGCATATAAAATTTTCAAAATGATGAAGATGAAAATACACAATTTGCATGTAGCACGAAGAAAATCTATTACATATCAATGTCTCTGAAATGTATATATAAAAGTAGATATATTTTATTTTAGAGGTAGGCATGACGTTCAGGTATCTGTTCGGGTTCGGATAGGGTATTTTGGATTTTCGGATACTTCGTTATATGAGTTTATTAGAACCCGTTTAGGTATTTTTACATCTCGGGTCAGATTCAAGTATTTTTACTTTGGATTCAGTTATTTCGGGTCGAGTTCGAATATTATAGATGGTGAATGTGTGTCACTATAGGCACAACCATGAGAAAACAAGTCGTGTCTCGATGTTAAAACAAGGGGTGATTGCAGGACTATTTATAGAAGAGCTAAAAAGAAATGTGAACATGCAACCATCAGAGATCAAGGACATCATAAAGAAAAGGTATCACATTGTTGTACTTCTTTCAAAGTGTTATAGAGGAAGACGGATTGCATTAGACTTGATCTTGGAAGCACAAGCAATATAAAGCTTCGAAGAACACATCCACCTATCATCATAGAGTTGAATACAACAGATGTGAATGGTGTCCCCTAATTTTGACTGCTTCTACATTTGTTTTCTAGAATTTCACGAGACTTGGAAGAAATGTTGTAGGCCAGTGATTGGATTTGATGGTTGCTTTTTGAAATGGGAATTGAATGGAGATTTGCTCTCAGCTGTTGGTAGAGATGCAGATAACAGGATGTATCCTATTGCATGGGCTGTTATTCAAGGAGAAAACAAAGACACGTGGGGATGGTTTATAAAGAGCCTGAAGGTTGATATCAACTTGGGGATAGGAGATACTTGACCATCATTTCTGACAAGCAAAAAGGGCTTATAATCGCGATAGGAGCAGAACTACCTAAGGCTGAGCATAGGATATGTGCACGCCATATCTATGGTAATTGGAAGAAATCATTCTCCATATCTGAGTACAAAAACCTTTTCTGGGGAGTTGCTTACAGCTACAATGTTGGTGAGTATGAAGAGAAGATGAAGATGGTAGAAGCCTTTGATCCTGCAGTCTAGCTTCACTTTTAACGACTGATCCAGAGAAGTGGTGTACAACATACTCTCTACTGATTTTCGATGCCATGATGTCCACAACAACCTATCAGAGAGCTTCAACTGGACAATAAAGATAGCAAGGTCGAAGCCTTTTCTTTCTTTGTTAGAAGATATTCGACGCCAAGCTATGAGACTGATTGCATGGAGATTTCTCAAAGCAGAAAGGTGTGATACAATCCTAACACCAAGCACTATTGCATTGTTAGAGAAATCAAGGGTAGATAACAAATTCTGCTCCACCATTAGAGTTCTTCCACTTTATATGAGGTGAATGAGTTTAATCACAGCTATATAGTTAGCCTTTCAACCCATGAGTGTGCATGTGGCGGTGGGATCTAACAGGTATGTGGTCTTAACATTTTGTATAGTTTAATGGTTGATTGATTATTGACATTTGTCTTAATAGGTGTACCATGCAAGCCTGCAATTTGTGTGCTCGATGATAATAGAGATGATCTGTGAAATATGTGTCAGGTTATTATCACCCAAGAGTCATGAATGACACATATGCTGATAATATCAAGCAGAAGACATGGAAAAATCCAATCAGTATTCCAAACTTCTGGAAGCCAAAAGATCACCCAAAGCTTCATGACGAAGAAAGGAGCCGTTTGAGGATCTGAGAATGCTGGAAAAGTTACAAGACATGGCAGAACACTACGTTGCAGCAACTCTTTACAATTGGACACATAAAAGCGGGTTCAAGAATCAGAAAGTAGCAGTTGAAGGTCCAAGAAATGGAAAAAGGACGAGCGTGTAAAACTCCATCTGAGGTAAGAAGAGGTTCTACGAAGAGGTTGCAATCGATTTCAAAGTAGCAGTTTAATCGTTTATAATCTTGCATTTTAGGTACCAAAGCGACCAACACTGCCTAGGAATAGGAAAAATCCATCTACTGTGAGCAGCTCTCAACCAGTACCAGCTGGTGAATCTACATCCGCATATCCGGCAACATCAAGTGCACCTAAACAGGCTAGTTCATCAGTACCTCAAGTGAAGAAGGCCACAGCTCATTCTCTGATATGTTACGCGAGTCGTTCTGTTCCTTCCGTGTGCTTGGACAAATCAATCAAAATGGCGAAATCAACAACGCTTCTTAGCCGCCCGCAGTTCTTCCACACTCTTCTTCCTGGCTTTCAAACTCACCTCGTAAACTACGTTTTCTACATTCTTCGATCAGTTTCTAATTGATAAAATATATCATATCCTTTTTCTCTTATGTTTGTTTGTGTAGACGATTCCGTCAGACTTCTTCTCGAATTATATCAAGGACTTGGAGACGACTACTGCGGAGCTCAAATCGGACTCCTCCCTCGACATAACCTGGAAAGTCAAATTGACTGGTCGGATACTTAATGATGGCTGGGAGACTTCGCCGTCGCTAACAGTCTTCAGATCGGCAACGTCGTCCTTGTCCGATACGAAGGAGGTACTGTCTTCCATGTTTCTGATCTAGGACCCAGTTTCTCTCAGATCCGAGACATTAAACCTCCAAAACAAAACATTGATGATGATGATGGTAAGTGTTCTTCTGCCTCTGAAAAAAAGAATCAATAATTTAATTGAGGAAGATGTCAATTTGTGTGATCGGTTGTTGTTTCTTCTAAAGCAGCATGTAGATTTTTGTTTAGAAAGAATCCGAGAACAGATGATTTTGAATCCATATATTACGAAATTATTAACATGCTGAATGTTTTTGATACAGAGGTTCCTTTAAACAAGAAAGTGAAGACCAACATTTATGAAACTGAAGCGGATTCTTGTTTGAAGGCCTTTCTCACAGATTCGAGTCTACACACTGATACACTGGTATTTACTTTACTTCTGCTAATCTCATACTAATAATACCTTTTGCACAATCTGGTGATATATCCTTGTGTTTATATGGTGTCTTCCACAGCATTTTACAAGCTCAAATGCTCTTTCAAGAAACTGTTCTGAAGCTCATTCCGCACAACTTAGCAATGAGGACATGGAAAGAGAGAGGGAAGAAGACGAGTCATTAATAAAGAAGAAGCTTAAGCAAGCAAAGACCTGTGTCATATTCATCATATTCACCATGTTATAAGCGATTCATAACATTTACCCTCCCACCTGATTATGCCACACTTGATAAATTGGTGAGTATCGAAACCCACGCTTGATTCTGCCATTATTGGTTATGATGCATTTTATTTGACCTCTGTTCAAATATGTTCAGACTCTTCCAAATCTATTCGTCAAGGAGAATGGCATCAGCACGCCTGCGGAGATATGTGTGTTGGGTAAAGATGGTACAAAGTGGCCGATCACCCTTCTACTTGACAAGAAAGGAATAATGAGTTTCGGAAAGGGTTGGAAAGAATTTGTCAAAGCAAATGGGCTAGAGACAGGATTCACGCTCAAGTTGATGTGGGAAGACACAACTCCTTCGTTTAGTTTATGCTGTCCAGAATCAGCGAGTGACAAAGATGAAGAAGAGTGTTTAGAATCTATCAAGAAACAGTCTCTTTCAATAGATAGGAGAATTAGAGACAAGCCCGGCAAACGTAAGAATAACAAAGAGGAGAAAAGTCATGGAAAGAGAAAAGATTCATCTGAGAGGGAGAGATGTTGGTGATTTTGAGGGTATTTTTACTTTTCTTGTATTCTGTTATATATATAGTATCAGTATATCATGAGGTTGTAACATGCGGGATGTTTCTGGTATAGAGGTTCCTATAAACAAGAAAGTAAAGACGGACAGTCATGGAACAGATGCGGCTTCTTCTTCATTAGACAACTCATGTTTTGTGGCCTTTGTCACGGATTCGAGTCTAGACACAGATACACTGGTATTTACTGTACTTCTCCATTTACCAAAATCTCATACTAATAGCTTGTGCATGCTGTCTCTAGTGCTGCACATTAGGTGTAGTCTAATTCCGTTTGGAAACAAATTTGTTCAAGTGATGTCATAGTTAAATCGCAATTTTTTTGGTTCTCTGACACAAAATGTCTTAGGTATTTTAACTTCAAGTTGGATTTGATTCATGGTCATTTACTTTGACTCTGCTTGGTCTAGTTTTATTTCATTTGAACTGCTTTTACTTGTCTTATTTGCCTACTTTCATGCATGCATATTGAATTATTCATGTTAATGTTTCCTATATTATTGTTAAGTTGGTTAGTCGTAAAACTAAACAAAAATTCATGAGATCTGACCCGTGATGTTAATCTGGTGTTTGCAGTATCTTCCACGATATTTTACAAGCTCAAATGGTCTTACAAGAAAATGCCTCAAGATTGTTTTAATAGATGGTGGGGAAGATCATGGGCAATGGATCTGAGCTTCAACGAATCTTCTGATATTTTCTACATAAGCCCGGGTTGGAGAAGTTTCTGTGACAAAAACGGTCTAGAAGCAGGAGGTTTCTTTACGTTTAAACTAGTGGGAAACGAGGAAACTCCTGTGCTCAGTTTCTGCCCTATGGTATCCATCGATAGTAGAAGCCAAAAGATTGTTTTGAAGCTCATTCCACAGAAGTTAGCAATGAGGAAGAGGAGATAGAAAGGGAGAGAAATGAAGAAGAGACATTAATGGACATAGAAGAAAAGAAGAAGAGTAAACCGAGCAAAGACCTGTGTCATATTCATCATATTCACCATGTTATAAGCGATTCATAACATTTACCCTCCCACCTGATTATGCCACACTTGATAAATTGGTGAGTATCGAAACCCACGCTTGATTCTGCCATTATTGGTTATGATGCATTTTATTTGACCTCTGTTCAAATATCTCCAGACTCTTCCAAAGCTATTCGTGAAGGAGAATGGAATCAACAAGCCTGGGGAGATATATCTGTTGGGTAAAGATGGTACAAAGTGGCTGACACGACTTCTACTGGACAAGAAAGGACTGATGAGACTGGGAAAGGGTTGGAAAGATTTTGTCAAAGCAAATGGGGTAGAGTCTGGATTCACGCTCAAGTTGATATGGGAAGACGCAACTCCTTCCTTTAGTTTATGCTGTGCAGAATCTACGAGTGACAAAGATGAAGAAGAGTATTTAGAAACTATCAAGAAACAGTCTCTTTCTATAGATCGAGAATCAGAGATAAGATTAGTAAAGTTGAGAATGACAAAGAGGAGAAAAGGTCATGGGAAAGAGAAAAGATTGATATGAGAGGGAGAGATTCAACTACATCGAGCCAAAAAGATTGTTTTGAAGCTCATTCCACAGAAGTTAGCAATGAGGAAGAGGAGATAGAAAGGGAGAGAAATGAAGAAGAGACATTAATGGACATAGAAGAAAAGAAGAAGAGTAAACCGAGCAAAGACCTGTGTCATATTCATCATATTCACCATGTTATAAGCGATTCATAACATTTACCCTCCCACCTGATTATGCCACACTTGATAAATTGGTGAGTATCGAAACCCACGCTTGATTCTGCCATTATTGGTTATGATGCATTTTATTTGACCTCTGTTCAAATATCTCCAGACTCTTCCAAAGCTATTCGTGAAGGAGAATGGAATCAACAAGCCTGGGGAGATATATCTGTTGGGTAAAGATGGTACAAAGTGGCTGACACGACTTCTACTGGACAAGAAAGGACTGATGAGACTGGGAAAGGGTTGGAAAGATTTTGTCAAAGCAAATGGGGTAGAGTCTGGATTCACGCTCAAGTTGATATGGGAAGACTAACTCCTTCCTTTAGTTTATGCTGTGCAGAATCTACGAGTGACAAAGATGAAGAAGAGTATTTAGAAACTATCAAGAAACAGTCTCTTTCTATAGATCGGAGAATCAGAGATAAGATTAGTAAAGTTGAGAATGACAAAGAGGAGAAAAGGTCATGGAAAGAGAAAAGATTGATATGAGAGGGAGAGATTCAACTACATCGAGCCAAAAGATTGTTTTGAAGCTCATTCCACAGAAGTTAGCAATGAGGAAGAGGAGATAGAAAGGGAGAGAAATGAAGAAGAGACATTAATGGACATAGAAGAAAAGAAGAAGAGTAAACCGAGCAAAGACCTGTGTCATATTCATCATATTCACCATGTTATAAGCGATTCATAACATTTACCCTCCCACCTGATTATGCCACACTTGATAAATTGGTGAGTATCGAAACCCACGCTTGATTCTGCCATTATTGGTTATGATGCATTTTATTTGACCTCTGTTCAAATATCTCCAGACTCTTCCAAAGCTATTCGTGAAGGAGAATGGAATCAACAAGCCTGGGGAGATATATCTGTTGGGTAAAGATGGTACAAAGTGGCTGACACGACTTCTACTGGACAAGAAAGGACTGATGAGACTGGGAAAGGGTTGGAAAGATTTTGTCAAAGCAAATGGGGTAGAGTCTGGATTCACGCTCAAGTTGATATGGGAAGACGCAACTCCTTCCTTTAGTTTATGCTGTGCAGAATCTACGAGTGACAAAGATGAAGAAGAGTATTTAGAAACTATCAAGAAACAGTCTCTTTCTATAGATCGGAGAATCAGAGATAAGATTAGTAAAGTTGAGAATGACAAAGAGGAGAAAAGGTCATGGGAAAGAGAAAAGATTGATATGAGAGGGAGAGATTCAACTACATCGAGCCAAAAAGATTGTTTTGAAGCTCATTCCACAGAAGTTAGCAATGAGGAAGAGGAGATAGAAAGGGAGAGAAATGAAGAAGAGACATTAATGGACATAGAAGAAAAGAAGAAGAGTAAACCGGAGCAAAGACCTGTGTCATATTCATCATATTCACCATGTTATAAGCGATTCATAACATTTACCCTCCCACCTGATTATGCCACACTTGATAAATTGGTGAGTATCGAAACCCACGCTTGATTCTGCCATTATTGGTTATGATGCATTTTATTTGACCTCTGTTCAAATATCTCCAGACTCTTCCAAAGCTATTCGTGAAGGAGAATGGAATCAACAAGCCTGGGGAGATATATCTGTTGGGTAAAGATGGTACAAAGTGGCTGACACGACTTCTACTGGACAAGAAAGGACTGATGAGACTGGGAAAGGGTTGGAAAGATTTTGTCAAAGCAAATGGGGTAGAGTCTGGATTCACGCTCAAGTTGATATGGGAAGACGCAACTCCTTCCTTTAGTTTATGCTGTGCAGAATCTACGAGTGACAAAGATGAAGAAGAGTATTTAGAAACTATCAAGAAACAGTCTCTTTCTATAGATCGGAGAATCAGAGATAAGATTAGTAAAGTTGAGAATGACAAAGAGGAGAAAAGGTCATGGGAAAGAGAAAAGATTGATATGAGAGGGAGAGATTCAACTACATCGAGCCAAAAAGATTGTTTTGAAGCTCATTCCACAGAAGTTAGCAATGAGGAAGAGGAGATAGAAAGGGAGAGAAATGAAGAAGAGACATTAATGGACATAGAAGAAAAGAAGAAGAGTAAACCGGAGCAAAGACCTGTGTCATATTCATCATATTCACCATGTTATAAGCGATTCATAACATTTACACTCCCACCTGATTATGCCACACTTGATAAATTGGTGAGTATCGAAACCCACGCTTGATTCTGCCATTATTGGTTATGATGCATTTTATTTGACCTCTGTTCAAATATCTCCAGACTCTTCCAAAGCTATTCGTGAAGGAGAATGGAATCAACAAGCCTGGGGAGATATATCTGTTGGGTAAAGATGGTACAAAGTGGCTGACACGACTTCTACTGGACAAGAAAGGACTGATGAGACTGGGAAAGGGTTGGAAAGATTTTGTCAAAGCAAATGGGGTAGAGTCTGGATTCACGCTCAAGTTGATATGGGAAGACGCAACTCCTTCCTTTAGTTTATGCTGTGCAGAATCTACGAGTGACAAAGATGAAGAAGAGTATTTAGAAACTATCAAGAAACAGTCTCTTTCTATAGATCGGAGAATCAGAGATAAGATTAGTAAAGTTGAGAATGACAAAGAGGAGAAAAGGTCATGGGAAAGAGAAAAGATTGATATGAGAGGGAGAGATTCAACTACATCGAGCCAAAAGCAATTCCTGACATTAGCAATCACCCCTACCAGTCTCCGATGTAATAGAATGGTAAGTTCACACGATCAACTTTTGCCTCAAACAGTCAGTTTCTCTCTATTGTACTCTTAATGGTTTATCAAGAAGTTTGTATATTATTTTATTTTCCTTTCAAATCTTTTTTTCAGCGTCTTCCAATACCATTCTTGAGGAAGAGTTGCATGGACAAGCCTGGAGTGATATATCTGTTGGGTAAAGATGGTACAAAGTGGCTGACACGACTTCTACTGGACAAGAAAGGACTGATGAGACTGGGAAAGGGTTGGAAAGATTTTGTCAAAGCAAATGGGCTTATAATCGCGATAGGAGCAGAACTACCTAAGGCTGAGCATAGGATATGTGCACGCCATATCTATGGTAATTGGAAGAAATCATTCTCCATATCTGAGTACAAAAACCTTTTCTGGGGAGTTGCTTACAGCTACAATGTTGGTGAGTATGAAGAGAAGATGAAGATGGTAGAAGCCTTTGATCCTGCAGTCTAGCTTCACTTTTAACGACTGATCCAGAGAAGTGGTGTACAACATACTCTCTACTGATTTTCGATGCCATGATGTCCACAACAACCTATCAGAGAGCTTCAACTGGACAATAAAGATAGCAAGGTCGAAGCCTTTTCTTTCTTTGTTAGAAGATATTCGACGCCAAGCTATGAGACTGATTGCATGGAGATTTCTCAAAGCAGAAAGGTGTGATACAATCCTAACACCAAGCACTATTGCATTGTTAGAGAAATCAAGGGTAGATAACAAATTCTGCTCCACCATTAGAGTTCTTCCACTTTATATGAGGTGAATGAGTTTAATCACAGCTATATAGTTAGCCTTTCAACCCATGAGTGTGCATGTAGGCGGTGGGATCTAACAGGTATGTGGTCTTAACATTTTGTATAGTTTAATGGTTGATTGATTATTGACATTTGTCTTAATAGGTGTACCATGCAAGCCTGCAATTTGTGTGCTCGATGATAATAGAGATGATCCTGTGAAATATGTGTCAGGTTATTATCACCCAAGAGTCATGAATGACACATATGCTGATAATATCAAGCAGAAGACATGGAAAAATCCAATCAGTATTCCAAACTTCTGGAAGCCAAAAGATCACCCAAAGCTTCATGACAGAAGAAAGGAGCCGTTTGAGGATCTACAGAATGCTGGAAAAGTTACAAGACATGGCAGAACACTACGTTGCAGCAACTCTTTACAATTGGACACATAAAAAGCGGGTTCAAGAATCAGAAAGTAGCAGTTGAAGGTCCAAGAAATGGAAAAAGGACGAACGTGTAAAACTCCATCTGAGGTAAGAAGAGGTTCTACGAAGAGGTTGCAATACGATTTCAAAGTAGCAGTTTAATCGTTTATAATCTTGCATTTTAGGTACCAAAACGACCAACACTGCCTAGGAATAGGAAAAATCCATCTACTGTGAGCAGCTCTCAACCAGTACCAGCTGGTGAATCTACATCCGCATATCCGGCAACATCAAGTGCACCTAAACAGGCTAGTTCATCAGTACCTCAAGTGAAGAAGGCCAAACGTGGAAGACCACTGAAGATAACTAAACCCGGTCCCATTCCAAGAGGTGTAGGAATACAGACATGTCCATACATGGATCAAGTATTCGAGGTTCTAAACAATCGAGCTTATGATATCTCAGCTCCTCCAGTAGAACCAATGTAATAAGCAAGTTGTGAACCTCCCTTTATGCTTTTCAACTTATCTTATGGAAGCTGTGAGCCTCTCTTTTTGTTTTTGAACTTATCTTATGCAAGTTGTGAACCTATCTTTATGCTTGTGAACTTATCTTTATGCTTTTGAACTTATCTTATGCAAGTTGTGAATCTATCTTTATGTTATTTTTGTTTCTGAATTTCGGTTGCAACTTCATGTCATTGTACTTTGTCTTTATCATTGTCTTTCTTGACAATATCATTGTTCATTGTCTTTCTTGACCATATCATTGTACATTGCAACATATCTTAACGCTATTGTTCATCGTCTTTTTTACCATATCATTTTGGTTGAACACAAGTCTAACAAATTAACCAAATGCAGCATGGAATACCATAAATCAAAGCATCATTTTACAACATCACATAACAGAACTAAAGACGCAAAAAATAGAGACACAAACAAAATATCGTTTTACCACATCACAAAAATAAACTTCCACAACCGAAAACTAAGAAAACAACCCATCGACACCACCTTCATCCAAACTCTAATGCTTCCCCATCGCCACCATGTCTCCAAGAACCACAACAAATCCGAAGGTTGAGGATATTAGAACATTTCAAAACATTCTGCTTCTCTCGCTTAGTATCAACACTTCACACTTAAGTGCCTCACATCTTCACGACTTCCCTTCAACTCTTTCAAAACCGAGCTCGGAATCTCCAATTGTGTTTCACTATTATAACTTGTGCATGCTGTCTCTAGTGCTGCACATTAGGTGTAGTCTAATTCCGTTTGGAAACAAATTTGTTCAAGTGATGTCATAGTTAAATCGCAATTTTTTTGGTTCTCTGACACAAAATGTCTTAGGTATTTTAACTTCAAGTTGGATTTGATTCATGGTCATTTACTTTGACTCTGCTTGGTCTAGTTTTATTTCATTTGAACTGCTTTTACTTGTCTTATTTGCCTACTTTCATGCATGCATATTGAATTATTCATGTTAATGTTTCCTATATTATTGTTAAGTTGGTTAGTCGTAAAACTAAACAAAATTCATGAGATCTGACCCGATGTTAATCTGGTGTTTGCAGTATCTTCCACGATATTTTACAAGCTCAAATGGTCTTACAAGAAAATGCCTCAAGATTGTTTTAATAGATGGTGGGGAAGATCATGGGCAATGGATCTGAGCTTCAACGAATCTTCTGATATTTTCTACATAAGCCCGGGTTGGAGAAGTTTCTGTGACAAAACGGTCTAGAAGCAGGAGGTTTCTTTACGTTTAAACTAGTGGGAAACGAGGAAACTCCTGTGCTCAGTTTCTGCCCTATGGTATCCATCGATAGTAGAAGCCAAAAAGATTGTTTTGAAGCTCATTCCACAGAAGTTAGCAATGAGGAAGAGGAGATAGAAAGGAGAGAAATGAAGAAGAGACATTAATGGACATAGAAGAAAAGAAGAAGAGTAAACCGGAGCAAAGACCTGTGTCATATTCATCATATTCACCATGTTATAAGCGATTCATAACATTTACCCTCCCACCTGATTATGCCACACTTGATAAATTGGTGAGTATCGAAACCCACGCTTGATTCTGCCATTATTGGTTATGATGCATTTTATTTGACCTCTGTTCAAATATCTCCAGACTCTTCCAAAGCTATTCGTGAAGGAGAATGGAATCAACAAGCCTGGGGAGATATATCTGTTGGGAAAAGATGATACAAAGTGGATGGCAAATCTTATACAGGAAGGAGACGGAAGAATGAAGTTGGGAAAAGGCTGGACAGCTTTTGCTAAAGAAAACGAGTTTAAGGCAGGAGAATCCGTTACATTGGAGTCAATCTGGGAAGATGAGACTCCTATGATCAGGTTTCTCCGTACGGAGTCTGAGAGTTCAAAAGCTAACAAGAAAGAGTCCATTTACACGGAAGACACAGAATCAAGAACCAGAGATTCATCTACAGAAATCCATGCCCGGTTCAGGACGTTAACACTAAAACATGAAGATGTCAAAGCCTGTATGCTGGTAAGTCGATTCAAACAAAATTTGTTTCAGAGGTGAATATAGTTTGTCTGGAATTTTATATTGGTAATGAGATGTCTTTGTTCATCTACTGTTGCAGATTCTTCCTAGTCAGTTCTTGAAGGCTAATGGCATCAACAAACTTGGGAAGATAACTCTTTTGGATGAAAATGAAGTAGAATTGTCGGCATATCTACTGTCAAGAGAAGGAATTGTTGCTGTGGAAAGTGGTTGGGGTGAGTTTTGTGAAGCTAATGGCGTCAAGTTAGGAGAATCTTTCACTTTGGAGTGCATTAAAGAGCAAGACGAAACAGCTCCTGTACTTAAAGTTATGTTCTCAGGAGGCTAATAAATAAAAATAGGATTTAAATTGAAGATCCCTTCGTTGATTTGAACCAACCAAAAAGAAGAAGCTCGACGAATAGTGATAGTAGTCTTCAAGCTTCTTCTTCCTGGCTTCCACGGCCACTTGGTACTTTCTTTTTTTTTTTGAGCAAACTACGATTCATTCAATTAAGAAAAACAGAGTCACCCTCCGACTAGGAGGTAGAGTTTACAGATGCAGGGCTGCCTTAGCCACTTTATCAGCAGCAACATTACATAAGCGAGGAATGAAATGGAAGGAAATATCCTCAAAAGATAAGCTAAAATGATAGATGTCAAACAAGATGCCAAACAGTTCCGGGCGTGATTCCTTAGCTCTAATCATGTTGATAAGAACCTGGGAATCCGAAAGAACTATCAGCGATCGGACGTTAGACGAGGAGGCGGTCATCACCGCCAAACGAACAGCAAGAGCTTCTCCCATGAGAGCTGATGAAACAAAAGAACGAGAAACCTTAAGGGCTGGATCCTAGTGTCTTCCATTCCGAAAACAGACCCTATGCCACGCTACAAGACGAAGATCCCAAGCTGCATCCACATGGCAATGAACTTGGCCGAGATGGTTGGGAAATGATCGGAGGAGAACCTTGTCGATTGGTAGCGTGGTTATGTTCTTCAGCCAGCAGTTGAGCAGCAGCCCACTCCTTCGATCAATAACGCTTTGTTCACAACTTCCCACCGTGAAGGTTTTGTTTTCAAAGCACAACTTATTTCGAAGCTTTCCAAAGGTTCCATAAGAGCTGTACGTGGGTATCACACCCCACCGAGGCAGATTGGTGTACTTCTTACCATTTGCAAATAAGCTCTCCATGGAGCTATTTGAACCATCCGAAATTCATAAACTGGTAGTAGGCTCCATGATTGGGAAGCAAAGGCAGAGAAGGAAGACGTGGAGATCATCTTCAACTCCTCCACATTTCAAGAAGGAAATGGAGCCATACCTCTGGTCGCTAGATTGGAACTCACGGGATTGCCTTTCTTTGACTTTCCATAGAAAATCCTTGATCTTGGGTGAAGTATTCAGGTTCCATATGTTCTTTAGCCAATCAAAGGTCTGCTCATTTGTGTGAGGAGGGATCAAGCCAACACATTCCACTCCATAACCCGCTTTCACGTGTACTCTCCTGATTTCTCAGCTAGCCAGGCAAGGGAGTCGCAGCAGGGCAGAGCTTGTGATAATCCTATTAATAATGCCTTCATACTGAGGAAGATAGTTCCTGATCTTTTGGGTGTCCTGCATTAGTGAGAGGGCATAAGCTCACTAACCGCCATCGATACTGCATTCTCATTTGGTGGACCCATAGGCTGTAGGAAAGGAGGAGGAGAGCCAAGGATCCCCCACACCTTGATGTTTTCTCCATTCCCAACCACCCAACCGAAGTCCTTTTCTTAGAACCTCCCGACCTGCCAAGATACTTCTCCATCCGTGGAAGCTGATGATGGGTTTTCACACTCCATGAAAGAGGAGGCTTTAGCATATTTTCCGAAAGCAGCACTTGTGCCAGCAACGAGTCTGAAACTGTATAAGGCCACCCAATTTTAGCGAGCATGGCATCATTAAAAGTCTCAATGTCTTTGAAACCTAAGCCACCAGCATATTTGGGCAGTGTGAGAGTAGACCATGCAACCCAACACATTTTTTTCTTCTCCGCGTTTGCATCCCACCAAAACGCAGTAAGGAGGGATTGTATTTGTTTGCATAGAGATAGGCAACTTGAAACATGACATCGTGATAGCACGGTATTGCAGCAAGGACAGATTTGAGGAGGACTTGTTTACCGGCGCCTGATAAGAACCGAGATGTCCAGCTATGCGCCTTCTGTCTGATGCGATCAAGAATTACCGCAAATATGTCTCTCTTTTGCCTTCGAATTTAATCTCTATCTCTTTCTCTTTCGATTTCAATCACGAGAAAGAACCCTAATTTTATCTCCACATCGATTATGTCTTTATATAACCACGTGTTTTAATCAATCCAACACAAAACGACACTGTTTTTATAAACTCAAAACGACACCATTTTGTAAAGACCAGAGGGTTAAAAATCCTGATGCCAGAGTCAACTGTTGAGGTAACGAAGTTAACTGTTCCGTCAAATAAAATGGCGGCGCAAAGAAAATTGTCACTTTCAGGGTTTTATATGCTAAAGAAGCTATCTCGAGTGTTTAAAGTGCTTATTAAATAAGTTGAGGGTTTAAAGTGTCAATGGTTGTCACTTTGAAGATTTTTTATGCGATTTTCCCTCTAGTTTCTTATACTCAAAATTTACAGTTAACTTAACTAATGTAAAAAAAATTATAGGTGAACTATTATTAGGTTTGGAAACAAAATTTTGAAAATAGAATAACACTAATTTAGTTGTTGGCTTTTGGGATCTTAAATACAATTTTTGTTACTGCATGAAACAAAAAGCTTGACATACATTTTAAATGAATAATAAGTCACTGACTATATGTATACTATATGATTTTGAGCCATTTACAACATCAATACAAATATTTTGAATAAAATTAGAGAAATATACTAGAAATATAGGTTTAAGTATACATATATTCGATTATCTTCGATGATAAGAGTGATAGAACTTTGCTGAGAAACCATCCGGGCGGGGCCTTTCCTCCATTTATCGACCGTGCTGCCTCCTCGATCTCCTTGTCTGATGGAATTTCTATAAGCCTATTCATCTGGAGTAATCTTATTAACAAGACAGGATTGGACTAGAGAGAAGTCAGAGTTGCTGTTTGTGGTGAACATCTCCTTGTAGTAATCTGCAATGACCGAAGAGATCTGAGCTTCCTCAAACACTTCCTCGCCATTCTCTTTTTCTATCGAGAGATTATTGGCTCTCCTCTTCTGGGCATGGAAGAAGCCGTGTTCTGTCCCCTTCTTAAGCCATTGAATCCGGCTTCTTTGTAGCCAAAACTTTCCTCTTCTATAAGCAACCAGTAATGTATTAGTGAGAGTTTGGATATGAGGTAAGTCCAAGACGGCAATGATAGCTTCTTCAAGAGCTTGCTGGGCAGATTGGATAACAAGGTTGCTCTTTACATTATGTTCTTTAGCCCATTTGATGATGCTCCGACGACGAGTTGAGTTTTGTAATGACTGAATCGAGAGGGTGATGATTCCGGCAGCATCCACTAGCTGTGTAACCTCATCATTCTCAGTATATGATCGATTGAATCTGAAAAGCCCCTGCGTTTTGCATTGCAGATTAGGTAAGTGATCACTGCGTGGTCGGACCCTTCATATCTGAGATACACACTCTGCCCATTGGGAATGACTCGACCAGGAGCAATTAACCAAGGAGCGGTCCAGTCTAGACTTGATATGATGAGTGTATCGTACTCCTCTCCATGAGAGTTGATTTCGAGTGCTTAAGGTTCCATAGTCCGTTTTGTGAAACAAAAGATCGAATGCCGTGAAGGAGCCCTCCCATCGCCAGGCCCTCCTTCCTTCTCGAATTATCCAATATATCATTAAAATCCTGTCAATAGCCATGCTTCCTCTCTGTTTGCACCCACTCTCGTAAGAGTGTTCCAGAAATCGCTCTATTCCACCTTGGCTCGCCATAAACAAAAGTTACAAAGGCTGATGTTCCTTTGAAAACCACTTCAGCATCGATGAAATGGGCACATGACTCTATAATTTTGATCTCAACCCCCTCCTTCCATAGCAAAGTGAGGCCACCACTCAAGCCCACTGGTGGGATTGAGAAATAATTGGGATACTGCATACTGTCCAGCTTTGACTTGATGAATTCATCGGAGTTTTTGTCTCCATGAGAAACATGATATCCGGTGAGAGTCCGATGTAACTCCTTCACTCTGCGGATTGTCGAGCGTTTCCCAAGCCCCGACAATTCCAGCTCATAATTACTAAGGAAGAGGAGGGAGATGGGACCGAAAATCCGCCCTTCCTTGTTAGTCGACGGTATATTCACCGTAATGGGATTACTCGAATCCTGTCTCTTGCGGCTTGAACCTGGCCCCAAGCATTTGCATAGCGAGCTGGGCATAGTCTCCTACGGGGATTCTTGGATCGTGCTGCAATGCTTTTGAGAGGCTTAGTACTTGCATTGGGCTTAGCTACCCGTTTATTGCTCGTGGTTTTGACACCCGGCTTCCCAGCATGTTTGCTTAACGTTGCTGCAGCTGTATCCTTAGCTTTGTTCCTGTTCCTGAAACTTGGGCTTCCTGAAGCGGCCGGAACCCGGCGGATGCCAAATGTGAGGGTTGTAGCGGGTTCCACCGCTTCCTCCATTATCCTGTAATTCAATTACGGAACCATTGATGTATCTCCACCAGAGGCTCCATGAGGAACTCTGTATTCACGGATTGTCGACAACCGATCACGAGTGGGAATTCTCTCCCTAGAGTTAGATTGCCCTCCACTGTTGTTCTGATTCACTGGATAGATGATTTGGCCGTCTGCGATCGATCCTCTTGATCCCCTCGTCGATCCTCCGGTGGCTGATGCTGCGGGGTTAACAGTTTCATCATGCTGGCCGAGGCTCAAAAGAGCCCCGCTAGGTCTGTTAGAGTGATGCGAGGCAGGGTTTACATGCAGCGAGCGAGCCTCTATTCTCAGAGTAATGGCGATGATAATCGATGGGAAGGGCGAAGTCAACAGATGAGAGTCTCTATTATCGAGTAATGGCGATGCTCCTCCCGATTCGTCGGGGAAGGAATATTTGGGCCAGATTGTTGAGGAGCAGGTCGCCTATAGCCTCGTTTATCATCGTGTCTCTCTTTATCAGCCGATTGCTGGAGAGCAATGGCCTGAGTAATACAGGGGTTATCCTTAGGAGCTCGAGCTCCTCTTGGGCGAGAGGACAGTCCTCCTCTTCATGAAGGAGAGAAACAAGTGAAACAATGTTTCTCTATCTTTAGGTATTGAAACTCCACTTCGTAACTTCTTCGGAGGGAGCAAGATTTCCATTTTCATTTCAAGTGGAAGGAGCCCATTCACTTCTACCCGAAACTTTGCTTCTTTGGCGTTTCGCTTGAGACATGTCCAAGTGCATCGCTGATAGTTTCAACAGCTTTTTCATTCCAGTAGTGGAGGGATACCATGGATTTTCACCCAAAAGGATATCTGAGAAGGGAAGTTTTCCGACACCACGGTTCCCATCTTTGTAGTATCAACATCCATCTTTTGTAATGGTGGGCCTTTGTCAAGAACCGTTTGAAGCTCGTGTTCTGAATCGAAAACGAAACTGGAATTTGTCGAGCCCCAGTTCCACGGCCTTCAACGTGCCCTTCCAAATTCCGACTTGGGGTAAGAAGTCGATAACAGCTCGAGGTCTCTGGAACGTGGGTTTGTAACCCTACCAATGATAGTGAGCTTGTTTTCCGCTATTAGGCGGCAGGGTCACTGTCTGGAATCTGAATAGAACACGGCGGTATCGCGGAGGTGGGGAGGCGCATTCATTTTTCCTTGTCGAGCAGTAGTGGCGAGACATGGTGGGAGTGGTACAAGTAATTCAAGCTGAAAGGAGATTTAGTATAACCAGACCCAGTGTGGAGAGTATCTTAAAAGATGGTGAAATCTCGACTTTCCAAGGTCAGTAAATGCTGATATAGGTGAGTATCTCAAGTGATTAATGCTATATCAAGTTGTTGGAGGCAGTAATATTAGGAGGTTATAAACAAAAGTTACAAAGGCTGATGTTCCTTTGAAAACCACTTCAGCATCGATGAAATGGGCACATGACTCTATAATTTTGATCTCCCCCTCCTTCCATAGCAAAGTGAGGCCACCACTCAAGCCCACTGGTGGGATTGAGAAATAATGGGATCTGCATCTTTAGCTTTGACTTGATGAATTCATCGGTTTTGTCTCCATGAGAAACATGATATCCGTGAGAGAGTCCGATGTAACTCCTTCACTCTGCGGATTGTCGAGCGTTTCCCAAGCCCCGACAATTCCAGCTCATAATTACTAAGGAAGAGGAGGGAGATGGGACCGAAAATCCGCCCTTGTTAGTCGACGGTATATTCACCGTAATGGGATTACTCGAATCCTGTCTCTGCGGCTTGAACCTGGCCCATGAATTCATTTGCATAGCGAGCTGGGCATAGTCTCCTGGGTTCTTGGATCGTGCTGCAATGCTTTTGAGAGGCTTAGTACTTGCATTGGGCTTAGCTACCCGTTTATTGCTCGTGGTTTTGACACCTTTGGCTTCCCAGCATGTTTGCTTAACGTTGCTGCAGCTGTATCCTTAGCTTTGTTCTGTTGCCCGAAACACTTGGGCTTCCTAGGCGAGGCGGAACCCTGGAGCCAGATGCCAAATGTGAGGGTTGTGCCGGGTTCCACCGACTTCCTCCATTATCCTGTAATTCAATTCACGGAACCATTGATGTATCTCCACGGAGGCTCCATGGCGGGAACTCGTATTCACGGGATTGTCGACAACCCGATCCGCAGTGGGAATTCTCTCCCTAGAGTTAGATTGCCCTCCTTTGTTCTGATTCACTGGATAGATGATTTGGCCGTCTGTCGATCCTCGATCCCTCGTCGATCCTCTGGTGGCTGATGCTGCAGGGGTTCTAACAGTTTCATCATGCTGGCTTCGAGGCTCAAAAGAGCCCCGGGTCTGTTAGAGTGATGCGAGGCAGGGTTTACATGCAGCGAGCGAGCCTCTATTCTCGAGTAATGGCGATGATAATCCCGATGGGAGGCAGGGTCAAGTCAACGGATGAGAGTCTCTATTATCGAGTAATGGCGATGCTCCTCCGATTCGTCGGGGAAGGAATATTTGGGCCAGATTGTTGAGGAGCAGGTCGCCTATAGCCTCGTTTATCATCGTCTCTTTTTATCAGCTTCGATTAGCTGAGCAATGGCCTGAGTAATACCGGGTCATCCTTAGGACTCGAGCTCCTCTTGGCGGAGGGATCCTCCTCTTCATGAAGGAGAGAAAACAAGTGAAACAATGTTTCTCTATCTTTAGGTATTGAAACTCCACTTCTGTAACTTCTGAGGAGGGGGCAAGATTTCCATTTTCATTTCAAGTGGAAGGAGCCCATTCACTTACGAAACTTTGCTTCTTTGTTTCGCTTGAGACATGTCCAAGTGCATCGCTGATAGTTTCAACAGCTTTTTCATTCCAGTAGTGGAGGGATACCATGGATTTTCACCCAAAAGGATATCGAGAAGGGAAGTTTTCCGACACCACCGGTTCCCATCTTTGTAGTATCAACATCCATCTTTTGTAATGGTACGGCCTTTGTCAAGAACCGTTTGAAGCTCGTGTTCTGAATCGAAAGCGAAACTGGAATTTGTCGAGCCCCAGTTCAGGCCTTCAACGTGCCCTTCCAAATTCCAGACTTGGGGTAAGAAGTCGATAACAGCTCGAGGTCTCTGGAAACGTGGGTTTGTAACCCTACCAATGATAGTGAGCTTGTTTTCCGCTATTAGAGCCGCAGGGTCACTGTCTGGAATCTGAATAGAACACGGCGGTATCTGCGGAGGTGGCGGGGACCGCCTCCATTTTTCCTTGTCCAAACGAAATTAACATCTGTTTTCTTTTTTTTTTCCTTGTACGCAGTATATGTTTATATCCATCTATGGTTATTCATTTTATTATAACTATATATGAAAATATATATATAAAGAATAGTGGTCAAGCGCAAAACCAATAGTTAGTGATCACAAGTATTTTTTATTTAATATGTTTCCTTATTAATATTAAATATTTTTAAATGTATTTTCTGGTTAATAACATTTCCACATATATATATATATATAGATAGATATCTGCTAAATATACATATATAACAAAAATTCTTAAAACTCGGTTGATTCGGTCGAACCGGTCCAACCAGTCACCCAGTAATAATACCGAGTCGATATCCGGTCCGGTTTTCAAAACATTGGTTCAGGTTTTTACATCATATTGGGTTTCAGTTAGGATATTCGCAACTGGATATTTGGCTAGGCCGAGCCCAAATACAGCTCATTCTCTGATAACGTCAGGTCCAATCTGATATATGTTAGGAGATGGCAAGAGAAGAGAAGTGAGTCTCTCTGTCTTCAAGTGCTTCGACAATGGCGAAATTAACGCTTCTTCGTCCGCAATTCTTCCACACTCTTCTTCCTGGCTTTCAAACTCAACTCGTAAACAACGTTTTCTTCATTCTTCGATCAGTTTCTATTCATAAAATAATCATCCTTTATCTTACGTTTGTTTGTGTAGATGATTCCGTCAGACTTCTTCTCGAATTATATCAAAGAAACGAGCTTGGACTCGGAGACGACTACGGCGGAGCTCAAATCGGACTCCTCCTCCTCCGACTTAACCTGGAAAGTCAAATTGACTGGTCGGATACTTAATGATGGCTGGGGAGACTTCGCCGTAGCTAACAATCTTCGGATCGGCAACGTCGTCCTTGTCAAATACGAAGGAGATATGGTCTTCCATGTTTCTGATTTAGGACCCAGTTGCTCTCTGATCCAACACATTGATGATGATGATGATGGTAAGTCTTCTTCTCCGTCTGAATAAAGAAGCCAACTTGTGTGAGTTTGATCGGTTGTTATTTCTTCTAAAGCAGGTAGATTTTTGTTGAGGAAGCATCCAAGAACAGATGATTTTGAGGGTATATTTTTACTTCTATTATGTATGAATCCATCTAGTATATTATGAAATTATAACATGCTGGATGTTTCTGATATAGAGGTTCCTTTAAACAAGAAAGGGAAGATCAACAGTAATAAAACTAAAGCGGATTCTTCTTCTTCAGTACACAACTCATGTTTTGTGGCGAGTCTACACACTGATACACTGGTATTTACTTTACTTCTGCATTTACCCAAACTCTCATGCTAATACTAGCTTTTGCACAATATGGTGACCCTTGTGTTTATCTGGTGTTTGCAGTGTATTCCTCAGCATTTTACAAGCTCAAATGCTCATACAAGAAACTGTTGTGAAGCTCATTCCACAGAACTTAGCAATGAAGAAGAGGACATAGAAAGGGAGAGGAAAGAAGACGAGTCATTAATGGATATAGAAAAGAAGAAGTTTCAGCAGAAGCAAAGACCTGTGTCATATTCATCATGTTCACCATGTCATAAGCGATTCGTAACATTTACGCTCCCACCTGATTATGCCACAATTTGTAGATTGGTAAGTTCATGAATAATAAAGAACAACTCTTGATTCTGCCATTATTGGTTTTGGTGCATTTTATTTGACCTCTGTTCAAATATCTTCAGACTCTTCCAAATCTATTCGTGAAGGAGAATGGCATCAACAAGCCTGGGGAGATATGTATGTTGGGTAAAGATGGTACAAAGTGGCCGATCAGCCTTCTACTGGACAAGAAAGGAATAGTGAGTTTAGGAAAGGGTTGGAAAGAATTTGTCAAAGCAAATGGGTTAGAGACAGGATTCACGCTCAAGCTGATGTGGGAAGGTACAACTCCTTCGTTTAGTTTATGCTGTGCAGAATCAGCGAGTGACAAAGATGAAGAAGAGTATTTAGAATCTATCAAGAAACAGTCTCTTTCAATAGATCGGAGAATTAGAGACAAGATCAGCAAATATGAGAATAACAAAGAGGAGAAAAGGTCATGGGAAAGAGAAGAGATTCATCTGGGAGGGAGATACATTGGTGATTTTGAGGGTATTTTACTTCTCTTTGTATTCTGTTATATATGAATCCATATAGTATATGTTGAGGTTGTAACATGCGGGATGTTTCTGGTATAGAGGTTCCTTTAAACAAGAAAGGGAAGATCAACAGTAATAAAACTAAAGCGGATTCTTCTTCTTCAGTACACAACTCATGTTTTGTGGCGAGTCTACACACTGATACACTGGTATTTACTTTACTTCTGCATTTACCCAAACTCTCATGCTAATACTAGCTTTTGCACAATATGGTGACCCTTGTGTTTATCTGGTGTTTGCAGTGTATTCCTCAGCATTTTACAAGCTCAAATGCTCATACAAGAAACTGTTGTGAAGCTCATTCCACAGAACTTAGCAATGAAGAAGAGGACATAGAAAGGAGAGGAAAGAAGACGAGTCATTAATGGATATAGAAAAGAAGTTTCAGCAGAAGCAAAGACCTGTGTCATATTCATCATGTTCACCATGTCATAAGCGATTCGTAACATTTACGCTCCCACCTGATTATGCCACAATTTGTAGATTGGTAAGTTCATGAATAATAAAGAACAACTCTTGATTCTGCCATTATTGGTTTTGGTGCATTTTATTTGACCTCTGTTCAAATATCTTCAGACTCTTCCAAATCTATTCGTGAAGGAGAATGGCATCAACAAGCCTGGGGAGATATGTATGTTGGGTAAAGATGGTACAAAGTGGCCGATCAGCCTTCTACTGGACAAGAAAGGAATAGTGAGTTTAGGAAAGGGTTGGAAAGAATTTGTCAAAGCAAATGGGTTAGAGACAGGATTCACGCTCAAGCTGATGTGGGAAGGTACAACTCCTTCGTTTAGTTTATGCTGTGCAGAATCAGCGAGTGACAAAGATGAAGAAGAGTATTTAGAATCTATCAAGAAACAGTCTCTTTCAATAGATCGGAGAATTAGAGACAAGATCAGCAAATATGAGAATAACAAAGAGGAGAAAAGGTCATGGGAAAGAGAAGAGATTCATCTGGGAGGGAGATACATTGGTGATTTTGAGGGTATTTTTACTTCTCTTTGTATTCTGTTATATATGAATCCATATAGTATATGTTGAGGTTGTAACAAGCGGGATGTTTCTGGTATAGAGGTTCCTATAAACAAGAAAGTAAAGACGGACAGTCATGGAACAGAAGCGGATTGTTCTTCACTAGACAACTCATGTTTTGTGGCCTTTGTCACGGATTGGAGTCTAGACTCAGATACACTGGTATTTACTTTACTTCTGCATTTACCAAAATCTCATACTAATAGCTTTGGCATGATGTTTCCGTTTGGCAACAAAAGTTTTCAAGTAAAGTCAAAAGTTAAACCTCAATTTTGTTTTGGTTCTGTCCTGACACAAACGTCTTAGGTATCTTATCTTAAAGTTGGATTTGATTCATCGTTGTTACTTTGACTCTGCTTTGGCTACATCATTGTTAAGTTGGTTGGTTGTAAAACTAAATAAAGTTATGAGGAGATGTAAGCCTTATTGTTAATCTGGTGTTTGCAGTGTATTCCTCAGCATTTTACAAGCTCAAATGCTCATACAAGAAACTGTTGTGAAGCTCATTCCACAGAACTTAGCAATGAAGAAGAGGACATAGAAAGGGAGAGGAAAGAAGACGAGTCATTAATGGATATAGAAAAGAAGAAGTTTCAGCAGAAGCAAAGACCTGTGTCATATTCATCATGTTCACCATGTCATAAGCGATTCGTAACATTTACGCTCCCACCTGATTATGCCACAATTTGTAGATTGGTAAGTTCATGAATAATAAAGAACAACTCTTGATTCTGCCATTATTGGTTTTGGTGCATTTTATTTGACCTCTGTTCAAATATCTTCAGACTCTTCCAAATCTATTCGTGAAGGAGAATGGCATCAACAAGCCTGGGGAGATATGTATGTTGGGTAAAGATGGTACAAAGTGGCCGATCAGCCTTCTACTGGACAAGAAAGGAATAGTGAGTTTAGGAAAGGGTTGGAAAGAATTTGTCAAAGCAAATGGGTTAGAGACAGGATTCACGCTCAAGCTGATGTGGGAAGGTACAACTCCTTCGTTTAGTTTATGCTGTGCAGAATCAGCGAGTGACAAAGATGAAGAAGAGTATTTAGAATCTATCAAGAAACAGTCTCTTTCAATAGATCGGAGAATTAGAGACAAGATCAGCAAATATGAGAATAACAAAGAGGAGAAAAGGTCATGGGAAAGAGAAGAGATTCATCTGGGAGGGAGATACATTGGTGATTTTGAGGGTATTTTTACTTCTCTTTGTATTCTGTTATATATGAATCCATATAGTATATGTTGAGGTTGTAACAAGCGGGATGTTTCTGGTATAGAGGTTCCTATAAACAAGAAAGTAAAGACGGACAGTCATGGAACAGAAGCGGATTGTTCTTCACTAGACAACTCATGTTTTGTGGCCTTTGTCACGGATTGGAGTCTAGACTCAGATACACTGGTATTTACTTTACTTCTGCATTTACCAAAATCTCATACTAATAGCTTTGGCATGATGTTTCCGTTTGGCAACAAAAGTTTTCAAGTAAAGTCAAAAGTTAAACCTCAATTTTGTTTTGGTTCTGTCCTGACACAAACGTCTTAGGTATCTTATCTTAAAGTTGGATTTGATTCATCGTTGTTACTTTGACTCTGCTTTGGCTACATCATTGTTAAGTTGGTTGGTTGTAAAACTAAATAAAGTTATGAGGAGATGTAAGCCTTATTGTTAATCTGGTGTTTGCAGTATCTTCCACGATATTTTACAAGTTCAAATGGTCTTACAAGAAAATGCCGCAAGATTGTTTTAATAGATGGTGGGGGAAGATCATGGGAATTGGATCTGAGCTTCAACGAATCTTCTGATATTTTTTACATAAGCCCGGGTTGGAGAAGTTTCTGTGACGAAAACGGTCTAGAAGCAGGAGGCTTTTTTACCTTTAAACTAGTGGGAAACGGGGAAACCCCTGTGCTCAGTTTCTGCCCTATGGAATCTATCGATAGTAGAAGGCAAACAGACTGTTTTGAAGCTCATTCCACAGAAGTTAGCAACGAGGAAGAGGACATAGAAAGGAAAAGAACTGAAGGTGAGACATTAGTGGCTATAGAAAAGAAGTGTCGGCCAAAGCCCATACCTGTGTCATATTCATCATATTCACCATGTTATAAGCGATTCGTAACATTTACGCTCCCACCTGATTATGCCACACTTGATAAATTGGTGAGTATCGAAACCTACGCTTGATTCTGCCATTATTGGTTTTGATGCATGTTTATTTGACCTCTGCCTAATTATCTCCAGACTCTTCCAAAGCTATTCGTGAAGGAGAATGGAATCAACAAGCCTGGGGAGATTTATCTGTTGGGTAAAGATGGTACAAAGTGGCTGACACGACTTCTACTGGACAAGAAAGGACTGATGAGACTGGGAAAGGGTTGGAAAGATTTTGTCAAAGCAAATGGGGTAGAGTCTGGATTCACGCTCAAGCTGATGTGGGAAGGTACAACTCCTTCGTTTAGTTTATGCTGTGCAGAATCTACGGGTGACAAAGATCAAGAAAAGTATTTAGAAGTTATCAAGCAACGTTCTCTTTCTATAGACCGGAGAATCAAAGATAAGATCAGCAAAGATGAGAATAACAAAGAGGAGAAAAGGTCATTGGAAAGAGAAAAGATAAAAATGAGAGGGAGAGATTCAACTACATCGAGCCAAAAAGATTGTTTTGAAGCTCATTCCACAGAAGTTAGCAACGAGGAAGAGGACATAGAAAGGAAAAGAACTGAAGGTGAGACATTAGTGGCTATAGAAAAGAAGTGTCGGCCAAAGCCCATACCTGTGTCATATTCATCATATTCACCATGTTATAAGCGATTCGTAACATTTACGCTCCCACCTGATTATGCCACACTTGATAAATTGGTGAGTATCGAAACCTACGCTTGATTCTGCCATTATTGGTTTTGATGCATGTTTATTTGACCTCTGCCTAATTATCTCCAGACTCTTCCAAAGCTATTCGTGAAGGAGAATGGAATCAACAAGCCTGGGGAGATTTATCTGTTGGGTAAAGATGGTACAAAGTGGCTGACACGACTTCTACTGGACAAGAAAGGACTGATGAGACTGGGAAAGGGTTGGAAAGATTTTGTCAAAGCAAATGGGGTAGAGTCTGGATTCACGCTCAGGTTGCTGTGGGAAGACACAACTCCTTTGTTTAGTTTATGCTGTGCAGAATCTACGGGTGACAAAGATCAAGAAAAGTATTTAGAAGTTATCAAGCAACGTTCTCTTTCTATAGACCGGAGAATCAAAGATAAGATCAGCAAAGATGAGAATAACAAAGAAGAGAAAAGGTCATTGGAAAGAGAAAAGATAAAAATGAGAGGGAGAGATTCAACTACATCGAGCCAAAAGCAATTCCTAACATTAGCAATCAGCCCTACCAGTCTCCGATGTCATAGATTAGTAAGTTAACACAGTCAAGTTTTGCCTCAAACAGTCAGTTTCTCTTTCTTGTACTCGTATTGGTTTATCAAAAAGTTTGTGTATTAATTATTCTCCTTTCGAATATTTTTCAGCGTATTCCAATACCATTCTTGAGAGAGAGTAGCATGGACAAGCCTGGAGTGATATATCTGTTGGGAAAAGATGATAAAAAGTGGATGGCAAATCTTATTCAGGAAGGAGACGGAAGAATGAAATTGGGAAAAGGCTGGAGAGCTTTTGCTAAAGAAAACGAGTTTAAGCCAGGAGAATCCGTTACATTGGAGTCAATCTGGGAAGATGAGACTCCTATGATCAGGTTTCTCCTTACGGAGTCTGAGAGTTCAAAAGCTAACAAGAAAGAGTCCATTTACGCTGGAGACACAGAACCTAGAACGAGAGATTCATCTTCAGCAATCCATGACCGGTTCGTGACATTAACACTAACAGATGAAGATGTCAAAGCCTGTATGCTGGTAAGTTAATTCATACAATTTTTGTTTCAGTGGTGAATTTAGTTTGTCTTGAATTTTATATTGGTAATGAGATGTGTTTGTTCATCTATTGTTGCAGATTCTTCCTAGTCAGTTCTTGAAGGCTAATGGTATCAACAAACTTGGGAAGATAACTATTTTGGATGAAAATGGAGTAGAATTGTCGGCATATCTACTGTCAAGAGAAGGAATTGTTGCTTTGGAAAGTGGTTGGGGTGAGTTTTGTGAAGCTAATGGCGTCAAGTTAGGAGAATCTTTCACTTTGGAGTGCATTAAAGAGCAAGACGAAACAGCTCCTGTACTTAAAGTTACGTTCTCAGGAGACTAATAAATAAAAATAGGTTAGTTAGGAATAGAAAGCATGCAGTGTAAAGTTGGAGAGACTTAGGGAAAGGTAGAAGCTCTACAATAAACAGGATTTATATTGAAGACCACTTATTTGATTTGAACCAACCGAAAAGAAGAAGCTCGACAATAGTGATAGAAGTCTTCAAGTTGGTTTGTTACATTATTCTCTCTAGGAAAATGCTGTGTAGAGCTGGAGAGGCTTAGAGGTTCTGAAGTTTCTGAGGATGGTGGATAAACATTTCTTCAAGCCTCTTCTTCCTGGCTTCCACGGGAACTTGGTACTTTCTATCTCTCTTCTTCGATATATGTCTGCCTCTCTGGGAAGCTAATTGAGAGCTGGGTTTGGCTTTGTGTTTGTGTTTGCATGTTGTTGCTTCAGACAAACTGATCCAAAGAGGAAGAACTCTGATTCTTCGTTTGTCCTCCAGAGAATCAGAGTCAGAAGAAGAGAGCAACTTCGGTGAGTTGGATCTTTATATAACTCGCTCAGAGCCTCAGAGGTGACTGTTATAACTTTTTCATTGGTTGAAGTCTGGTTTTATGGTCTCAGTTCGGATTTAGTCCTGTTTATGCGATTTATCTTCTCCGTTAATACTTCACTTTCAATTCGGATTTAAAAACACAATGTCGTTTCGAAACTTTTATTTTTCTTGTAGGTTTCAAAATCACAGCTGCCTCAGTCTCCTTCAACAAAAATGGTACAACCTGCAAGGGAAAAGCTCACATTGTCCATGCCAGGCTGGTCTCTGCTACCGGAGGAGCTACTGCACATGATCTCCATCTTTCCTTCTTACCTATTACGCCGAGAGGGTGAGAGGATAACAAGGCGCTTCCATCTCCTTTTCAGTGCTCGGTGAAAGTGGAGATCTGATCCAACATTGATGAACACCTTCGACTGCTAGGCTTCCCTCTGGGAAACGTAAAGATTACAGTGGTGTGGCTTTTCTTCCGCAAAGGAGAGTTCGTTGTACTTCTTGTCTACTCTAATGAGAAGAGTTCATTGTATTTCTTGGCTACTCTAATGAGTTTCTTACAGGGAGATGTTTGCCGATTTCCTTAACGCTATTTTCTGTAAGCTTTCAAGGACTTTGGTTATACGTTTTTCCTCAAGAGTCCGAAGAAGAAGACTGCACATCAGAAGCTAATGAATTGAAGTCTCTTCCACAGCACCGGAAAGAGGTGAAGAGATCAACCAAGATGAAAGAAACTCGCAGGAATGTTCCAAAAGGAATGATCAAAAGGGGTAGATCGATTTGTTACTTTTAACTCTCATACCTTTCGACTTCCAAGAACTCTAGACCAGAGTCAGTTTTATCAACAACCATGTCTTTTCAACAGCATAAATTCTGAATCTTTTTGTTTGAATTTTTGCTGCAGTATCTCCCAATGCCCTTCAAGAGGATGAATGGCATCAATGTTAGCACTTAAATGAGCCTGTTGAGTAAAAAAACATTGTGAAATTTATATTCTAAATCCAAATATTGAACTCACTAGACGTAAAAACTTAAAAGATACTATGTTAGAAATAGAAAAAGCAAAGTAAAGTATAGAAACCAAGGTTTCAATAAATAAACTGAAAAGAAGTAGCTCTAGAGTAAATGAAGATCCACTGCTTGACTTTAAGTCTATAACCAACCAAAAGAAAGAAGAAGAAGCTCATCTAGAATGAAACGTCATCTGCAAGTTGGTTCATTTCATTTATTTTATCCAGGAGTTTACAGACGAATCTGAGGATGGCCAAGAAAGATTTCTTTCAGCCCCTTCTTCCTGGCTTCCACAGTCAGTTGGTATTTCATCTGTCTCAACCTTCTTCTATATCTGTCTATGTTTCTCTAAGAAACTAACTGAGAGATGTTTTTGTTTTTGTATTTTGCATGTTGCTTCAGACAATTTCTGTAGCCTTCTTCGCCAAGTAGTTAGAAGGAAGAAATTATCAGAAGACTACGGCGAAGCTTAGATCAGACGAGTCTGATATAACCTGGATGTGAAGACAGAAGATGGCCGGAAACTCACTGATGGTTGGAAAGAGTTCGCTCTTGCACACAATCTTCGTATTGGTGACATTCTCATTTTCATTTTCAGACAAGAGAAAGATATGGCTTTCCACGTGACACTATTTGGACCAAGTTGCTGTGAGAATCAATACGAGTCGTGTTTAGATAACGAGAACAACATCCGTGACCGTGAGTTTTGTTCCGAGACTAACAAAGTCTAAACTGACATGTTGAACTAATCTTGACTGTTTCCATGTGAGATTTATTCTTTTTCTTTCAGGGAAGAATCCAAAAAGAGAAGCAGAGTGTTCTTCAGATCCCTCTTGTTTCGTGTCTAATGTTATGCCTTCGACCTTACGCTATTACTTACTGGTATTCTACTCTTTTAATTTGAACATATGCTTGTAGCATCTGAAGTTTGATCAAAAAGTCATGTTGTATTGTAATAAATTTCCAGAATCTTCCTAAGAGTTTTGTGAGGGAAAATGGTCAAGAGACAAGATGTGGAGAGAATGTTCTGATGAATGAAAAAGGTAGATCATGGACTTTAGCTTTAAAACAAAGACAATGTGGAAGAAGTTACATCACACGAGGGTGGAGAAGTTTCTGTAGTGCCAGTGGACTCAAGGTTGGAGATTTCTTCACTTTCAAAACTCATCAAAAGAGGAGGAACACTGGTTCTACGTAAGTCTCCCTCCCACAGAGAATCCAAAGAAGAAGAAAAAAGACGAGTGCTCAGAAGCTGATGAAATAGAGTCTCTTTCCGATAGTGATGAAGAGAGGTACCAAGATGAGAAAAGCCTCAAGAAAAAGACTAGAACGGTATGGAAAGCTTCATCTTCACCATCCTGAAACCGATTTGTGACATTAACACTTAGACCTCACAATGTCCAAAAGTCTGTACTGGTTAGTTTCATCTCTCAAAGCCATTGTCTTTTTACATTCTATTGAGTTTGATTTTTTTTTGTTTAATCTTTGTTGCAGTTTCTTCCGTACCCTTCACGGATCGACATGGCATCACTGTGGGAACTAACATGAGCCTGTTGGATAAACAGGGTGTGAAGTGGTGTACAGTACTACGTTCTGAAGGTAAAAGAATAAGACTGGTTGGAGGATGGAAGGATTTCTTCAAAGCCAAAGACAGGTTAATCAATCAAGTTGAAGCTAATTTGGGAAGAAGACACAAGTTGTGTCCTTAAGTTCTGCTCCAAGGTGAAGCCATAGATGAACTGAATGAGTTTAATGTTTCAATCTTGTTTTAGTGCCAAAGACAAACTGAAATAAATCAATGCTCGTCTTCTCTTTCGGTCAGATTTAACAATGGTTGGCTTAGTTAGTATATGTTACTTGAAGTATTTTGTAGGATATGAGTGAGATTTGTAAATGTCAGATTAAGTTTGGTTGAAGATTTTCTTTTTCATCAAATCTCAACTTGTCAGATTATTTTTTTAAATTATCTATTTATTTGCTTATGTTTTTTGGGGTGAAAATGATAAGATTCAACCAAAGTTTTCGTATTACAGGGTTTGGATAAACTATTTAGTACAAAGAAAAAGAAAAACAGAGCACTAGACAGAAGCTGGGAAGGAAAAGCAAAGTTGCAGGAAAGAAGGTTAGTTTACTGAGGATGAAGGGAAGGAGAATCATATGCCATGTCAGAAGCATCAAGTGTGATTGAAACGGATTTCCCAAAGCAAGTGTAAGGCCATAAAGCCATCTCCAATGTAGTTAGCAAGTGGCTAGGGTTTTCTCTGGGAATGGCAATTCATCTCTGAGATTCCACTTTGGGATATTGATTTTACTATGGTCAAAAAACACTCTTTGGTGCTAGATCGAAAGATAAGAGAACAGCTTACGTACGTCTTCAGTCGTGACCTTCAGTGTAATCTTACTTGAGATTAGTTCGCGTATATCTGGCACAAAATCTTCCCTGTTTCAGTCACCTACTCACCGGGCTTCATTGTTTGTTGATTATATGGGTCAGAATTTGTTAGACAGAAATATTTTGTATATCAAAAACAAAAAAAAAAAAATCATTTTTTGGTCTACATCATTCATCCTTGTTTTATGTGAGATAAATAAGTTGACGGCAAAATTTTTGATCCAAATATTAAAAATTAGTGTATTTTATATTAAAATTAGGTATTAAATTTTGGTAAAATATTACAATTTCAAATAAAAACCTAAAATCTTAAAAGTTTATTGTGTATTATTGGTAATGGAATTTTTAGCTAATATATCAGTACCAAAGAAAGGATATATATAAGTCTCTCCAGAAAAGAAATCCAAATCCAAATCCAAACAGAGTTTTATGAGTTGATTTATCAAACGGAAGCAAAACAAGTGAACAAATAGTAGTGAAATAAATGCAAATGGAAGGAACAAGGAAATGATCACTTGTCACTGGTGAGTTGAACATCTTGAGGAAGAAGGGTGTAATCAATCTCAAGCTCCTCGAGAACTCGCTTGATAGCTATGAACAGCTCGGTTCTCCGGACATTTTTCTCTGCAAAATTCTGGAAGTTGATGGTGTGCTGGACTAGAAGATTCATCTTCAGTTTATTCACATTCTCAATCGCCTTCACCATCAACATCGGTTCTGGATACCAATGATGTGGGTTCTGCACCAAGTATCTGATCCAAAAAAAAAAACACACCACTTACTCGCCAATACGCACTGAAATGCGAATACTAAAGAGGTTTTGTTTTGCTTAAAACTTACTCGCCAATTCTTTTCTTGAAAGTGGCTATTTTCGCAGCCGGTGTTGCAAATGCGATGGAGAGCTCGATAAAATCTCCCATATCTGGACTTCTATAGAAATTACTTATTGATTTCGTTATTAAAACCGCATTTGGATAGAACACTTTCTCGTTGTCAATCTTGAGGAATACGGTAGTTAAAAGATGTATTTCTTCAACCAGCAACTTCAAAAAAAAGAATTTCCAATAGATTAGATGTGTTAATAGTGAGCTAAAAAAAATAAAACCTCAAAAGTTATTTACCATTACACCATCGACAACGCAACGATCACCGACATCATAAGGGTGCATCACAAACACAAACACAAATGACTCAAAGATGTTCTTGCAAGTGCTTCCAATCATAAAAGCAAGACCCACAAATTGTGAGGAGAAGACCAACAAAAACTTGGTCGATGCTATATCAAGAAGTATTAACCAAATGATGAAGGTGATGATGGTCAAGACTCCAGCTATTAGTTTGTCCACCTGCTTAACCGCTGTTTTTGTGTCGTCCAATGAATGCCCTAGAGCTTTCCGACTTGTGTAAACTTTAATCTGTTAAAGAATATATGGCAACAAATGCTTTATTAAAACGTTTTACAACTTCTGCAAATTAGGCGTGGACACAAAAATAACAGGCTTGTTTTTTTTTTTTTTTATAACCATGGATCGCAACTGGCTTATATAGCTTCTACAGCGACCAACATAAAAAATACTCTCTCCTTTTCATTTTATTTGTCGTTTTAGATTTATACGCACATATTAAGAAAACATTTAATTTTATATATTTTAAAATAAAAATATCAATTCCTATACACCTAACCATATTTCAACTAATAGAAAAATAATCTGGAGAATCTTATTAATAAAATTTGCATCGAAATCATAAAACGACACTTATTTTGAAACGAAAAATTTTGTTTCGACACTTAAACTGAAACGGAAGGAGTAAAGAAAGCTATATTTGAAAAAGTGTGAAGAATTTTACCACCCATTCTGTAAAAGCTTTGCGTGTGATTTTCCCGGTTTCGGCACCTTCTATTAGTGGAAGTACAAGATCCACCTCTTCCTTTATCATGAACCTCAACAAATCATCTTCATCTATGTAACTGGAAAGAAGCAATATCAAGTATGTATGTATGATTTAAGATGCAAACTATAAGAAGACATAGTATTTTTTGACTACTAACTTGCGGTTCGGCTGAGAAACATTGTTGAATATATCATAAGCAGAAGCCACAGCCTCCATCTCATTAGTTATATCTTTATCAGTTTTACCTTTCCTGTTGCTATACTCATCTAAAGTGTTAGATATGGTTGAGAGGCCTGAAGCTCTCACAGCTTCAATCAATACTCGCATTGCCAAAGCAGAGACCTTCTCCTGTTTCATCTTGTGAACCTTTCCCATGTCGAGCACTTTCTTCCCTTTCACCGATCCATCTTCGGTGCTCATGAAGCTAAGGTGTCCCCTCTTTGGCTTGCACCCAAGTCTCTCTGCCTCTTCAATAAGCGGAGGTCCCGAAAGGGACTGGAGAATGTATTGGTGGAAGACAGACTCTTGAATTCTCTCAAAGAAGTTTCTGACGTTGAACTTTGAAGCAAGAACTTTCAAGGCAAACGTCTTCACCAAGAAAAGGATTGACCCCACGAGTAGGGAAACAATAGTCCAAGTTATAAGGTCGAGAAATTTCTTGGTCTTACGAGAGTGTTTATCGTCTTCCTCGAACAGAAATATCCAAGAAACCAGAACCAGGCTGAACCAAATGAAGACTTGAACATTCTTTTTCAACCCATGCACAAAATACAACACTTTTTTCCGTAGGAGATAATTCCTTTCTATGATGAACACTGCTAAATGCATGAACCAGTTCGTCATGAACATGCCACTTAGCGTCACCATCACAAATACGCACCATTTCCAAACTTCCAGACCCCAAATCAAATGCTTGTTCACCTTATCAACGGTTAAACTCACAACCAAAGTGCATAAAATGGCTACAAACACTGCCAATTCAAGCAAAGCCCGAAGTTTAATTCCACTTCGTTTAACTCGGTGTAGCTTAACCTTTTCGTAGATTTCCTCATTTTCATCTGGCTCCTCCTCATCAACTTCATTCTGTGCTGCTGCACCAACCCTAGGGGCTCTAACATTTTCCTCTGCTATAGTCTCATCGAATCGATAAGATTGCTGCTTGGCAAACCTTGAATTGGGCTTAGAGTAAACTGACCTCGAAAACGATTTCCTCCGAGCTAAACCTTCATTGTTAGGACTCGTAAGTTTCCCATCTGTATCTGTTGAATGAGATGCTGCTGCTTCTCCTTTGTCTGGAACATTGATAACAACTTCTCCTCCGGTTTTGCTTGTCCTCTCTGCCATCCCTTAAGTCACCCCCAACCAATAAGTTCCCGATGCAATTTGACCCCAATGGCTCTCAAAATAGCCTAAAAGCTGGATCAAATCCTGAGAACACGAAAATAAAAACGTACCAACAATGATTAGATCAATCATAAACTCTTACACAAAAATAAAATGATATTTTGTTTATCTGATTCTTGACACAGAATTTAAACTAATTTTAATTTTTAAAACAACCAAACTGAGGAGCACCTCTAGCATTTTATAAGAAAATAAAATAAAATGATCGCTAAATCCCTAAACCCTAAAACCAAAACCTACCCTGTTAGAACAGATAAATGCAAGGTTGAACATTTGCTGGTACTTAATGAGTATTAACTACTTAAAACAATAATCTTTAAAACCTACTCCCTCCGTTTCAAATTGCTTGCCGTTGTAGAGTAAAATTTTTGTTTCAAAATAACTGTCGTTTTCGGTTTCAATGCAAAATTAATTGACATTATTCTCTATTCTATTTTTCTATTGGTTGAAATATGGTTAGGTGTATTGGTAATGGTGTTTTTATTTTGAAAATATGTAAAATTAAATGTTTTCTTAATATGTGTGCATAAACCTAGAACGACAACTAATATGAAACGGATGGAGTAATATTTATCTTAAGAAAGCAGTAAGAAAGATCAAAACTTCTCCAAAACAGATATGCATTTTCACAGAAAAAGAAAACCAAACAGGGCTATGTCATGCAAAGAGTTTTAAAGGCCTAAGGCAAGTTTAAAAATCAATTCATTTACAATCATGTTAAAAATGTTTTTAAATACAATCATGTTGACAGTACACCGAAAAATATAAACATGTTAACCAAATACAAAGGTAAAGTTTAAAGTATTTTTAAGATTATTGCTTAAACAAATATTTACCTATAGAGTGAAGTTAGAATTATATCAACGTAAAAAAGGAAGAAGTATAATTCGCATGAGGAAGAGAGCTATTGGAACTCATATCTGCACGTACTGTGTCTTACTGACTTTGAACTATATCTAAACTACTAGACTAGGAAATATTTCTCATTTCCTGGCCCTAAATAAAATTATATTACTTGGCGGCCTGAGGCTAATGCTTTTCTCAATGCAGTGTAGGCACGGTTCTGGCTACTGGTATCAGCTATACAAAAGTTACAAACACAACACTTTAGCTAGAAGAGCAAAACAATGCAGATGCTACAAGAGACTTTAAGGGGTGACTAAGAAAATAAACAAGAACAGCTAAAACAAAGAAGAGGTGATAGAAATACCTTTAAATCAGAAAGCCATGATGATAAAACAGAGCATGTATGGAACTTTATATATATCCTCTGAGGACCCAAAACACCCTTTTTTTTAAGAAACTTTAAAGGAAAAAGAGAAATGTGAAAGAGCCGAAGATCGTACAAGAAGACAAGCAAGGAATGATCTTCGGCAAAGTAGGCAAAAACAAATATGCCTCAATTAAAAATATATACACTAAACGACTTTACTTTTTTTTTTAATCGAAATACTTGATTGATTCATAAAAGAAGGAGTCTCTGACAACCCGTCCTCTGGACCTACATGTCCCGAAAACCTAGGTTCACAGCCCTGCAGGGCATAGATCCCAATCCTTCCCTTATGAATTCTCACTAACTCCATAATTATGTTGTTGGTGCGTCTCGAACTCAGGACCTCACCATTTAACAACTCTCCCACGGGACAAGTTGTCACCAATTGACTGGATCGATGTCTTGCAGGGTTGTGAGTCGGGTTCACGGGACAGGTGGTCACAGAATTACTCTCCAATAGGAGGGATTACAGAGAGACTTAAGGCAGCCTTATCTAAGGAGTCTGCTACAACATTGTTGAAACTAGGAGTAAAAGAGAAAGAGATAGAGTCAAACCTATGATTCAAACAACTTTGATGATGACATGTATTTATAAAATACAAACAAGTTGGGGAAACGTTGCTAACAAGTTCTTGATCTAGTGACTTTGCTGTATTTTCGGTTGTGTTAGTCAGCAGTCACTGGAAGACGATGGTCTTTTATACTCGACCACAGTATTACTTCAAGCATGTCCAGCTTTGACCATCTAGAGTGCGGTTAACCAATAGATAGAGACAGTTCAGTTTTGTTGGCGACTATGTAATTATTAGTGAATTATGGGATTGATTCTACCAGATCTTATCCCACCAATCACGTCCCTGTAATTAACAAATTGTCTAAAAGAACTTTTCTTATTGCTTTGTAAACTTCTCAGAACTAAAATTCTCTATTTCTTTCTTATGGAACAATTCTCCATAAAACTCCTATTTATTTAGATCTCTTTTTCTGATTTTATATTAAATATGAAAACGCAAATACTTTTTAAATCTTATCTAGATCTTATATCTATCTCTAACTCATTAAACACATTTTTAATGAGATAGATTCTTACACAATTTTTGGAATTATCCAACATTCTCCCCCTTAATTCCAACTTGAACTATGGTTAGATCCATTTCTTGAACTCCGATTAAACTCCTCATTTTCTTGAGCTTAATCCTCGCTAACAACTTGGTAAGAATGTCCACCTTTTGCTCTACTCCTAGAGCTTGCTCTACTTTGATTTTCCTATTCTCCACACACTTACGAATGAAGTGGTACTTCGAAAGTATGTGTTTACTCCTTCCATGGAAAACCAGATTTTTTAGTTAGAGCTATGGCCGATTTGTTGTCGATTCTAAGTATGACCTTCTCACTTTCTTCACTTAGTATCTCACAGAACAATTCTTTAAGCCATATCGCTTGCTTTGGCTTCTGTTTCTGCCATGAATTTATCTTCGTATGATGACAACGCAGCCGTGGGCTGCTTTTGAGACGTCCAAGTGATCAATGACGAACCAAAATAGAATACATATTCTAAGGTGTTTCTTCCATCATCAGAATCAATATTGTTACTACTATATCCAATGATCCTCCTTAACTTATCTCTTTCGAAGAATAGACCGTAGTTCGTCGTTCCTCCTAGTATATGTTTGATAACTTGTCCGTGAGACTCTCTTAGGTCTGGTCTTGTGTGAAGTAGATACCTTAGACATTCTATTGTTCTTCTGTATTGGGTAGCATTTATCTCAAGTTCATCTTTATGTTTTGAGATCTTAAATTTGACTCAATTGTTACATGAATCGTGTTACAGGCTTCCATATTTGTGTCAGAAAGAATTCCTTGAGCATATCTTTCTTGTTTTCTCCTAATCCCATCTGATGCTTGAATCACTTATATGCCAAGGTAATATGTTAATTTGCTTAGATCAGATATCTCAAACTTCCTTGACATCTCTTCTTTGAATTGCTTAATCACTTTAAGAGAACTTTCTGTAACAAATAGGTCATAAACGTAAATAGCCACTAGCAAGATGTCTCCTTCTTAATTATTATGGTACACTGACGGCTCCTTTGTGCACTTATTGAATTTCATCTCCTTTAGAACTTGATCGAGTTTGATATTCCATGCTCTAAGGGCTTGACGTAACCCATAAAAAGTTTAATGTAACATGTACACTTGATCTTCTTCTTCTTTTTTCTAAACTTTTGAGCTGTGTCACACACTGACGCCTTTAGATCACCATTCAAGAAAGCGGTCTTCGCGTCCAAGTGATGAATTTCTGAACCGTTTGTTGCTGCGAGAGCTATTAGAAGACGTATAGTTTTGAGACGTGTTACTAGTGCAAACACTTCATCAAATCTACACCTTGTAAACATGCGTGTTACACTCAGCATTCCTACGACCATCTCATTCTTTACCATATTGTTCATAACACCTTATATGTTTTAGCCAAGTGTGCCACCTCCATGTAGCATCTTCGTATCAAACATGAAAACACTTAGTATAGCTAATCTCCATTGGAGTCTTATAGAGACGATTCGATGATCTTGTGACTCTTACTAGCAACCTTACATACAAATCTTTTGAGTGTTAAATAGTCTTATTTCATATTAACTTCACATCCGTTCTCTGTTGTTTGTCCAAAATTCAATATGTTATGCTTGGTCAGGTATGTAGTAGATATCTTTGAGTGCCTTCTTATCTCCAGTCTTGCAAACGAAAGTAACCGTACCCTTTATTATAATATCAACACAAGACCATCACCAAATTTTTCCTTTCCTTTTGTATTTTGATCCAAACTCGAAAAGAAATCCTTGTTCTTGTCATATGATTGCTTGCTGCATTATCCAAAGAACAAACACATGCATTGTCTTCGTTCATATCAAGATTCTTAGGTATCATTTTGTATTCATTCAAGAACACCACTTCATGGAAATAAAATGCATCGGCCTCTTGTGTCTCGTTTAGGTTTGTTTCTTGATTCCTTATTGGTCTCTCGGGACAAAGAGATAAAAAGTGACATAGCTTGTCACATATCCAACACATCACCTTTGATCGATCTTTCTTCGGAATTTGATTCTTATATTTGATGTCTCCATTATGCTCAAATTGCCCTATATCAACTCTCTCAAATAAAAGAATGATTGCAATACTTAGGGATCGAATCCACATGGAGCATTGATCACACAATAGACTTTAGATTATTAATTAGGCTAGGCAAACTATATAAAGCAATAAATAACAAAGCAGTAAATTGGTTTGTAAAACATATGGGAAAGGTGCTAGACTTAGGGTCTCATGTAGGTTAACAGAACTCAAATATGTTGATGCTAAGGGTTTGATCCTACAACTCGAATTCAGTAAGTAAGATATCCAACTCTCATTGCGAGTCTAATCAGGTGTCTAAATCCTAAAATTGCAACTTTCATATGCAAATTCAAATAATTCAAGACAAGCATTAATGTTCAGTTCAATATGTTAACTAGTTTTCTAAACCAAATCTCGTTGTATTTATCAACATGGCTCAGCAGGATTAGATTCTGGAGATTGACCATGCTCTCGCGTGTCTCAATTATCCTATGATGAAGTTTCTAGTTAATTACTCTAGAAACAAGCAGTAAGAACAATCATGTCAAGAATGCAGTATAATACCTTAGTAATTCTATATTTCAAAGGTTCATTTAAACCCTAGAAAAAACTAAACCTAACAAGAGATTTACTCGAACATGATAGCAGAAACACAAATCAAAGAATAGATATCATAAACAATAAGCAACATGAGTTCCAAGAAAACTCTGAAGGATTTCTTCTCTTCTCTCCTATCTAAAATCAAAGCATAAAAGAAATTCTAGCCATCACAATGGCTTAGAAAGCATTATATAAGGTTTTAAAACATGTTTGGGGTTCTTTTGTAAATAAGGGAAACTTCTAGGTCAAAACTGTAAATTTTGGATCTTCATTAAAACTCGTCGGACCTGAATTAGGGGGATTATCGATCGTCACCAATTGAGTGTTGTTGAACACTACTAAATTTCCGGCAGCTTCCTCTTCGCGCGTCAGATAGACCACACTTCAGTAAAACTTGCATAAGATTTGATGTAGGAAAGATGAGCTCAATCACATGATGGTATTGGAAAGCTAACTCAAACATCTATTTTGTGTCAAATGATGAGCTCAATCACATGGTGTAAGTCTTCTATCCATAGCTAAAGTTCTAACGCATTTGCACAATTCTGCATATCAAATAGCTCTAGATTCTCTAAAGTTGCCCAAAATGTACCTGAACCTGAAAATACTCTAAATCGGCTCCAAACATATATAATAGATTCCAAATAGGAACTATAAAAAGATCTAAAAGTGGTAAAAAACCATGGCATATCAACTCCCCCAGACTTATACTTTGCTTACCCTCAAGTAAAACATAGAATGTATTTGTGGATGAGGTTTGAAAATCGCAGGGACTCACCTTTCTTTAGAACTACTACCATCACCTCTACAGTGTTGCAAGCCAAAACGAATCGCTGTCAACTTTAGAGGCACTTCTATGTACTTTGCCTTAGCTTAGCAACATGACCATCCAGCCCACAGCTTACCAGACACTGTCTGACATACCCCTCTACTGAGCTCATTTCTGCAATAAATATGTAGGATTTATCTTGGGATCATCGATCAAAGGACACATGGACTCTTACCCCATCAATTTTCTGGACAAAAAAGTAGTTTTCTCTGATCCCTTTCCTCTCTTTTTCTCTCTTCTTTGAATCTTTTTTCATAGGAAATGTTCTTACGCCTCGCTTCCAACTTTGTGTGATCATCCCATTGAATTAGAATATTGTGGGGTAATTGGAAATTTTCTGCTCCTTTGTATCTCAGGAAATCATCTCAATCTTTTGTTTTCTTTCTTTTTCTAGATGCCGAAGAGAGGAGAGAGGGGAACAAAGAACACACAGACTTTTACCTTCTAGACCTGCAGGAGGAATCCAATCCGGTGTATACCAAAGCCTCAAAACAAGTGATTGACGTAAATTAAGATTGGAAGTCAGCTTTGGTTCCTTCAGATCCTTCTGAAATTCTCAGAAAGTGTGGATGTTAATGGCAGATTGATCAACTTTGGTGTTTCCATTCAATACACCCTACAGTAAGTAATTCAAAGAATGGTGCTAGAGAGTGGTTAGGCAGTTGGTTCCAAGAAAAATTTCATCATCCACTTTTTGACTCTATAAAACAACTGAACTGACACTCAAAACAAAACACAATGTTAGTAACTACATCCCCCAGACATAAACAACACATCCCCCAGACATAAACAACACTGTAACTGAAATGTCCTCAGTGTTATACAGTCTGAGATTGGTGAAATAAATAAATAAAAACTGTAAAAATTAACAAGGAAATTGGGTTATACCTGCCTTCTGATTTGAGTGTCGATCGACACAGTGAAGTAGCGATCGATGCTCGTGATATAGTGTCGAAAGACACCCGCCGGTTGTCGATCGATGCTGGTTCAGAACTCGTCTTTCTTGGATCCTTCTTATTAAGTGAAAGAAAAAAAAATATGAAATTAGTAAAAGACAGATTTTATTCTTAAATAAAAACTTATCAATGGTTGCCTCCCATTAAGTGCTTTTTATAGTCTTTAGTTTGAGGTTTTGGAGTTAAGGGCTAGTTTGGAGGCAAATAAGAACTTGTTGCAAAACAAGTCTCAACATCTTCTTTTCTCATCTCGAACCAGCAGTCCAAAAAGCTTCTTATGGATTTTCTCCTCTGATTCTCTGCTGTTCTTGCTTCTGCACAATAGCACTAATCTGATCCACTCGAAGATCAAGACTTTTTAGACATTCACTAACCCGTCCACTACTATTTTGGAGCTCTATGTAGGTTGAATCCAGATTTCTACTACAGTTATCTGTCATTTTCACCTAGGTATCAACAATCTGAATCAGGACTTCGAAATTGTCTCTCCTAGATGCCGCCGATTCAGACTAATTGTAGGGATCAGCGTGGTTGCTTCTCCTCTAATAGGATCCTTCATATTATGGTAAAATTAGATAATGAATTCCTACACTGTAAGCCACTTGAGAATCTCTGCCAAATCAACCCAATGACTTATCTATAACCCTTCCATCTCTAGCTCGAGCCCACCCTTTTTTGGTCTCTGTAGATCCCATACTCATTTGGTGCAAGGACTATTCATGGTGGTCTTTGTGTAATAGCTTTGGGAGAAGTAGCAGATTCAAGCGTTGAAGCTTCCAGCAATTTCGAAATTGCAGTGGTGTCGATCAATGCTTGTTTGGTGTCAATCGACACTTTATCGTCTTCTGCATTTTTGCGCTCTGAATTAGCATCAATTACTGCCACGAAGCCTGGGTCATCACCCAGCTCAATGTAGGACGTGTGCTCTCTAAACACTCAAACATGGTCGTAGAAAACATTCTTATCAACAAATGTTTGGCACAACTTATTCTTCTGCATATTGCAAACAGCTCCTACAGTAGCTATGAAGGCTCTCCCAAGCAGTAGAGATGTATTCCACTCTATCTGAATGTCCATCACATGGAAGTCAACAGGGAATACAACATTGCTGATTTTCACCTGAAGGTGTCTGGTAATTACTCCTGAATCCACTCTAGAGAAATCCAAAAAAAAAAAGAATGAGTCACGAGAAGGTTCAATCTTGAGACCCAGCTGATTTTCCATCGCCCTTGGCCTGATGCTCATTGAAGAACATGTATCACACAAAGCATTCAGATAGATGTGATCTGCAACAGTACATGGAACTACAAACTTCTCAGGATCACTTTTCTTCTTCAGCTTAATCACCTTCTTCATATTTTCTTTGAGCTGATGGAACATTCGCTTAATGTCCTCTTCTGTCTCTCTGCTCCCTTTGAAAAACATTCAGCGCCTATACTAGTAGTAAGCCTCATCAAAAGGCTCTTCTTATTCAGTACCCTCTTTGTGAATCATCCAAATCTTTATTAGTAAGCTCTATCGTCAGATGCTTAGGTAGTTTGTTCTTCTTTCTCTTTCCAATGGAAACCTGTCCCTCAGCAGCCTGTTGATAGATAATAGGATCTGGTGCATCACACTCTAGAGTATGTTGACCATAATTTGCTTGGTTACTAATGTCAACCGTCGGCCTCGCTAGTGTATGAGATGGGTGTCGATCGACATTGATATGGTGTCGATCGATGCTCGGTAAGTATACTTGATATGTTAACGGTGCAGATGGGTGTCGATCGATGTCTGCATAGTGTTTATCGACACTAGCTGTCTGTCGAGAGTCTACAGACTCTGCGGGAGGTGTCGATCGGTGCTCTGCTGGTGTCGTTAACACCAGTGCGTACTACTGAATGACATGGAACTTACGACTCCAAAGTCACCTTCTTGGAGCTTTTCATGCTTCACCACTTGCCAGAAATCATCATCTTTGATGGCATACACGTGGTGTTTCTTTCCAACCTCACCTTTCCCCTTTACAAAGGCTTTTTGTCTCCTTAATTATAGCATCACTAGTCTGGACAACTTGAGTCTCCTGCTTCTTCACATGGGTCTTAATAGCTTAAAACTTGTTGTTCCAGCTCAGAATACACAATATGATACTTTCCATAGAAGTTTACATCCATTTTCTTCTACCCCTCAAGAACTTGATCAATCATGAATTCCAGCTTGCTTTTCTGAGTTGCTGGAGCAGGATCTGATAGGATGAAGCTCCATAATTTCTCGTGAAGCCAATGATGTTGTTGATGAAGGGTTTCTGGTACTGTGAGCTTTGGTTGTTGCTGAAATTACTTCTTTGACCAGCTCCTCTGAAGTTCTTGTTTCCACTGATTTCCAAACCTCTAACTCTGAAACCACTACCACTGACGTAATTCACATCCTCCTCGTTGCCTCTGTCACTGGAGACATCTACATCCTCCACATCCTCTGTGAAGCTAACTTGTTTCCTGAGAAGTTTACGAACACTTTTTAGTTTTGCCTTAACCTCAGCCATCTTTTCATTGTCCAAGCTGTCATCTGATTTCTTCCTCTCATAATCAGTGTTCTTGGTGCTATTACTTGACACCAAGTTCTCAATAATTCTCACAGCCTCTTCTGGATTTCTAATGTTGAAATTTCTCTCACTAGATGTGTCTAAAGCCATTTGAAAGACCAAGGAAAGACCACTGAAGAAGGTATCTATCATCACCAAAGAAATTACGTAGGAAGGCGTTTTTAATGCTGTTCAGGAAGTGAGAGATCATGGTTGTAGCTGCTTAAGATATTACGAAGAGTATCCAACTGGTGAGTACTTGAAGAGCTTGTAGCGATTGTAGTAATCAGGGACTCTATTGGCTTTAATAGCTGATATCAAATCACCGAACCGCTCCAGATGGTACATAAGATGCTCATGTGGGAGCCCAAGATAAGGCTGCTGTACCATGAGGGTAAAGTAAGCAAGCTTCAGCTCAAAATCGTGCCTCTGGAAAGTAAGAGGACGAATAGCATACATGCAGGTGTAGTACTGATCTGGAGGGTTGTAGTCAACCAACATTCTGGATCGAGACGCCTGAGCATTCTCAGCAGCTCCAGCCTCAGAAATGACTGCAACATTCTCAGCATTAGGAACTTCTAGAGCGGCTGCTTCGGGATCAGGGATAACATCCCCCTGATTGTCAAGTTTCTGACCTGCTCCATTATGCAGATGACCCTCAGAGTCATGCAGGTATCAGTTCACATTATGTATCAACACAAGAGTCGCTGCCATGTTTCTTGTTTGCAGATTGGTGCCGATTGATACTTGAGTAGTGGCGATCGTTGCTTGCTCACAATAGGTGTCGATCCACGAAGAAGAGGTGTCGATCGATACTGCTCGCTTCTCTTTGCGGATTGTTCATTCAAGTCATGCATGATCCGTTTATTCAAATAAATCAATTTCCTTGTTGCTTCTAGTACTGCTATGCATGCATTTGAAAGTCACAAGAAAAATTTATAAGTAACAAATAAAATAAAAAAACCTAGACTAAATCTATCCACCAAGCCTAATGGCGAATCAAACACTTGCCAGCAGTGGCACCAAATTCGATATGCTGAAATCAGCCTAGAGAAACTCTCTCAAATAAAAGAACTATTGCAGTACTTAAGGATCAAATCTGTAGGGAGCGTGAATCACACAATATACTTTAGATTATTGATTAGGCAAAATATATAAAACAATAAAAAAATAAAGCAGTAAATCGGTTTGTAAAAAAGCTTGGAAAGGTGCTAGACTTAGGGTCTCATTTAGGTTATCAGAACTGAAATCTATAGATGCTAAGGGTTTTTCCTGGAACTCGAATTCAGTAAGTAAGATATCCAGTTCTCGCTGAGAGTCTAATCAAATGTCTAAATCCTAGAATTCCAACTCTCTTATGTGAATTTAAATAATTCAAGACAAGCAATAATGTTCAGTTCGATATGTTCTCTAGTTTTCCAAATAAACTCTCGTTGTATTTATCAATTCAGCAGGATTAGATTCAGGAGATTGACCATGCTCTCGCGTGTCCCAATCATCCTATTATCAAAGTTCTAGTTAATTACTCTAGAAACAAGTGGTAAGAACAATACTGTGAAGGATGCAATATAATACCCTAGCAATTCTATATTTCAGAATTCATAAAACCTTAGAAAACCCTAAACCTAACAAGAGATCTACTCAGACATGATAGCAGAAACACAAATCATAGAATGAAATAGATATCATAAACAATAAGCAACATGAGTTCCAAGAAACCTCTGAAGGAGTTCTTCGCTTCTCCCAAATATAAAAACAAAGCATAAGAGAAAGTCTAGCCGTCAATAACGGCTTAGAAAACATTATATAGGATTTAAAACACGTTGGGGGTTCTTTTATAAATAAGGGAAACTTCCAAGGCAAAAGTGAAAATTTTGGATCTTCACTAAAACCTGCCGGGCCCCCTAATTTAGTACTTGCTCAAGAGGTTCTACAATTTGATTGTATCTGTCTTGGAAGACCCTTCAAGATTTTTTTCACCATCTTGGATTCTTATGTGTCTCTCCTAACGAGGCTGTTATAGATTACAGGCCTGATATCTTTTGCGCAAAGTCATCAACCGTATCAGTATCATCCATATTCAACCTGTCAAACTCCTTCATCAACGTCTGAAGTCTTGCCTCTATTACATGATCGGCTCCAAGATGTTGTGACTTGTTAGCTTCCTAGATATGTTTTGATGCGGTTTGTTCTCCTACATGAAGAATTAATCAAGTTTTTTTGGGAACGGATTGGAATACAAGTGATGACACCACATAAATCTTCTTTTGATCATCTGAACCAGGTTTGATTGTCTTTCAAACTTCATGAAATCTCAAAAAATTTCCTTCTTCCACATCGATCAAACGATATAGTTTTTTGATGCCAGCATTGGACATTGGATGGATGCAGATCGAAAGTCCTTCGTTCATGGTATAGCTCTGGTCACGTCCGCCATGTTTGGTTACGTGAGTCTGCTTCTTCCCTTAAAGCTCTCATACAAATTCAAATTGAAGAAATTATTTCTATATCTCATTTGTGTACTTATCTCTAACTCATTAAACATCTTTTTAGTGAGATAACTTCTTCCATAAGTCTTGGAGTTATCCTATAAATTATCCTTTACACTTGGGAATCAAGCTGAATATTATGGGCCCTTATTTAGTGATTTCACAGTCTTATATTGTTTATGAAAGTTAGATTTAATCATTGTATTCTTATCATGTTATCTTCGTGAGTCTCACTCTGCCTTAGGCTTGGAATATATCGCAGATATTTGTTTTGTTGGCTAAAGCTCATAAAGGTGTCTAGTTGAGCCTCTAAATCACAGCAAAGTACTTTAATTTTCAATCATAGTTCGTATACTCTTTTAATCTTTTTCAGATACGACAGTTAATATATGATAAAGTAAATCTATCGCTAGTTCTTTTTATATCTGAAACAAAATTAGTTTCAACGTGAAGGTTGTTCAAAAATAATGGACTACCGCAATCGAACTTCCACATGAAAACTTGTAACGCTTATTTCAATACGGGAATCTGGAAGTCTCAACATACATTATTACCAGCAAAAAAGTGGTATCATTGAAATACGATCTGTTCCAGGGAATGCACTTTACTGATGGTGAATGGACAAGTCTTTGGTCGATGGGATACCAACAACAACGATTAAGGGAAAGTGGTGGAATGAGTTGCCGCATAGAGGTAGCAGAAGGTCTTTGATTTACCGAATTTGTAAGATATGACACATCTAATGATATGTAATTTTATTGAAGGATATGACTCCCTAATTAATGTCCAAAAAAAAAAAAAATTGACTCCCCAATAATCAAAATGTTCAAGAAGAACAGAAGGGAATCAATCTCGTTTAATAAAAGAAAAAGTTGTTATTTTATTTTTTGCACTTAAGCGGATTTATATAGTTTTACAATTTGTAGAAAAAAAAAAGAAAAATTGTGTTAAATATAAGAAACACTAAAACTCGAAATGAAGACTAAAACTAAAATAAAGACTTTGACCAAAATTAATGAAAGTTCTACTCCTCTTTTGACCGGTTACAATGATATGCTCAAATTATCCCTTTAAGATACACTCTCAGATGAAAATGTAACAACCCGTCCTGTGGATCTAGGATGATCTATAGATCACCGACCCGAACCTTTCACCTGTGAGCTTTCACTGACTCTCCAGATAGGTTGTTAGTGCGCTTGACGTTCCTCGAACCCAAGACCTCACCCTTTAACAACCTTTCCACAGGACAAGTTGTCACCAATTGATCTGCAACATATCTGGGAAGTCAGTGAGGCCTCATAGGTGAGGGCTCACAGGTGAGGAATTGGGATCGGTGCTCTGCACGTAAGGCTGGGTTGCGGGTCAAACCCGCCCCGCTGACCAGCCAACCCACGGGTTTTAATTTTTTTTTTTTGCCAAAAAATCTGACCCGCACAATCCGCAAACAAGTAATTTTGTAGCCGCACCCGTCCCGCTCAATTTTGCAGGTAACCCGCGGGACCCACGGGTTATACTTTTTTTAATAATTATTTAATTTAATTATTTTAAAATTAATATAAATAATATATTTATAATTAAAATTTTATATATTATTAAATTTTTAAATTACTTTATTTTTAAAATTCCCGTATTTTTTTTAAAAAATAATTATTTCTACAAAAAAGAGTTTTTTCGAATTTTTTTGAAAAAAATATGCGGGTCAGCGGGTACCCGCGATCAAAAATCCATCAACCCGCACCCGCTCAGCGTAAATTACTCATAACCCGCACCCGCACCCGCGAACTGATTTTTTCAAATTGGTCGACCCGCACCCGCCCCGCAGCGGATCAAATAGAGTGGGGCCCGCGGGTAAAAACTCATATTCCCAGGCCTATCTGAAGGACAAGCCTGGGTCCATGGGACTGGTTGTTACATAAAAGTCAACTTTTACTGTAACAACCCGTCCTGTGGATCTAGGATGATCTATAGATCACCGACCGAACCTTTCACTGTGAGCTTTCACGACTCTCCGTGATAGGTTGTTAGTGCGCTGGCGTTCCTCGAACCCAAGACCTCACCCTTTAACAACCTTTCCACAGACAAGTTGTCACCAATTGATCTGCAACATATCTGGGAAGTCAGTGAGGCCTCATAGGTGAGGGCTCACAGTGAGAATTGGGATCGGTGCTCGCGACGAAGGCTGGGTTGCGGGTCAAACCCGCCCGTGACCAGCCAACCCACGGGTTTTAATTTTTTTTGCCAAAAATCTGACCCGCACAATCCGCAAACAAGTAATTTTGTAGCCGCACCGTCCCGCTCAATTTTGCAGGTAACCCGGGACCCACGGGTTATACTTTTTAATAATTATTTAATTTAATTATTTTAAAATTCCGTATTTTTTAAAAATAATTATTTCTACAAAAGAGTTTTTAATTTTTTGCCAAAAATCTGACCCGCACAATCCGCAAACAAGTAATTTTGTAGCCGCACCGTCCCGCTCAATTTTGCAGGTAACCCGGGACCCACGGGTTATACTTTTTAATAATTATTTAATTTAATTATTTTAAAATTCCGTATTTTTTAAAAATAATTATTTCTACAAAAGAGTTTTTAATTTTTTGCCAAAAATCTGACCCGCACAATCCGCAAACAAGTAATTTTGTAGCCGCACCGTCCCGCTCAATTTTGCAGGTAACCCGGGACCCACGGGTTATACTTTTTAATAATTATTTAATTTAATTATTTTAAAATTCCGTATTTTTTAAAAATAATTATTTCTACAAAAGAGTTTTTAATTTTTTGCCAAAAATCTGACCCGCACAATCCGCAAACAAGTAATTTTGTAGCCGCACCGTCCCGCTCAATTTTGCAGGTAACCCGCGGGACCCACGGGTTATACTTTTTAATAATTATTTAATTTAATTATTTTAAAATTCCGTATTTTTTAAAAATAATTATTTCTACAAAAGAGTTTTTAATTTTTTGCCAAAAATCTGACCCGCACAATCCGCAAACAAGTAATTTTGTAGCCGCACCGTCCCGCTCAATTTTGCAGGTAACCCGGGACCCACGGGTTATACTTTTTAATAATTATTTAATTTAATTATTTTAAAATTCCGTATTTTTTAAAAATAATTATTTCTACAAAAGAGTTTTTAATTTTTTGCCAAAAATCTGACCCGCACAATCCGCAAACAAGTAATTTTGTAGCCGCACCGTCCCGCTCAATTTTGCAGGTAACCCGGGACCCACGGGTTATACTTTTTAATAATTATTTAATTTAATTATTTTAAAATTCCGTATTTTTTAAAAATAATTATTTCTACAAAAGAGTTTTTAATTTTTTGCCAAAAATCTGACCCGCACAATCCGCAAACAAGTAATTTTGTAGCCGCACCGTCCCGCTCAATTTTGCAGGTAACCCGGGACCCACGGGTTATACTTTTTAATAATTATTTAATTTAATTATTTTAAAATTCCGTATTTTTTAAAAATAATTATTTCTACAAAAGAGTTTTTAATTAAAAACGACCCGAAAAGGTCAAAAATGCGGCTAGGAGGCCACTTGAGCTTGCTTGAGCCTCTCATACTCATCCACGAATTGGGAAGCACGACTCCCGACCATAGCAGAGGTTTCTCGCCTCCTCTCCGCATGAAGAATGGTCTTCGCATGCTCCTTTGCCAGCTTTTGATCTCGCGCGGAGGCCTCACTTTGAAGACGGGCGATCTGCCTCTCCGCCTGCTCAGCCTTGAAATTATAAATTTGCTCCTCCCTGTAGCTCACCTCGAGAGCTGAGTTGAATGCTTGCATTCCCTGCAAAGATCTCGAAATATTAGAGGGGAACTTGGTACCAAAAGCTAGAAGAGTTTAGGAAACCAACCCCATTGATCATTCGAGCGCCCTCTGTGACCACTTGTCACCTCGACGGCTCGTCCAAGGCTGGAGGAAAATCAAAGTTCGGAGGGAGATCAGAGAAGAGCTCACCGAAGCCACAGTCCGAAAGGGGAATTTTGCTGGTACCGCTCCCATCGCCGGGGGTGAAACCCGGACCCCATTCGGGCAATGGGAGCTCGTTCGAAGGATAATCATTGCCATATGGCGAGTTCAGCTTGATTGACCAGCTCGCTAAATGGTGAGCGCGGTCCGTCCCTACCAGCTTGGAATATGGTGAGCGCGGTCCGTCCCTACCAGCTCGGAATATGGCGAGTGCAGTCCGTCCCGACCAGCTCGCCATATGGCGAGCGCGGTCCGTCCCAACCAGCTCGAATATGGCGAGCGCGGTCCGTCCCGGCCAGCTCGCCATATGGTGAGCGTGGTCTGTCCCGATCAGCTCGAATATGGCGAGTGCAGTCCGTCCCGACCAGCTCGCCATATGGCGAAAGCACGGTCTGTCCCGCCAGCTCGCCATATAAGCTCGCTATATAGCGAGCGCGTCCCAGCCAGCTCGCCATATAGCGAGCACGTCCCAGCCAGCTCGCCATATGGCGAGCGCATTCCATCCTGGCCAGTTCGCTATATGGTGAGCTTCGTCTGACCATATCAATATCCTGCACTCTTCTTGTCCTCATAGATCTATCCCTCGAACCATGATCGCATTGTCTCTTGTTTCGTCCTGATTGGAGTTATCATCGAAACTTTAAGATAAAAACCGCGAAGACTTGTTATCTCGTATAAATTTGAATCGATCGTATAAAACGGCGATGGTTAACTTAAAACACCATTTTCCTTGACTATACAGTTGATTTATAAATGCTTTTGTAAAATCGACGTTGTATCAAAGGTGATTTCTGGAAGAAATGGCAAACAGTTTTGAGTCGAAAAACGGATCAAAGAGGTCTAAAACGCGGGTAAATGCCCACTTGCTATTTTAATTGAGATTAATCCCAGGAATACTATGACGGTTTATCGTTTATTCGCAGGAGAAGATAAATTTCAAGTTTCCGAAGATAAATTTCAAGTTTCCGAAGATAAATTTCAAGTTTCCGAAGATAAATTTCAAGTTTCAAGGATAATCGTGAAGATCAAAGGAAAATGGAATATTTCCATTTTGCGATAAACTCGACCCAGGGGCTGAAAAGGAAGAGGCAAACCGCCTAAAGGGAGTATATAAGAGAGTCTAAGGCGAGAGGCACAAAAGAGAACTTTGACACAGCAAACTTAGCACTTAGAGCAATAGGAAACTTTCTGTTTTTGTTATCGAGCTGCGACTCAATTAGGTTTTGTAGTCTTAGGTTGATAGAACTAGGGAACTCACCAACAGATCTTGTAGCCAAGGGTCCTACCTGTTGTCTGCTTAAACGCATATTCAGAATAAGATCTTTTTGCTCTTTTCGTTCTTTACGATTTATTACTTTACCTGTATGCATATTCTTATTGCTTGCTGCATGGCCCTACAAATTTCCGGGACCTTCAGGGGAAGCTAGGTTTACTTGGATTTCCTCCGATCAATAAAATCGACGGTGTGAATTTCGGTTGCCACAAGGATAAGGTGTACAACTTCAACAAGGCGTTCTACGGTTTGAACAAGCACCAAGGGCATGGAACAAAAAGTTAAACAAAGTTCTCTAGCAACCCAACTTTTTTAAGTGTTCCAAGGAACCTGCGTTGCACCGGAGTCGAGAAAAGAATCAGCTTCTTCTTGTAGCAGTATATGTGGATGATCTTCTGGTCATGGTAATAAGCTTGGAAGCAATATGAGAATTCAAGATGAGAATGTCGAGCAAATTCGAGATGAGTGACTTAGCGAAATTAACATATTACCTCGGTATTGAGGTGTGTCGAGCATGGAATCACTTTAAAACAAGAGAGATATGCGAAGAAAATTTTGACTGAAACCAAGATGGAAGATTGCAATGCAGTTCATGTCATTTTGTGTTGGTATTTTGAGCAGATAGATGCAACAGCCCAAGGAATCGCATGGTGCAGCTCTAAAGTAAATCCTAAGGTACTTGCAAGGGACTTTATCATATGGACTTGTGTTCAAACGAGGTGACGAATTCAATCTCAAAGGTTACAGCAACAGTTCACATGTCGTGGATGATGACGATGGTGTTCCCAAAACAGTCCGATAAGATGGTGTTCCCAAAACCAGGAAACTTTGGCGTTATCCTCCTGTGAAGAAGAGTTTATGGCAGTAACTGAAGCAGCTAAGCATGAGATTTGGCTTCAAGGATTATATGGAGAGATCATGAGACAATCGTGTGAAAGAGTGGTTGTCCTAATAGCTAACAAGTTTTCCTTAGCCCTTACGAAAAAGCCGATGTTTCATTGACATAGTAAACACATACATAGACGGTATCACTTCATACTAGAATGTGTTGAGAATGATTTGATTGAAGTTCAGCAAGTACCAGGATATGAACAAAGAGCCGACATTTTGACAAAAACATTGTAAGAATCGAGTACAAGGAGATGAGAGAGTTAGTAGGAGTTCAAAATATCATTCAAGTTAACCTCAAGTTTACATGGGAGAATGTTGGAGATAAACTTGAGTATAACCTGGTTGGCAAGGTATCTAATTTCTAGTTTAGTTATGAAAGAGTTAGATATATTATTATATCTAAATAATATATAAGTACTAATGAGTTTAGGATTAATGAGATTTCTGTATAAGGAGATGCATGTGTGTTGCATAACTTATGAGTTAGAGATTGTGTGTTTGAGAGCTTGAGTTCTAGAGTGATTTTTCTTAAGCTAATAAAGTGTGTTATACTCTATATTCATACAATCTAAAACTATAAATCTTGGTTAATGTTGGTGATTAAAAATTCTTTTCTTTTCTATTTTGGGTACTCTCGCTATGCCGGAGTTTTCAACCAAGTAATTTTGCTATTTGTTTCTTTGTTTAACAGGCCTAAGTTCAGGGGCGGACCCACCCTTTAAGAGGGTGTTGCACGTGCCACATATTATAAGTTTAGAACAAAGAAAGATACAGATAGTTGTTGCTAGCTCTGTTGGTTTAGATGGCTAAAACAGGCCTCCTGGTCCCCTGCTCAAGTGACCTGAGCTTTTTCTTTCTTCATATTTTTGTTTACTTTATTATATTTAGTCACATTTTTATAAAACAAGTTTCCCTTTCTTCTTTGTTTTTTTCTATCTAATAGAAAAGATTTATTTTTCTTCCTTTACTTTGATATCAGCTTTTACCTTTTCAAAAAAGAGTATTTTTATTTAAGTTTTAGTTTATCAATTTTATTTTTAATACATATTAAATAATCAATGAAAAGTAACTAACATAATAACCTATATATATATTACTAATTGACTCAAGATTTTTAAAATGATTTTTTTAAAAATATTCTTTACAAAATTATAATTTAAATAATAATTCAATTTATTAATATATAACTAAAGTTATAATTATATATATATTATGATAATATTTTATAAAAATATAAATATATAGTGTGCCATACATTAAATTATTTTCTGGATTGACTAAATAAGGATAATGATGGACTTGTCAAAACTGACTATTTCCAACTGTATTATGTTGCAACATCTCACATTCTCGAAGAACAACCTTTTTGTCAAGATCGCTAACCAGCAAATTAAAGGTAAAAATAAAACACTCTAAAGCCAAATATAGAGGTGAGAACAACAAAAAGACAAGTTCAAATTTAGCCAAAACCATAATCTTAGAAAATGTCTCTCAACCATTAATCTTGAGCTCCTCTCAAGACGTGTATATATTGCAACCTCAGGCTTTGAGATTTCGAGAAAAATAAGGGTGAAAATTAAATAAACACCCGAAAAGATGGGTCTCAAGGCTTCCTCTTCTCTCCTCTGTCTCACCATCTTATTAGGTGTTTCTTCCATTGTATCAGCGGTTAACATAACCCGAGCACTCGAGAAATACCCTGAATTCAGCACCATGATTGAGCTTTTTGCCAAGACCGAGCTCACACCAATTATCAACAAACGTCAGACAATCACCGTGCTGGCTCTTAGCAACGATGCTATCGGTTCCATCTCTGGTAGACCCGAGGAGGAGCTCAAGAACGTTCTGATGAATCATGTAGTTCTTGACTACTACGATGAGCTCAAGCTCAAAGCTCTCAAGGACAGGAGCACATTGCTCACTACCCTTTACCAATCAACCGGTTTGGGCCAGCAGCAAAACGGTTTCCTCAACTGCACCAAAACTAACGGAAAGATTTACTTCGGGTCTGGTGTGAAAGGCGCTCCTCAAACAGCTGAATACATCACAACAGTGTTCCGCAACCCGTATAATCTCTCTGTGATCCAGATCAGCATGCCCATTGTGGCTCCTGGACTTGGAACTCCAGTTATGGTTCCTCCACCACCACCCATGTCATCACCACCGTCTCCATCTCCCAAGAAGGCTGCAGCCACTCCAGCTCCTGGACCAGCTGAGGAGGAGGATTACGCAGATTCTCCTCCGGGTGCAGCTCCAGAAACCGCACCTGCATCAGCTCCATCAGAAGATGGTTCTCCTGCTCCGGCTCCCGGGAATGATGGTAAGAAGAAAATGGCAGCAGCTGATGAAGTTGAACCACCTACTTCTGCTTCTAACACCGGTTTGAGTTTTGGTGCTGTTCTCGTTCTCGGGTTTGTGGCTAGTTTTGTTTGGTTCTAAAATGGTTTAAGACAGAGCAGAGTCGGGGACAGTAAACTGAATATGAGACTCGACCATGGTGATATGAAGTGGATCAATATTTAACAATTTCTAATCACATTAATAAACATCAAAATCATTTATCATTTGGGAATGGAAGTGTGATGTTCATGAGTGTGACATTTGTACTGAGATATTTTTTTGTAACCTATGTGTGTATCTTCATTCATCAACTTAACGTGTACATCCCAACAATATGTGCAAGGATTTTTTTTTTAATGAATGCTAAAATTATATTCACCAAAAAAACGTGTTAGTACATCAAGTGAAACAAAATATGAGATTCTAGAAATAAAAACTTAACAATCTAGTGCCAAACCAAAATTGTAAAGACCTTCATGTTTCTTGTCGTCCGTAGACCTCAGTAAGACAAGACGATTCCTCACATTCTTATCCAACAGCTTGTGTAGAACTTGAGCAGATCGGTCAACTTCACCGTGAAACCGATTATTTCTTTCACTCCAAATAATGTGGATGGCAGACTGCAGAGCATAACTAACACACAACTTCGACTTAAAACCAAGCTGCAGAACTGAGAGGGACTGAACAATCTCATTCCAGGTCGTTGTGTGATTCCCTTGTAGTATACCATCGTGAGATTGCGCCAGATCCATGAAGTGTACTCAGAGGAGAGAAACAGGTGGTTTTGAGATTCAGCCAAGTTATTACAAAGCACACACTGAGATGGTATATCACTGTTCCATCACACCAAACGATCCACCGTACTGAGCCTGCTGTGCATCGCTAACCATGTTATAAAAGAGTATTTAGGCGTAGATTGAGAAAATCAAACAGCCTGCGCTCAGTCACATTTATGCTGTATCACCGAATGACATTCCATGTCTCATGAGCAGTAAAGCTTGTGTGATAGCCAGAGCTTCTCTTCCATAGATTAACATCTTCAACCTACACCATCGAATCTTTTATGGAGTTAATAAGGTCTTCAACTTCATTGTATCTCTGAACTCTGTGCCTCCTTCTCCTATGTTGGCTAATCAAATCACACAGTGTGGCCTGCGAACTGATTCCCAGATCAATGAAACTTCTCTCACCGAAAATATCAAACAGAAATCCAAATTCCGGCCAGCAATCAAACCAAAATGAAGTACTCATCCCATTCTTAATCTACATTTTAAGATAATCTCGAGCTTTGCTTTTGAGTTTAATAAGCTTCTTCCACATCCATGAACCTTCATTCCACTACAAGAAATACATCAAATGGCCAGAGAAAAAATTGTGGCGGTTACACAATATCTGTGGCTATTTAGTGATTTTCCACTGACGGCCACAAAACTATTTCCGTAGCTATACGATCGTTGCTAAAATTAAAACGTGGCGATTTGTGGCACAGTGCAACGACACAGTCACAGATTCAAATTATAGCTATTCGCCATGGATTTGCCACCTCAAATCCTTGGCTATATTGCCACAGAAGTTGCTACAGTTAGCCACTATTAATCCTTGGCTATGTTGCCACAATATAGTTGCGTAAAATATTTTTGGCTATAATATGCCACGAAAATGTCTTAGCTTTATGTGTGGCCATTTGCCACAAGAATGCTTGAGAATTATCGTGGTAAGTTGCCACTAATTGGCCACAAAATAACGTGTCTATTTAATTAACTAATTGCCACAGCTTATCGTGGCTAAATAACGTAGCAAGAATTTAACCATGCCCAGAATTTTAAATTTCATATTTAATTATATAATTATGAATGCATATAAATAATTGTTGTTAATTAAAATCAACAATGGAAATAAAATATAAAACACATTAATATTTAGATTAGTTTAAAGTTAACAGAACATTGAAGATAATAGCAGCAATGTCAGTAGCCATGGAGTTCATATTTCCTTGCATGGACTTCATATTCTCTTCCACGAAGTCACTCTTGTCTCCAAATGCATGGTACGTGGGATAGCAGTGGATGTGGATGAAGTTGAATCACCATAGTAGCAATGAGCAGATCCAAGCCCATAAACACGTCCTTTGTAGGGTGAGACAACCGTGATGAAAAACAAAACAAACTTAAGTCACAACAAAAACCAGAAACAGCCAAAACAGCTCATTTTCTAATTTCTTCTTATTGCTTTCTAAAGCAAAACAATAAGTTCAGAAACATAACACCAGTCAAGCTCATAATAAAACGCAAAAGATAAAGACTCATTTGGAAACACAGATCAAACATTCTACCTCTGAATAATCAGAACAAAAGCAGATTAAATGTTTGAAAAAAAATAAACTTACCTCAATAAACAACTTGTTCAATTGTTGCACTGAGGGTGTTGTTGCAGTAGACTCTTTAACAGAATCAGTCATTAACCGTTCTGTTGCCGCACTCTCTACTTCTTCCACTATCTTCTTTGACCGACCATCAGCAAAGGTTCCATCCTTGAAAGTGTGAGTTTTTCTCACAAGTTCAGGTAGCGATGGTTCCACCCCATCATTAGCAATCATCCGATACACATATCAATTATTATTAGTAGAGTAAACTAGATATTTAACATTCAGACAATATAAACTAGATATTTAACATTCAGACAATATATGTACCATGTCATATTTGATTTTGATGAATGGTGTTGAACCGGCTGTGTGCACATGTTTACCAAGACCCCTTGGTCTGAGCAGCGGTTTTCAGATGCAGTCTTACTCTTTTTCTAGCTTTATCAGTCTCCCAATATGTCTGCAAAATATTCCAGTGCTCAGATGACATGAAGGGTGGCATCTTCCCACCTCTTGCACTTGCTGATGTAGTTAGAAATCAGAGACATCATTGTTTTGTCCAAGCTGCATGGACCATGTTGTTGTATATGGGATCCCAGTAATACTTTTGCTGCAACACATATTTAAATACTGCAATTAATATTCCCTTATACAAATAATAAACTCTTAACACAAAATGTATCGGTAATTAGTAAACTCTTACCACAAAGTCTCCCCACCATGTTTATTTCATATCCTCTGAAACCATGCTGAAATTGTGCCATGCTCCTGTCCAGTCAGATATTTAGATCGATGTGCAATCATCGGTGAGATACTTGTCAATTTTGAACCTTAGATTCAATAGCAAACAATAATTAAAATATGTGACAACAAATTCACTAAATGTACTAACAAAAAATATATATGAATAACCAATAAAGCTACCAGAGGCCATTGTTTTCTTTCTCTGGATGAATGAGAGGCATCTGAAGCGAGATGGTGAAGCCATCAATTCTGCAATGCTGACGTCTGGGTAACGTCGTTGTGGTCTTCGCACAGGAGGTGCAGGAGGGGCAGGAGGCACAACAGGAGGGGCAGGACCAGGTACACCATTGTTAGAGCTTGTTGCCCTTCGTCCTAGATATGGTTTGGGAGGTTGCTGGTTAAAGAGTCGATTAATCTGCATATTAACCTCTGTTTGACAATTACAGACAAAATAACATTAGTTTATAAACATAGAAGACAAAACAGAGGAAGAGGTATTGGTCTAACAATACTACTGGGCATGCAAGGGAAAAACCCCAAATTATGAATGGAAAAGAAAAGAAATTACCTTGTTCCCAGACAGGGGACGGTAGTCAAGATTGGTGTATAACTTGGCTTAGACAATAAAACCTGAAAAGAAAAACCCTAAATTAGAAGACATACAGAGATAACAGTGGTCGTAGATAATCAGAGTAGAAAGGAAGCTTACACTGAATGGAGAATCTACGGCAGTAGAAGACAAAGATCCACTTTACCTCAGAGAAAAAAAAGAGAAGTGATTATTATACTGAAGGGATTAGGGTTATGGTGTGTTTAATATAATATATTAGGTTTTGCCACGTTTTTCAAATTATTTAACAATGGTTTGCAGATATTAGAATAAGCCACGACAAATCTCTACCAAAATAATGGCTATAATGAAAATTTTATTATGTGATTTTTGGCCAGAAGACTAAAGATGCCGCCAAAGTCACTAGATGGATTAGCGCCAATTTTATACAGCTAGCCACGATATTTTTCTTAGCAACATCGTAGCTATGGTTAAAAAATTATTATAGTTTCCAAAATATCTCGGCATGAAAATCAAAAAATTTACCAAAATTTTCAAAAACATGGAAATTCTATCAAATGGCCACAGCGATTCCCTAAACCACAAATCAGTTTCATTCCCTAAAGTAAATTTGAAATACAGTTTATTGACTATAACAAAGACCATTATTTTTCTCAAACACATTTTTAATTAATTAATACTCTTATCTTACAAAATCATAAAATCTAAATATATTAATAATACCGGTTTCTGAATTTTTATTTTTACCTCATACTGATTCTGATTCTTCTTGAATTAAACCATAGTTATTTTCTTCATCTGATGAATCTGTATCATCACGTGTATTTTCATCATCTTCGTCGTGAATCGTGATAGTAGTGGTGGATCAGCCAACTCGAAATCATCATCTGTTTCTGCCTCAACCGTGTGTGTACTAACTTGAATAACACCACTCTGAACGACATTTTGATTGTGATTATCATCTTGTGACCACACCAATAAAAACAAAATACTCAGAAGACTTTTGTGACCACAAAGATATATTCACTGAATTCAGTCTTCTCAACTAAACTAGTGACTGAAAAAAATTGGTCAGTGATAATTTGTAACCATTTTGTTGCAAAGTCAACAAAGTAAGTGATAAAAGAATCATGACTAATTTTTGTACCGCCAACTTGCTTGGCCAGAGATATTACTTGGCTGGAAAGTAGCTAAATGGCCAGAGATAGGCTACGTTAGAAAATGTGGCTTTGTTTTATTTTGCCAAGAATATATAGTGTAAAAATCGTAGCTAATGGCTAGGGATTTGCTACGTATAAATCTGTGGCTTGTTTGCCACGGCTGAGCCATTTATTTAGCCAAGGATTCTGCAAAAGAAAAAAATCGTGGCCGGTTGTAGCTATTTTGTGGCTAAATGTTGGCTACAAAAATTTCTCTGGCCAAATCCCTTGCTGAATAATAGATTTCTTGTAGTGTTCCCTCAAGCCCCGGCCTCCCAGAAAGTTCCCCCCAGAAGATACTCTATAATTCATTTACTCCACTGAGAATGTGAAGAGAGCAAGCGCCATATAAATTTTAAGCCATTCACAATGTTGATATCTTTCAACCTCCTCAGACCTAAACCACCCTCAGACTTTGGCTTACAAACATCAGTCCAAGCAATTTTTGCTTTGGAAGTTTTTAACTTTGGACCAGACTAGAGAAATGCAGCACACAAACTCTCTATTTCAATCAAACACTAACTTGGAAGTCTGAAAGCCGAAGACCAGAAGTTCAAAATGCTCATGATGACAGAGCTAAAAAGTTGCAAACGTCCTGCATAGGAAAGAGGCCTAGTTGTCCAGCTTGTAATACGAGTTCTTCTTTTTTCAGTTAAAGGGAGATAATCATTCTTCCGCATCCCTTTCGTCAGGAGAGGCAAAACGAGATATATCGCACAGGTAGAGCCCCAGGTTCAAAAGGAAAATCTGAGAGAATTAACTCATTTGTGTTCTGAGTAAAACCTGCCATGTAGATAGTTGACATTTCCAGACTGATTCTCAGGCCTGATTCAACTGCAAACCCGTCAAACACCGAGATCACACCTTCTATAGAGCTTTTGGAACCTTCCACAAAAACTAAGAGATCATCAGCAAAGCAAAGATGTTTTAGGGACAACCTTTTACACAAGGGATGATACCCGAAGCACTTATCCATTGCAGCCTTATCCATCCTTGAAGACAACACATTCATACATATACAAATAGATAGGGAGATAAAGAACATCTCTGTCTCTGTCCTCTTTTACTTTGAAAGTAACCAGCAAGTTTCCCATTGACTTGCACCGAGAATGAAGGGGTGAATATGCATAGCTTTATCCAATGTACAAACTTTTCTCGAAGACCAAGAGCCAGGAGAATATTCAATACAAAATCCGACTGTACTGAGTCAAACGCCTTAGAGATATCAATTTTCATGGCACACCTTGGAGAGAGTGTTGGAATAAGGTAATCTTTTACAGGTTCCGTAGCCAGCAATACATTTTCCATTAGCATCCTAATTCGTGAGAGATGTCAATTCAAGTTCCACATTGGAAGTTTAGACAACAAGTGTTTATATATTGATGGCCAGCCTCTTAGGCCCAAAGTATGGTACTAATCGGACAATAATGATTTGGACATGGGCTTTCACAATTTCAACAATTGACATCAGAGCCAGGTTGACAAAGATCTGCAAGAAGACAAAAATACCCTTGAGTAAGAAAGGGACCCTTCAAGTCGGAAGAGGAAGTCTGTGGCAGACACTAATCAGAAAATCCTTGAAGTTCAGTTGTGGGATGAGCATCCTCAAAGAAAATCAAAGTAACCTTGTGATTGGGTGCTAGATGTCAAACACGCGACAGCCAAGGAATTTCGCTGAAGGAAAGGACACAAGATGAGTGTGGTCATTGATTTAAGGGGGAGAATGAGATATGTTAATTTAAGTTCAACATTGGAAGTTTAGACAACGAGTGTCTAATATAGCCAAGACGAGGAGCACAAGAGGATTTTCTAGAGACTTAGATATCTCTGCACTTAGAAACCTTAGGCTTTATTCTCGACAAGTTCAACTTGCACTCATACTAGATGAACTCAAAGAGGCAGTTCGATCTCTTGTTCCCCTCTTTTTAATTGAACTACGTTCAGCTTGATCCTCGAAAGGGGTATGCAGGCAGCCTTCCATAAGGTTCAGTCCGAAATCAATAAAACCTTTTTTGTATCTTTTTCGTCTTTTGTTACCGAGCTGCGACTCAATTAGGTTTAAGGTTTTAGGATGCTAGAACTAGGGAATCTCTGACAGTTCTTTAGGCCAAAGCTTTTATAATCTTCTGTAAAGATTGCAACGCTCTTACACAGATTCGAAATAAAGATCTACATGTTCTAAACTCGTTTTATTGTCTTTACATATTTTCTGCATTTATTTGGTTACTTATCGTTGGCTCTCGCAGAGAATCTGGACCTCAAGGAAAGTTAGGTAATATTGGCTTTCCTCTGATTATGGAAATCGACGGTGCGAATTTGGTTCCCACAGTGGATCAGATAGTTCAGTACCAATCGCATCACCTTTTTGGCTGTCTTTGCGGCCTTAACCTTTTTTGACAATTTTTCCTTCTTAACATTTTTGACAATTTTGTCTTCGGTAGTTCCTTAACCGGGACATAGACTGAAGGAGGCATTGACATATCATTGAGAATATGCATCTGCTTCAGGCAACAGCTTCAGATGGTTCGCCGAACCTGTCAGCATACAAATGGATATTCTTGTTCACTTCTCCCATCATCTTTTTGGAAAACTTCTTTCTTTTACCGCGATCTGCTGAACCAGGTATCTTGGTATTCCAGTCAAATGCCAAAAGAAATACAAAATCAGTATTGTGATATGTTTGTCGGCATTCTAACTTAAAATTTGGGGTTCATCAATACCTTTTTGAATGTGGTTGAGACTTCGCTTAATCCTCTTGTCACTTATATCTGGCCAAGTTTATATTATCAGGATGACGTCTTTGAAGAGGTTTTCTGGGTAAGGCGCCGCAATATGATGTTGAAGTGTGAAAAAGAATAAAAAGAGATTGGCCAGCAGAATAATCGAATAACTGATATACCATGGATTTGACCCACTTTTACCCATGGTATATAGGTGTTTTAAGATATATTTTTTGGGGGGTCTTTTTAGAGTATTTAAAGGTTCAGGTATGTTTTGGAGGAAAGTGGTGATTTTGGTGCCTTTTGGAGCCTTTGATTGCAGAACTACGCAGACCCGTCAGATGTTTAGATATAGATGGAGACTTTCCCCTGAGGCGATTGAGCTGATCTTTTGATAAAAAAATAGATATTTTAGTTATTTTTCCAATGCCGCCGGTTTCAGGTAAATCCAACGGTTAGATCAGAAGTTATGCTTGTTCTAATGAAGAGTGGTCAATCTGCCTCGTGAGAGGAAGCTGTCGAGAAGATGAAGGAACGTCGATCGACGACACAGCCTTGGTGTCGATCGACGGTGATGCCGGAATACGGGCCGAGTATATTTTATGACCGACTGAAGCCCAGAAGTTACCACAAATTACCAAGATGCACATGCACGACCTTAAAATCCTATTTATGTATTCTTTAAGCCATTGTTGACGGCTACGCTTTATTCTAATGTTCATTTTTAGTTTTAGAGTTGGAGAGAAGAGAGGAACTCCTTCAGAGTCCTCTTGGAACTCCATTGGTTTTGTTTTTATTATCTATCGCAGTTTTATATCTATTCTTTCTATGATTTTTGTGACAAACTTCATGTCTGAATAGATCCACCTGTTAGGTTTAGGGTTTAAATAGGTTATGAGGGATTAGCCCCAAATATAGAACTTCTAGGTTGTGATATTCATCATAGGATTTTTCTTACTGTTTTTGTTCTAGAGTCATGAACTAGAACCCTGATCTTAAAATTATTAGACACAATTGCTAACGCTTGGTCTTTTCTCTGAATTGAATTCTATTGAGCTAGGATTGCTAGAAACATACGAAAGTTGATTTAGGAATCCTAGTGAACACATATTCAACCCGATCGTAAAGCTTGCTAGAAGCGATATCGATCGATAATCCAATAGATTAATCGATCGACGGCGTGAAAGATGTATCGATCGATATTCCTATAGAATAATCGATCGACACTTTCTTATGATCAATAAAAAAATGTTGAGATCCAAGATCTAGATATTAGACTGTCTATACAATGGAAGTTGTTAGATCTGTACTCCCAGTTGAGTTATATAATATCTTGCAAGTAACAATTAGCCTCTATATCATTATAATCCTGATTACCTGAATAGAAACCCTACATCTAGCAAACCATCCTTCCGTTAAACAACTCTCTATCTACCGAGCAAAGAAAATGCCTTGCTCACAATTGCAATTTACTTTACAATTACTTGCCTAGATTAATCATATAACTATTAGATCTATTGTGTGCTCTAGCTCTCTGTGGATTTGATCCCTAAAACCTACAACTGAACCACTTATTTGAGAGAGTAATGTCACTTCTTAGGGTAATTTGAGTGATATCAATAACAAGAAGAAAAATACAGTTATCTACCAACTACAGAGTTCTATAAAATTATGGTAGCAGTTGGTGGATCCATGAAAGCAACCGAGTTAATCTTTACATGGAAGTAGTATAGTTGCCAATCCCAAAGTTTTACTGGAACGGACAATAAGTATATTGTGGCTGGGTCTCATATTTGCAAAGGCTGTTCCTGATTCATGACAAAACCGAAGTGGTCATCTCTTCAAAAACCCTGATACTCATTGAGACATCTATCTTGGTGGCTGTACCTATCAATGCTACGGAAATTCGATCATTCCCGCTGTCAGCAGCGAATTTTCGATCTGTATTGCAGTATGATGTAGTCAAATGCGGGATTCGGAACCAAAGTTTGCCGTCTTCTAGCAACCACGCTTCATAAACACATGGTCGCTGATCTGGATTGGAGATCAAAAATGTAAAATCTTTATCGACACTCAAGTGTTTGGCGAGTTGCTTTACCCATTTCGGTGGACCTTGTCGGCATGTGCTTTCAAGTTCTTTCCTTCAACAATCAACGGTCAGATATGATCTCCAAGGATCTCTCCATCGCAAACAAACCCTCATTCTTGGCTAGCCATTATTAGGTGAAGACCCCGGGACGAAGGAGCAGCCATATGCGTACCCAAATCGGCCATAGACCTTCGCTATCTTCTTCTTCACTGAAGTCGGCCTTTTCATTATAAACAGTTTCAGGATTCTCCTTATTTAGCTGGGATTCTTAGAAAGCTGAATTAAGTGAAGCTGGGTGTAATACAGAGTCTTTGTGTCCCTTAGTGATAATCTATGCCTTCCGTTCAAATAAACAAACGAACTGAATCATATGAGTCTGATGAGGCAATAGTAATTTATCTCCCTTTTGTTGAACATTTGCAGATTGAAGACCTTTTCTCAGATGAACACACAAAGAACAAAGAGCAGATCGGAGAAATGGCGGATAACATGGTGGAAATAAGAAATATAAATTTTTAAAAAAAAAATCTTGAGAAAGAAAAATTTGAGACAGACAAACTACCCTGAATCGCTAGAAGAAGTAGAGAAATGAGGAACCGAGACTCTTTTTTATAGGAAGAGTTGCATGAAAGTCAAAAGAACATCACCATTAGGTCTATTAAACCTAGTAGTGGCGATGACACTCCACATATCAAGGAGGAACGGTTCCTTTTCCTAGAAAACTGACAAACCAGTTTAAAATTAAACCAGAAAAGCGGTTCGATACCAACCCAATTTCTAACCGAGATTGAACCTGGGATTGCGGAAAAATAAAAGAACATTTCACACCAAGTTCATTTACTCTATGGACTCATTATTTGTAGTTTATCGAGATCAGCTTTGTCTCACACAATGAAAAAGAGAAACTTGTTGTTGGACATGGGCTGGGTCTCGACAAGGCCCATCACATTAAAGACCTCGGCCCAATCGAGAAGAGAGGTGTTCAAAGAAATTCAAGTTAACTTAAGAGAAAAGAAAGAAGTAGGCGAGTTTGGGTATAAATAACTCGTAAAGAGGAGAACATTCACAATCACACAGAAGTAGACACAAGAAATAGGGTTTACATAGACTTATTTTTCCTTCTCCAATTCGTTGTCTTTGAGCATTTAATTGTCATTTTCTTGTACTGTGTTTTAAATCTTCCGATAAATGTTTTTCAAATAATTAGCATCGAATTCAGATTAACTAAGGCTGGGCAGTCCGGATCCCAATCGGGTTTCGGTTTGGGTTCATTCGGATTTCAGATTTCTGGATAATGAATTTCAGCTCCATTCGGATATTATAAAACTGTTGTCGGATTTGGTAAAGTTTAGTCGGGTTTGGTTATGGTTTAGTTACATGTTCAAGATCCGGTTGAACCTGAAATAATTTGGTTTCGAATATTAATCGGTTATTTGTTCCAAAAATATTAATTTGTACCTGATTAAACTCAATATATTTCAAATATTTCCAATAAATTTGTGTATGTCGCTTCGTTAAACCATTTGTGGTCTTTCAAAATAACTTCGGGAGGCTCGTCTATAAATCCCACGAGACTCATCCTTGAACTATATGTGACAACATCAGAATATGATAATTCATGACAACCCAAAGTCTTGTAAGAATGAGAATCATACGTAATGAAACGTCAACAAATTAAAATTAACAACTAACAAATCTACAAATATAAGAAACACTGGTATTGTTCATTTGTACATTTGTACATTTGTCATCTCTATTCAGAAAATCCATTTAGATGATCCATTCATATGATCTATATGGGTGATATCCAGGACTGTTTGTTTCTCTATCCAGATGGTTCATCTAGATAGATCATTTAAATGAACTTTTGTTTGTTTGTGCTCTGTATTTTTGTTTAGATGAGTTTAGTAAAAAATGATTTATATACCATTGTTTTGTTTTAACCATATTTTCTCTTTGTTTAACTATATTACTTTTTATTAATTATCTAAAATATTACTTTAAAATATGGTTGTGGCTATATAATATTATATTGCGATTTTAGTAAAAAAATACACTTTCGCGATTTTGGAAGAATATATGATATTTCGGTTTTTGCGAAAAAAACACAATTTTATGATTTTGACGAAAAATGAATTTTGCGGTTTTGAAAAAGAAAATATGATTTTGTGGTTTGGTGGAAATCGTGATATTTCGGTTATAGCAGAAAAATACATTTTCCTTTTTGCAGTTTTGGTGAGAAAAGCATTTTTGCGGTTTTAGAGAGAAAAAGCGTTTTTGCGGTTTTGGTGATAAATTTTTTTTTGCGGTTTTTGGCAAGAAAAAATGTTTTTGCGGTTTTGGTGAAACTGCATTTTTGCAATTTTCACAGAAAAATGAGTTTTTACGGTTTTTGCGGGGAAAAGCGTTTTTATGATTTTGGCAGGAATAAAGTTTTTTCGGTTTAGGCAGGAAAAACAGTTTTGTTGTTTTGACGAAAAATACATTTGCATTTAGGCAGTTTTGGAGGGAAAAGCGTTTATGCAGTTTTGGAGGGAAAAAAGCATTTTTTCTTTTTTGGCGGGAAATGCATGTTTACGGTGTGACGAAAAACGTTTTTTATGATTTTGGTGAGAAAATGCATTTTTAGTTTTGGCGGGAAGATGGTTTTTTCTGGTTTAAGCGGAAAATATGTTTTTACGCTTTTTTTTGAGAATGCGTTTTTGCTGTCTTGGTAAGAAACTATATATTTTGGTTTTAGCAGAAAATATATTTTGCAATTTTGGCAAAAATGTAATTTTGCAGTTTTAGAAAAAATGTTGTTTAAAGCTTTTTGAGAAATTATTTGTTTGTCAAAATTTGTCATTTGTTATTTTGGACATGTTCATCTCCATTCAGATGTACTAATCAAACTCATCATGATGAGCCATTTGGATATATCTCATTTTTAAAACTCATCTGGATGGATGATTTCGATTATGCCTATCTTAACACCAAACAAACATCAATTCTCATCTCCATCTAGATGGACCATCTGAATGGATAACCAAACATGTCCGCTTTTTAAAATATATATTTTGGTTTTAGCAGAAAATATATTTTGCAATTTTGGCAAAAATGTAATTTTGCAGTTTTAGAAAAAATGTTGTTTAAAGCTTTTTGAGAAATTATTTGTTTGTCAAAATTTGTCATTTGTTATTTTGGACATGTTCATCTCCATTCAGATGTACTAATCAAACTCATCATGATGAGCCATTTGGATATATCTCATTTTTAAAACTCATCTGGATGGATGATTTCGATTATGCCTATCTTAACACCAAACAAACATCAATTCTCATCTCCATCTAGATGGACCATCTGAATGGATAACCAAACATGTCCGCTTTTTAAAAATATATATTTTTTAAACTTCAAAGGCTAGCTTATACATAATTTAACTTCAAATGCGTTAAAACATAAAAAGATTGATATTTACCAAATACCAAGATAAATATTAGACTAAGTGGGTGTTATTGGTTCTAGTATTTTAATGGATTTACAAAAAATTTTAGATTTAGAAATCTTTGCTAAATCCATGATTTTAAAATCAAACAAAATTGATTTAAGAATAATTTATGTGGATTTCAAAATCAAAACAGGTGAATTGTTATAAATCAATCAAATAGATTTATCATTACGAGGGAAAATGCTTGGATCCAGAGAAATTGTTCAGAACAAGTTTTATTTAGTTAGTGTTGGAAGGTGACAAGATGACACTTACGTAGAAGAGAGTAAATGCTCAAAACTTTGAAATATAAAGTAAAACAGACAATTCAATCAAAAGTTGTAAAATTATACAAGAAAAATCAATTCCATTACATAATGTCTGATAAGTAAATGCATAAGTTAATCATACAAAAATGCTAATATGAGAAGAATGATCTAAGCCCTAACAACCAATTAAAAAAGAAGGAAAAGTAATAACATGTATGGGATTGAAAAAGTACTTTTGACCAATTGCTAGTGACTTTATGTTTAAACCAAAGAAGGTGAAGATTTATTTGGTACCCAGAAAAAAGGAAAATGATGAACAAGATACGAGATATTGAACAAACATACAAGATAGAAAAACTTGTCGAAACGTAAAAAAAAAGAATCTCAAAAAACAATATTACAAATCCAAGTCAAAATAACAAGGTAGAGCTCAATATTTGAGCCTTTGTATTTTTACACTAAAAACATTTATAAACCCACTCAAATCCAATTTTAAATCAAATCCTTAAATAAATCTATACTATTGAATAACACTTGATTTTAAAATCTATTTTAAAATCAAAGAACCAATAACAGTAGATTTGAATATGGATTTAAAAATCATAGAACCAATAACAGTAGATTTAGTTTGGATTTTCAAATCCACTAAAATACATAAACCAATAACACATTTGAGGTAATTATTCATGTAATAGATCATTTTTTAGGTATTCACTAATATCTTAGTAGATTTTGGATACATATCAGGGATTGAGATCAGATTTGGTACAAGTTCTTTTGAGATTTTAAATTTCTGGATTTTTTGGATATCCATTTGGATTCAGTTTCGGGTCGGGTAAAAACCATAACCCAAAATACTGTATAACAAGATGCATTCGTATTTTTGTTGGATTTGGATGAGTTTGGGTTCATTTTTATTGTGTAAAGTTCAGTTCTGATTTTCGGGTTCGGTTTATTTACCCAACCCTAGATTCAACAATCACCTTTTTTTACCATCTTCACATATTAGCCTTACAGTAGTGAAAATCATATATCCAAATGATCAAAGCTTGTGACTAGTGTAGTATTCATTCAATTCAAGGCATTCTTGTTAAATGGTTGTGTGGTTATTATTCGATTGACTCGGAACTATACTATTTATCATCAAGAATTGACTTAACAAAGTTTCGTGGGACTTTCCCCGCAGATCTCATATGATCAAAAACATGTTGTTAAATGGTTCTGTAGTTAAAGACTTGTAAGGCATTTTTTACGTTCTCTAAGGTTCAGGTTAACAAGACTAGTCCATCTGGTTGATTTGATGAACACTTGATCAATCTTTCAATATTTGAGCCTAGTATACTCAGAGTCTTTTGAGTGACTGAGATGAATCCAAATATTATTGCTGTAACAATAAACTGTATGAAGACTTGACTCTATAATCTTTTCAAATAGGAGACGAAACCTTTTTGTCCTCCTAGAGTTGGCTATGACGCAGATAAAGATCAAAGAGTTTCTTTTGGGTAAAGTTTCAAGGAAGGTAGTCCAAAGGAACTTACCTGGCTATGAGTCCATCTACAATCTTGATTACCAAACACTTATCAACAAGATCACATCAGAGTTACTGCATCAATATGGTATATATTCAGTATCTTCGGAAAAGAAAACTAAATCTAACTTTTCTGATCTCAACATGCAACATTTTGAAATATGCTCCTCTGTTCCTCATAGCTCCTTTTGCAGCACCTCCTAAATCTTTACCGTATGGAAATATCCGCAATCTAACTCTCTTCCATTTCAATCAAAACCTAACAACTTCAGCGCTAAACATCCTGAAATGTTTGGCAAAGTTTTTTGGTTCAGTCACAGAAACTACTATTGACGTACATATAATTATTAATGAGATAAGGATTGCAAACTTCAACTCTTCCATGTACAATATTCAACAAGATACAATCCAACAAGGATAATTGATCATATTGATACATCCAAATCAAATACAGTGCCAACAAGAAAGGAGGAGTAGATTCAAGAGGAAGAAGATACAGTCTTGAAGGAATCCCGAAGGTGGGTTAATGTGTCTTGGTCGCGGTTCCACTCGGGCGCAGGTGCGTTGACGAAATGGGCATAGAGCTTGTTCTTAGCGCAAGTGACTGTGATCAGACTGTGCTTCCCTACTCCATCGATCTCGTACAGATAATACACCTGCCCTGTCTCTTCATCTTTCTTCTCCTCAGACACCACTTTATCAGCGCTTGCTATCAGATCCTGGAGCTCCACGTCCGACAAGGCAAGGTTGTTGAGGATCACATCCCTCGGCGCCAGCTGTCTGAACCCGGACAAGAACGTAAGGTACTCCTTCTCTGTCCTCTTCTTCGGGTTGTAGAATTCGCTGTCTGTTCCGTTTGTGCCCTTCTCCACCTTCGACACCAGCCTCTCCTTCCACCCTTCCGGCACGTCGTAAACATACTCCGCGGATGTCTTCCTGTCCGAGTTCCCTCCGTATCCCCCATAGTTCGCCGCGCTAGCTGCTGTCCCGTAGTATAATTTGTAAGCTTGGTTTCCCTCACCCGCAGCAGGCAACGCCGGAACCATTGTCAGGACGGCAGTCGCAGCGACAACGGCAGAAAGAGAGGTGCCTAGACATCGCGATACTATCGCCTTCGGGAGGACCGGCGTTTTGGTGGTGGCTGAGGTGGCGGAGATGACGGGAGGAGTTGGAGAGAAAATTTTAGTGGCCATATTATTATTAGTTTAGATTCGGTTTGGATAACGTTACCATACCCTCTCTTATTCATTTGAAACCCTCCGGTTCTTTCAGCAGCTTTGATTCTTATTTACCCTACAACCTCCTACAAAAATTCTAGTATACCCCAATTCTAATAAATTATATTTTTCGTGTTCTTTTAATTAAAAAAAAAGTGGTTGTATACAAAATAGGCCCGAGACTTATCATCCGGGATTCGGATTCGATCCGAGATCCGCTCCGGATCTCCTCCGAAAATAAGATATCTGGAACGTCCGGATCTAGATCCAGATAGTAAAATCAAGGATCCGTCAAATCTAAATCCGGATCCAGATATCTTAATTTTAAGGTCCGGATATCTGGATCCGGATCCGTATTTTTAAAATATTATTTTTTATTTTATTAATTATTTTAAAAATATTAAAATAGTATGATATCTAGATGGATATCCGAAATCCGGACATCCGGAAGCCCTGAATCCAGATCTAGATACTAAATCCGGATCCAAATACTAAATCCACGGATCTAGCAAATCCGAATCCGGATCCGGATATCCCAAATTTCTCGGATATTCGGATCCATCCAGCCCTAATACAAGATATCCTTAATGAATTTAATAATTTACCTGATCCAACCTAGCTAACCCAACCCCACCCAGATCTAATCGGATTATCTGAATGCATCGCACGTGTCTTTCTCTTTCTCTCACTTTTTTTTCCTTTACAAATGAAAACTTGTATTTGATGACTATGCTGTTAATACATGATATAAGTGTTCGTTTTGGCAATCAAGATAAGATGGGAAGAGATTTCTTTACGGATTTTGGTTTCATAGCTCATAAGAAAGTCTGTCACTTAATTTTGTTTGCAGCTAGGCTTAAGGAAATAGGTGTTAAGGTCTTTAAGACTCTGCAAATGCTGCGTCTCATGATCATTTGGCTCGTTTGGCTGTAGAGCATTTCATAAGGTGGATAGATTACTCTGACACCATTCAGATTTGTAACCAAAGAATGAAGTTAGGCCTCTCAAGAATTTCACCTTTTCTTCTTTGTGGTATTGTTGGTAATGTTAGCATCTACTTAGTCAATATTGATTTAGTTGTTCAGTTAGTTGCAGAACCTAAAACAATATCTTGTGTCTAACTGATTTTAATGTTCCCTTCAACTATTTATTTTCCAGGTCGACCAATCATTTGAAAGGAATTCAGGATATTACAACGCTTAGTCCGAGTATGAGACTTAAATTCAGTTCGGGGCACAAAGACGCACCACTACATTTGTTTTAGGAGAAAGTATTGAAGATTTTCTCTTTGTCTCTGTACATATCTTCTTCTTCGTATTCTTCTTATGTGTTATGTGTGTGGCTATGTATAGCTTTGGTTTTGTAGTTGATCGACTGGTCAGTCAAAGAGCTGACTTTATAAATGAGAACATATTTTTTTACCGATAATCAAAGAGCTGACTTTATTTATTAGTATTTTTAAAGCTCTGTGGTCAGTCATGATAGCAGGTTTTGTATACAGTCTCTCCTTATGCCCTTTCTAGTTCAAATTTGGGATGAGATGCTTTACTTTTACTTTCACTAAGAATAAAATAAATATCAGTGTCTCTGAACTTCACTATCCTCTGCTTTGATTTGGACTACTGGGTGTTCATAAGTATTATTAGAAAAAAAAAATTAGACTATTGTATGCTGGTGTTGTAAGACGTTTGGACTACTAGAATACAAGGTAATACTATGTGTAAAAAAAGAAAATTTTGGATTACTAGATTTATTAGGTATTAGTAAGACAAATAAGACATTTAAAACGTGAAAATTATATTTAACTCATGTCTAAAACGTGTAAAAAATTTTAACATTTTGATCCAAAATATATATATATATATATATATATTTAACACATGTCTGAACAAATATTAAAATAATAATATATTTACACTTAATAATATTCAAGGTAATAGTAATACTATCTTATTTATAGTAATATTTTTGCAAATTTCAACATTTATTAGTAATACCACGTGAAAAATAAATAAAAAATAGTAGTAAACTAATATCTTTAGACAGTTTTAGATAGTATAGAACATACTGGTAGAAAATAATTCTGAAAATATGTATTTTGTGTGATTCACTTCATCATGGCATTACCATCAAAACATTAGTCATGAAAGTATAAGGATGTTTTCTGAAAATGATAAGTATTCTAACAATTTAACAAATACTACAGATTTCATGACTAATTTGATGTTTAAACACACATATGAACATGTAATTTCAAAATATATAAGTTATATCTGCTAAAATAGATAATAAGCCAAAAATATGAGATTCTTATAAATATGCATAATACATAGTAGTCCAAGGTAATCTAAGGTAATCCTAGTAGTTCTAGTAGTCCACAATACACAATGTAACGTTTTATTATATTTTTAAAACATGTTATAAGTGTTCGTTTTGGCAATCAAGATAAGATGGGAAGAGATTTCTTTACGGATTTTGGTTTCATAGCTCATAAGAAAGTCTGTCACTTAATTTTGTTTGCAGCTAGGCTTAAGGAAATAGGTGTTAAGGTCTTTAAGACTCTGCAAATGCTGCGTCTCATGATCATTTGGCTCGTTTGGCTGTAGAGCATTTCATAAGGTGGATAGATTACTCTGACACCATTCAGATTTGTAACCAAAGAATGAAGTTAGGCCTCTCAAGAATTTCACCTTTTCTTCTTTGTGGTATTGTTGGTAATGTTAGCATCTACTTAGTCAATATTGATTTAGTTGTTCAGTTAGTTGCAGAACCTAAAACAATATCTTGTGTCTAACTGATTTTAATGTTCCCTTCAACTATTTATTTTCCAGGTCGACCAATCATTTGAAAGGAATTCAGGATATTACAACGCTTAGTCCGAGTATGAGACTTAAATTCAGTTCGGGGCACAAAGACGCACCACTACATTTGTTTTAGGAGAAAGTATTGAAGATTTTCTCTTTGTCTCTGTACATATCTTCTTCTTCGTATTCTTCTTATGTGTTATGTGTGTGGCTATGTATAGCTTTGGTTTTGTAGTTGATCGACTGGTCAGTCAAAGAGCTGACTTTATAAATGAGAACATATTTTTTACCGATAATCAAAGAGCTGACTTTATTTATTAGTATTTTTAAAGCTCTGTGGTCAGTCATGATAGCAGGTTTTGTATACAGTCTCTCCTTATGCCCTTTCTAGTTCAAATTTGGGATGAGATGCTTTACTTTTACTTTCACTAAGAATAAAATAAATATCAGTGTCTCTGAACTTCACTATCCTCTGCTTTGATTTGGACTACTGGGTGTTCATAAGTATTATTAGAAAAAAAAATTAGACTATTGTATGCTGGTGTTGTAAGACGTTTGGACTACTAGAATACAAGGTAATACTATGTGTAAAAAGAAAATTTTGGATTACTAGATTTATTAGGTATTAGTAAGACAAATAAGACATTTAAAACGTGAAAATTATATTTAACTCATGTCTAAAACGTGTAAAAAATTTTAACATTTTGATCCAAAATATATATATATATATATATATTTAACACATGTCTGAACAAATATTAAAATAATAATATATTTACACTTAATAATATTCAAGGTAATAGTAATACTATCTTATTTATAGTAATATTTTTGCAAATTTCAACATTTATTAGTAATACCACGTGAAAAATAAATAAAAAATAGTAGTAAACTAATATCTTTAGACAGTTTTAGATAGTATAGAACATACTGGTAGAAAATAATTCTGAAAATATGTATTTTGTGTGATTCACTTCATCATGGCATTACCATCAAAACATTAGTCATGAAAGTATAAGGATGTTTTCTGAAAATGATAAGTATTCTAACAATTTAACAAATACTACAGATTTCATGACTAATTTGATGTTTAAACACACATATGAACATGTAATTTCAAAATATATAAGTTATATCTGCTAAAATAGATAATAAGCCAAAAATATGAGATTCTTATAAATATGCATAATACATAGTAGTCCAAGGTAATCTAAGGTAATCCTAGTAGTTCTAGTAGTCCACAATACACAATGTAACGTTTTATTATATTTTTAAAACATGTTAAATAGATGCAATCATCCTTAATGAGATACAACATCTATCTAATCAAAAAGTTTAAGATAAAAAAAAATATTTATAAAATCAAATCTTTTATAAATAATATTAAAGTCAAATCTTATGTAAATTTCATTGTGATTTTAAAATGACACTCTTTATGTAAATAGAAAAAAATCAAACTATACTTTTTATGAAACATACAAAATATTATTTATAAATTATATGAATTTTAATTCAATTATAGATATACGATGTCAAAATGATTGAAATTCCATATTTTAAATTTGAAGGCTTTATGTAAGGAGATAAACAATTTTAATTTAGGAAAACTAAATTTTATAAATATCTTACGAAATTTAATTTTAAAATTAATTGGAGATTAAAATATTATCGAAATCATTTATTTTCTTATTTTAATATTTATAAAATTATATTAAAAATGATTAAATGCTTTCATGATCTTAATAAATACATCTATTTAATCAAAAATCTTAAGACAATTATAATTATTTATAAAATCAAATCAAAGAATTTTGTAAATAATATCAAAGTCAAAATAAATATAACTGAATTGGAATTATAAAATAATTCTCTTTATATATAATTTTTTTTCAAAATTACTTTTATGAAACAAAAGAAATATTATGTTATGAGTTATATAGATATTTAATCTAATTACAAATATAAATAGTAAAATATATGAAATATCTATATTATTAAAAGTGAAGTACAAATTAGGTTTGTTTGAAAATATGAATAGCTATTTTTTAAAAATAAGTTTATTTGGAAACATGGATAGTAGTTAAAAAAAAAATGTTTGGAAACATGGATAGCAGTATAAAAGTATAATGTTGTTTGGAAACATGGATAGTAGTACATTAAGAAGAAAAAAAAGGAACTAATGGGCTTATGTTATTAAAAAAAAAATTGGAAATTCATTATATTGTAAGAAATTATCTATCTAGATCACCTTTGAAATATATGAAAATGAGACAATCTAATTACCTAAAAACATCTTTTGTTTAAAATAATTATAGAACAAAATTTAAACTTTATATACATACTTCAAATCAAAATTATAGTTGAAAGTTGGTATATATCAAAATTGATTAAAAATACACATATATTCAAAATTTGATTTTTACTAAAATATTTTCCAATAACCATTATAAAAAATGTTTTCAATATATAAGAAAAATACAATACAAAGACCAATTTCATATACCAACTTAAATTATGGTTTTTATATTTCACATTAAGCTCTAAAATATAATATATATTTGTTATATGATCACTTATATGATGGTACGTATTAAATACAATTAATTATATGATGACACATATATGATATATAATAGTGACTAGGGATGAGCGTTTGGGTACCCATTCGGGTTCGGTTTGGATCTGTTTACGTTTCGAGTTTCCGGGGTTAAAGAATTCAGCCCCACTTTGATTTTTCTAAATTTTGGTTCGGGTTTGATTCAGATCTTTGCAGGTTCGTTTCGGGTTTAGACAACCCATTTAAATTTTTTTAAAAATTCAATATATACTTTAAATTTCTTCAAAATCTATAAACAAAATAATATATTACATATAAATTTGAATCATATGTCAGAATACCTAAGTTTAACATATAAATTGGTTTGGTTTAATTATTAGAATAGAAAATCAATAATTTTTAAGTATTTTGGTGTTTTGAGTATACTTTAACTATTTTAGATATTTACTTTTGACTATTTGTATATAATTTAAAATATTTAAACCAACTAAAAGGTATCATATATATTCTGGATGTTTTTATATACATTAAATCTAAAAATAATAAATATATATTAGTATATAAATCTCAGATATATTCAGATACCCGAAATACTTCGGTTCAGATCGGATTTGGTTTCGGTTCTCTAAATACCAAAATTTTGAATAATTCGGATATTTAATCAATTTTGGTTTGGGTTTGGTTTACTTTTTCAGATCGCGATCGGTTCGGTTCTTCGGATTTGGATTTTTTGCCATAAAAAGACAAAGAGCAACATATTTTTGAAAAAAATACATCCGCGCGGGTGCGCGGATCAAAGTCTAGTTTTATTTTAAATTTGAGGCTTTTATAAGAGATAAAATTTAATTTATAAAAATAATTTATAAAAATATTTTATTAAATTTATTTTTGAATTTAATTAGTGATTAAAATATAGTTAAAATCATTTATTTTCTTTGTTATTTTATTTTATCTTATTTATTATTTATAAAATGTATTATTTAAAGATCAACAATCATTTGGAAGTGAAAAATAATTAAAATAACTTTTAGTTATATTAATCATCAATTATTTTTTTTAATTGCTTTCAGAAAAAAAAATCGCTGGAAAAAATTTTAATTGACAAAAGAGAGAAATATATTGAAAAAGAGTGGGGACTGCATGTAAATTTAGATTTATGGATTAATTTTATAAGAGGAGGGAGTCAGCATGGAACTAGAAAAAGAAGGTGCAACCTGCGATTTGTTTTAATAATTTAATGAAAGAAAGAAAGTGAAAGTGCGGTCCACAGGTTTGAGAGAAACTAATATTAAAAAAAAAAAAGATTGTATGAGAAAGGGAATAAAGGTCGGGTAGTTAAAAAAGAATGGTATATTAAGAAATCAATTAGCCGAAAATACAGAAAGAAAGTGGAAATTAGGCAATTGCCTAAAACAATATAATGATGGGGAACACAGTAACGCAGAGACAAACAAAATTACCAGCATAGCCCCACGCGCTCCTTTGCTTCTGTCTTTAGTAGGGATAAATTTTAGCTATATGTCAGTTGAAGATATTACGAATATTTTATTATATATGAGAGATTTGTGGGGATGGAATAATTGTCATATTAACAAATTTTTGGAAAAACCCCAGTCACTATATTTTTGCCTCAAACGGTGACATTTTTTTATTGGAACACAAAACGGTGACATTTATATCAAATTCAGGTAACTTTTTTATTACGTAAAAATATTATTGATCACATAAAAATTGTCTCAAATGAAGGAATGATAATGGTGGATCAGCCCCTTGCAAATTTTGACCTTGATGACGAGCTGATGAAACGGTGAACGCATGCGGAGTTAATGGTGGAAACGTCACGACAAATGAATGAACATGAAAGTACAATTTTTTGTTTGTTTCCAGTTATTATATTGTGGTATTTATCCAGCTAATTTACAGACTATCAATATAATAGTTTGATTAGCATATTGTCAAGTATGTCAGCAAGGGTTATTTACAAATTTATCTTGCTAAGTTGACTAGCATATTTTCAAGTAATGTAACCTCTCATATCAAACTCTAACATACTAGTTTTGTAAACACAAGTATATCAAACTCTAATATACTGGTTTTGTGAACACAAGAATCCTATTTACTTTAGTGAACTTTATTTATGTTTCCAGTCAGAGTGTAAATGTATATCCAATGTATTAAAAACGACTTGGTAAACTTGTTGAAAAGCTTACATAGGAATTGTAAGTTAATATGTATTTTGACATGATTAAGATTAGACTTACATGTATATTATACATATTAGCTGAGATTACATCTAAGGTACCCGATATTTTTTAAAAAAAATTACAATTATTTAATTTTGTAAAAGAACACTTAAACTTGTAAAGAAGATTACATATGATTCCATTGGTTAATTTTTAAGTTAGCAAAGTTATACTTTAACTTAACCAAATACTCTATATGTTAGCGGTATGTAGTTTATGTTCACTGGTTATTTGAATAATTGACGGTTATGTTATTTGTTAAAAAGATATCAATGGCTAGTGACAGTCAGGTTAAATAGTTACCTTCCAACCAGTGAGATTAGTCTAAACATCATAGTGCCATCAATGACATAAATCTCACGGTGGATATATATATTTCACTCTTTATTCGAAAAGGTCTTAGTGTATATGGAAACAAGTGTCTTAACTTAAACGTAAAAGAGAAATTTTTGGGTTCGTGGTTTACTAAACCAATGATAATTGGTTATTTCATATGCAGATTTTTTTGAAAAAAGAAACAAAATATTTAGAATTTATTTTTAAAAATAAAAGGATAGAAAATAAATAAAAAGTAGTAGTTGTTGGAAAAATAATTTATTTTAATATTGTTAAAATCGCTTATACAAAACTCTAAACCCTAAACACTAAACCCTAAACTTTTGGGTAAACTCTAGGCCTAAACCCTTGGGTAAAGAGATATTCTAAGGGTTTAGATTTTATCCAATGATTTAGGGTTTAGGGTTTAGGGTTTAGGGTTTAGGGTTTAGGGTTTAGGGTTTAGGGTTTAGGGTTTAGCGTTTAGGTTTATTGTAAACAGTTTTAATAATATTAACTTTTTTCTTTTGACAGCTACTACTATTTTTATTTATTTTATCCATTATTAACCTGTTCATAATAAATCCTATACCCTAAACCCTCAATCATAAACCCTTGGGTAAAGAGATATTCTAAGGGTTTAGATTTTATCCAATGATTTAGGGTTTAGGGTTTAGGGTTTAGGGTTTAGGGTTTAGGGTTTAGGGTTTAGGGTTTAGGGTTTAGGGTTTAGGGTTTAGGGTTTAGGGTTTAGGGTTTAGGGTTTAGGGTTTAGGGTTTAGACAACCCATTTAAATTTTTTAAAAATTCAATATATACTTTAAATTTCTTCAAAATCTATAAACAAAATAATATATTACATATAAATTGTCTCAAATGAAGGAATGATAATGGTGGATCAGCCCCTTGCAAATTTTGACCTTGATGACGAGCTGATGAAACGGTGAACGCATGCGGAGTTAATGGTGGAAACGTCACGACAAATGAATGAACATGAAAGTACAATTTTTGTTTGTTTCCAGTTATTATATTGTGGTATTTATCCAGCTAATTTACAGACTATCAATATAATAGTTTGATTAGCATATTGTCAAGTATGTCAGCAAGGGTTATTTACAAATTTATCTTGCTAAGTTGACTAGCATATTTTCAAGTAATGTAACCTCTCATATCAAACTCTAACATACTAGTTTTGTAAACACAAGTATATCAAACTCTAATATACTGGTTTTGTGAACACAAGAATCCTATTTACTTTAGTGAACTTTATTTATGTTTCCAGTCAGAGTGTAAATGTATATCCAATGTATTAAAAACGACTTGGTAAACTTGTTGAAAAGCTTACATAGGAATTGTAAGTTAATATGTATTTTGACATGATTAAGATTAGACTTACATGTATATTATACATATTAGCTGAGATTACATCTAAGGTACCCGATATTTTTTAAAAAAAATTACAATTATTTAATTTTGTAAAAGAACACTTAAACTTGTAAAGAAGATTACATATGATTCCATTGGTTAATTTTTAAGTTAGCAAAGTTATACTTTAACTTAACCAAATACTCTATATGTTAGCGGTATGTAGTTTATGTTCACTGGTTATTTGAATAATTGACGGTTATGTTATTTGTTAAAAAGATATCAATGGCTAGTGACAGTCAGGTTAAATAGTTACCTTCCAACCAGTGAGATTAGTCTAAACATCATAGTGCCATCAATGACATAAATCTCACGGTGGATATATATATTTCACTCTTTATTCGAAAAGGTCTTAGTGTATATGGAAACAAGTGTCTTAACTTAAACGTAAAAGAGAAATTTTTGGGTTCGTGGTTTACTAAACCAATGATAATTGGTTATTTCATATGCAGATTTTTTTGAAAAAAGAAACAAAATATTTAGAATTTATTTTTAAAAATAAAAGGATAGAAAATAAATAAAAAGTAGTAGTTGTTGGAAAAATAATTTATTTTAATATTGTTAAAATCGTTTATACAAAACTCTAAACCCTAAACACTAAACCCTAAACTTTTGGGTAAACTCTAGGCCTAAACCCTTGGGTAAAGAGATATTCTAAGGGTTTAGATTTTATCCAATGATTTAGGGTTTATCCAAGGGTTTAGGGTTTACCCAAGGATTTAGGGTTTAGGGTTTAGGGTTTAGCGTTTAGGTTTATTGTAAACAGTTTTAATAATATTAACTTTTTTTCTTTTTGACAGCTACTACTATTTTTATTTATTTTTTATCCATTATTAAAACTGTTCATAATAAATCCTATACCCTAAACCCTCAATCATAAACCCTTGGGTAAACCCTACACTACAAGAAAATAGGGCGATACCGACGGACGAATTCGTCAGAATATCGTCGGAACATGCATATTTTGACGAAATTCTGACGAAAGCGGTCGTCGGTATTATTTCGTCGGAATTTAAAGATTCGTCGGAATTTCGTCAAAGACTCTGACAACATTCTGACGAATACCGAAAAACCACATTTTGACAAACTTCCGACGAAAATCCGACAACAAATTCCGAGAACGGAGTTCATCGGAAACACTACATTCCGACGACCAAGGTTCGTCGGAATATACCGACGAGCTGAGGTCGTTTCGTCGACATATGCCGACGAACCTAGTTCGTCAGAATAGTGCATTTTTTAAAAATATTAATTTTTTTTTTAATTTTTTTTTTAATTTTTTTAATATTAAATATTAATAAATAAATAAATCCCAAATTAAAAATTAATAATATTATAGAATTTTAAAATTCATACAAACTGAAATAGAAAAAAAAACATTCAGAAAGTTTTAAAATTCACAAAAAATAACTAGGAACCGGAAGGAAACAAACGATCTAGCTTCTCCATTATCTATGCGTTGGTCTTCCTTGAATCCGCTAACTCAGCAAGAATTGTGGCATTCTGCTCCTCCAATGCCACAATCCGTTCATCCTCGCTGTAGCTGCTCGAACCATGGGATCGCATATGGAGCTTCTTGAAGAAGAAGTCGGATCTGAACACTACAAGAAAACACCGTTATTCTAAGGGACATACCGAGGAAAATGAGTTCCTCGAATTTTCTGACCAAAACTGAGGAAATACCGAGAAAACCAAGAATGTGGTATCCTCGAATTTTCTGACCAAAACTGAGGAAATACCGAAAACCAAGAATGTGGTATCCTCGAATTTTCTGACCAAAACTGAGGAAATACCGAAAACCAAGAATGTGGTATCCTCGAATTTTCTGACCAAAACTGAGGAAATACCGAAAACCACATTTTGACAAACTTCCGGCGAAAATCCGACAACAAATTCGAGAACGGAGTTCATCGAACACTACATTCGACGACCAAGGTTCGTCGGAATATACCGACGAAGCTGAGGTCGTTGCCGACATATGCCGAAGCGAACCTAGTTCGTCGAGAATAGTGCATTTTTAAAAATATTAATTTTTTTAATTTTTTTTTTTTTAATATTAAATATTAATAAATAAATAAATCCCAAATTAAAAATTAATAATATTATAGAATTTTAAAATTCATACAAACTGAAATAGAAAAAAAAACATTCAGAAAGTTTTAAAATTCACAAAAAATAACTAGGAACCGGAAGGAAACAAACGATCTAGCTTCTCCATTATCTATGCGTTGGTCTTCCTTGAATCCGCTAACTCAGCAAGAATTGTGGCATTCTGCTCCTCCAATGCCACAATCCGTTCATCCCTGCTGTGTAGCTGCTCCAGAACCATGGGATCGGCATATGGAGCTTGCGAAGAAGAAGTCGGATACGAACACTACAAGAAAACACCGTTATTCTAAGGGACATACCGAGGGAAAATGAGTTCCTCGGAATTTTCTGACCAAAAACTGAGGAAATACCGAGAAAACCAAGAAATGTGGTATCCTCGGAATTTTCCGAGGAAGACACATTTCCTTGGTATATTCCGAGGGAATACCGAGGAAGCCGTGTTCGTCGGAAAAAACCGACGGGGATTTTAAAAATTCCGAGGACTTTTTGTAGCCGTTGGAGAGCCGTTGGGTGATTTTAAAAATTCCGAGGAAATTCCGAGGAAGTGTCGGATCTCGGAATTTCCTCGGAATTTCTTCAGTATGTCGGCAGGATTTCATCTATAAATACAGCCACCCCTCTTCCTCTTCATTCACTCCATTTCTTCTTCTTCCCTTCTACTATCACGAATTTGGTTTCAAAAAAATATGTCTTCTTCAAATTATTTTCGTTCTTGGATCGATCAACCTCATTTGGATCGGACACGAGATTGCTTACGGAAGAATACCAACGGTATAACCGAATTCATGGGGTTAGTTCACGACAACCGAAGCAGAAACAGGTAAGTTAAGATGTCCTTGCTCAATTGTAAAAATAGAAAGGTTATTAAAGAGTGGGATGTTTGGACTCATATATATTTGAGTGGGTTTACACAAAGTTACAAAATTTGGTATCATCATGGGGAAACTGATTATGAACTTGGTAGTACTAGCGAACCTCAGCCGCGGTTAGATTAGAAGAACCAATTAGAGCGGATGTAGATTATGGTGTAGATGCTGACGGATGGTAAATGATCATTTTAGGGGAAGATTTACCCAATGCGAAGCTAGGAGATTTTATGATATGTTGGATCTGGAAAGCAACCATTGTACGAAGGTTGCGAGATGGTCATTCAGCTTTATCATCCGCTACAAGACCGATGGGCATTAAAGCAGTTATAACTTGGCTGAAGACTGTGTGGATCACGATAGCTGATTTTGTTAAAGGTATTCTACCGGAGGATAATGTAGCTCAGGTTCATACTACGAGGTTGAAACTTCGTAGCTGGTGTTGGTTTATCTTATCGGGTAATAGATGTATGCAGCGATAAGCGCATGATTTATTGGAGGCGGATGACCAACGGATTACATGCAAATTTTGTGGGAAGCCTCGTTATAAAGATACGAGTGGAAGAGTTCAGTGCCATATAAAAGGATGTGGTATTTGCCTTTGACGGAAAGGTTGCAGAGGTTGTATCTTCGAACGCACAGCAACTAATGAGATGGCATGGAGCACTCAACAGATGGTGAGATTAGACATCCTTCAGATGCAAAAGCCGTGTTAAGTCGGAAAAACCGACGAGGATTTTAAAATTCGAGGACTTTTGTAGCCGTTGGAGCCGTTGGGTGATTTTAAAATTAGGAAATTAGGAAGTGTCGGATCTCGAATTTCCTCGAATTTCTTGTTATGTCGGAGGATTTCATCTATAAAGCCACCCCTCTTCCTCTTCATTCACTCCATTTCTTCTTCTTCCTTCTACTATCACTTAATTTGGTTTCAAAAAATATGTCTTCTTCAAATTATTTTCGTTCTTGGATCGATCAACCTCATTTGGATCCGACACGAGATTGCTTACGGAAGAATACCAACGAGGTATAACCGAATTCATGGGGTTAGTTCACACAACCGAAGCAGAAACAGGTAAGTTAAGATGTCCTTGCTCTAATTGTAAAAATAGAAAGGTTATTAAAGAGTGGGATGTTTGGACTCATATATATTTGAGTGGGTTTACACAAAGTTACAAAATTTGGTATCATCATGGGGAAACTGATTATGAACTTGGTAGTACTAGCGAACCTCAGCCGCGGTTAGATTAGAAGAACCAATTAGAGCGGATGTAGATTATGGTGTAGATGGCGAGATGGTAAATGATCATTTTAGGGGAAGATTTACCCAATGCGAAGCTAGGAGATTTTATGATATGTTGGATCTGGAAAGCAACCATTGTACGAAGGTTGCGAGATGGTCATTCAGCTTTATCATCCGCTACAAGACTGATGGGCATTAAAGCAGTTATAACTTGGCTGAAGACTGTGTGGATGCGATAGCTGATTTTGTTAAAGGTATTCTACCAGAGGATAATGTAGCTCAGGTTCATACTACGAGGTTCGAAACTCGTAGCTGGTGTTGGTTTATCTTATCGGGTAATAGATGTATGCAGCGATAAGCGCATGATTTATTGGAGGCGGATGACCAGCGGATTACATGCAAATTTTGTGGGAAGCCTCGTTATAAAGATACGAGTGGAAGAGTTCAGTGCCATATAAAAGGATGTGGTATTTGCCTTTGACGGAAAGGTTGCAGAGGTTGTATCTTCGAACGCATAGCGAACGAATGAGATGGCATGCGAGCACTCAACGAGATGGTGAGATTAGACATCCTTCGATGCAAAAGCGTGGAAGCATTTCCAATCAAAGTATCCGACTTTGCGTATGAGAGAAGAAATGTCTACCTTGGATTATGTACTGATGGTTTCAGCCATTATGGGAAGAGTGGAAGACAATATTCTCTATGGCCAGTCATTGTTACACCATACAACTTACCCCCAAACTTGTGCTTGCGACGAGAATTTCTGTTTCTCTCCATTCTCTTTCCCGGACCAGAGCATCCTAAGAGATCACTTGATGTGTTTCTTCAGCCACTAATATATGAGTTGCAACAACTATGGGCTGAAGGTGCTGAAACATACGATATTTCGTGTAAAGAGAACTTTCAAATGCGGCCAGTACTAATGTGGACAATAAGTGATTTTCCAGCATATGGTATGTTATCTAGATGGACAACGCATGGGAGGCTATCATGTCCATATTGTCAAGATGACACATATGCTTTCCAACTAAAGAACGGAAGAAAAACGTGTTGGTTTGAATGTCACAGACGATTCCTACCACCTGATCATCCATACCGTCGGAGTAAGACTTTGTTTAGGAAGAACAAGCAGGTGTTTGATGGTCCACCTGAGGAAGTTAGTGGGAAAGGTTTGAAGACACAACTAAGAGATTTTGGTGCAGCAAGGACGCCAGACGTCGGTGGACATGAGCGTTTTCCGGTAGATGTTGTTGGAGAACTACATAACTGGCACAAAAAAGTATTTTCTGGGATCTGCCATACTGGGAGGATCATCTGCTAAGGCATAATTTAGATGTCATGCATATTGATAAGAACTTTTTTGACAATCTCATGAACACGATCCTTAACGTTCAAGGTAAAACAAAGGATAATTTGAAGTCAAGACTGGATTTAGTCGATATATGTGCTCGTTCAGAACTTCATGTTGATGGGAATAGTATGGCTCCTTTTCCTATATACCGACTTGATGCAGAGGGAAAAAATGCGTTCTTTGATTGGATTTCAAACGATGTGGAGTTTCAAGATGGTTACGCATCTAATTTGCGTAACTGTATCGACAGAAAGGAAGGAAAGTTTATTAGCTTGAAAAGTCACGATTGCCATGTGTTGATGCAGCGCCTCCTTCCGTTTGCCTTCAAGGAACTATTACCACGAAAGGTTCATGAAGCAATTGCAGGGATAAGTGCTTTCTTCCGCGATTTATGCACCGATCGTTGACTCTTGAAGGTATTGAAAATTTGAAGACTAACATAGCCGTGATTGATGCAACCACGAGAAGATATTTCCTCCCTCATTTTTTGATGTTTTGGAGCATCTTGTTATTCACCTGGCAAGAGAATTGGAATTTGGTGGTCCTGTGCAGTATAGATGGATGTATCTGTATGAGCGGTATATGTTCCATTTGAAGAAGATGGTGAAAAATTTAAGTAGGGTGGAAGGTTCTATAGTCGCACAGATGATCAATGAAGAAATTTCAAACTTTGCCGAGTACTACTTTCCAGCGAAGTTCGGACCAAAACGAAGACCTGCTCGGCATGATGATAGAGGCGAACGGCAACATATCATGTTAAGGTCCCGGACATTTTCACAGATGTTGGACGACTTAGCATAAAACCAAAGGACCGTCGACTTCGGCGGGGCGAAGTCATTTGCAAACATATTTGCTCACCAACTGCGAAGATGTTCTTCAATATGAGAGGTAAGTTTATTACCTTACAAGTTTTTATTTTAACAAATTGACATTTAAATCTTAATTAATTACATTATTGTCATCATATGTACAGGATTTTCATGGCGAGCGATTCGAATATAGATGCATACGGAGGAGGAACTAGAAGAAATGAAGCAGAGAGAATTTGCTGGATGGATGTTTACTATGTGAGTGCCTTAAACAAATTAAATTATCATTTATCACATATTTATACTAATTCATATTTATTGATATAACCTATATATGTGTTATTAATAGGTGTCTGCTGGTTTGGCCAGAGGTGAAACATTTGACGATTGGATACGCGAGATGGTGGTTGGACCAAACTATGTTGTGAAGTCATATCCGAGATTTTGTACTCGAGGATATGCATTCACAACTGAAAAGAGGAGACGTTCGCGTACGACCTATGATGCTGGCGTTTGTTCTGCATCATGAGATGATGTATACTACGGACACATACATGAGATTATGGAAATCAAGTATTTTGGCATGCTTGGATTGCGCTGTACAGTTTTCTATTGTGATTGGCACGACAACACTCCAGATCGAGGTGTGAGAACAGATGCATTTGGTGTTACATCAGTACATTCGAGGCTAAAGCTGCAATATTATGATCCTTTCATTTTTGCTTCTCAGGCCGATCAGGTAAGTAAATGTTAATTATTCAGAATGATTGATCATAATTTATACTTTTACTAATAATTATTTAAATGTTACAGGTTTGTTATATCAAGTGCCCCCGTGTAAGGAACAGAGATGATCCATGGGTTACTGTTACAAGACTCAAACCGAGAGGCCGACCCACTACAACCAATCACATCCGGTAACTTAAGTGCAGCAGAAGATGTATCTGAAGGTGGCCTTGTAGTCGATTTAACCGACTTCGCAGAGGAAGCAGTCGTTCACGCAGAGGATGAACCAGTTATTGGAGAGTTTCACCAAGATCCAGATTCAGATTCATCTGGTGATGATGACTCGAAACAGACTAGCTTATTTTTTAATAGAAATACCGAGGATAATTTGAAGTCGAAGACTGGATTTAGTCGATATATGTGCTCGTTCGAACTTCATGTTGATGGGAATAGTATGGCTCCTTTTCATATATACCGATCTTGAGAGGAGAAAAATCGTTCTTTGATTGGATTTCAAGCGATGTGGAGTTTCAAGATGGTTCGCATCTAATTTAGCGTAGCTGTCGACGAAAGGAAGGAAAGTTTATTAGCTTGAAAAGTCACGATTGCCATGTGTTGATCGCGCCTCCTTCCGTTTGCCTTGAGCTATTACCACGAAAGGTTCATGAAGCAATTGCGAGGATAAGTGCTTTCTTCGCGATTTATGCACGGATCATTGACTCTTGAAGGTATTGAAAATTTGAAGACTAACATAGCCGTGATTGGTGCACCACCGAAGATATTTCCTCCCTCATTTTTGATGTTTTGGAGCATCTTGTTATTCACAGCAAGAGAATTGGAATTTGGTGGTCTGTCGTGGTATAGATGGATGTATATCTGTATATGCGGTATATGTTCCATTTGAAGAAGATGGTGAAAAATTTAAGTAGGGTGGAAGGTTCTATAGTCGCCTGAGATGATCAATGAAGAAATTTCAAACTTTGCCGAAAGTACTACTTTCCAGCGAAGTTCGGACCAAAACGAAGACCTGCGGCATGATGATAGAGGCGAACGGCAACATATCATGTTAAGGTCCCGGACATTTTCACAGATGTTGGACGACTTAGCATAAAACCAAAGGACCGTCGACTTCTTGGCGGGAGCGAAGTCATTTGCAAACATATTTGCTCACCAACTGCGAAGATGTTCTTCAATATGAGAGGTAAGTTTATTACCTTACAAGTTTTATTTTAACAAATTGACATTTAAATCTTAATTAATTACATTATTGTCATCATATGTACAGGATTTTCATGGCGAGCGATTCGAATATAGATGCATACGGAGGAGGAACTAGAAGAAATGAAGCGAGAGAATTTGCTGGATGGATGTTTACTATGTGAGTGCCTTAAACAAATTAAATTATCATTTATCACATATTTATACTAATTCATATTTATTGATATAACCTATATATGTGTTATTAATAGGTGTCTGCTGGTTTGGCGGAGGTGAAACATTGTGATTGGATCGCGAGATGGTGGTTGGACAAACTATGTTGTGAAGTCATATCCGAGATTTTGTACTCGAGGATATGCATTCACAACTGAAAAGAGGAGACGTTCGTCACGACCTATGATGCTGGCGTTTGTTACGCATCATGAGATGATGTATACTACGGACACATACATGAGATTATGGAAATCAAGTATTTTGGCATGCTTGGATTGCGCTGTACAGTTTTCTATTGTGATTGTACGACAACACTCGGATCGAGGTGTGAGAACAGATGCATTTGGTGTTACATCAGTACATTCGAGGCTAAAGCTGCAATATTATGATCCTTTCATTTTTGCTTCTCGGGCCGATCGGTAAGTAAATGTTAATTATTCAGAATGATTGATCATAATTTATACTTTTACTAATAATTATTTAAATGTTACGGTTTGTTATATCAAGTGCCCGTGTAAGGAACGAGATGATCCATGGGTTCTGTTACAAGACTCAAACCGAGAGCCGACCCACTACAACCAATCACATCCGTAACTTAAGTGCAGCGAAGATGTATCTGAAGGTGGCCTTGTAGTCGATTTAACCGACTTCGCAGAGGAAGCAGTCGTTCACGCAGAGGATGAACCAGTTATTGGAGAGTTTCACCAAGATCCAGATTCAGATTCATCTGGTGATGATGACTCGGAAACAGACTAGCTTATTTTTTTAATAGAAATACCGAGGAAATTCCGAGGGACTTTAGGTTTTCCTCGGAATTTCCTCGGAATTCACCTTCTCGATTTAGGAATTTGATTATAAAGTATTTTTCCTCAGAAATCCCTCGGAATATTCCAAGGACATTCCGAGGAAGGTATGGGTTTTCGGTTTAAAACCCCTAGTTCCTCGGAATGTCCTCAGAAAATTCCGAGGAAATTGCGAGGAAGGTAATGGTTTTCAGTATTTCCTCGGAATACCCTCGGAATATTCTGAGGAAATTCCGAGGAACTAGAGATTTTAAACCGAAAACAACGTTTTGCGGATTGAATAACACGTATATAACCTTCATTAAGTGTCTTAACCAGATTATGAAGTCAAACTTTGGTGTTTTAGACGATAACAAACATTTTTACGATTGCATGAATGAAAACCACACAACATAAGAGAAACACTTATACACTTTAATAAACGTTAAAGGGAATACTTACAATTATTTTTGAAATTTTGTTATTTCATGGTTTATGATCATCTATTTAAAAAACCCTCAATGGTATGCATTACATTTGGATAAGAAATGAAATACGGCAAAAAAAATCGAGGTTTTGAAACCCCAAACCCTGTTTCCTCGGAAATCCCTCGGAATATTCTGAGGAAATTCCGAGGAAGGTATGGGTTTTCGGTTTAAAATCCCTAGTTCCTCGGAATTTCCTCAGAAAATTCCGAGGAAATTCCGAGGAAGATACTTTCCGTCGGAATATACTTACCCGGGAAAACCAATCCGCGTGAAAATTTTCGCGAACCGCTAAGTGTTATATATTTATTGATTCCGACGGAATACCGACAAACCCGTGTCCGTCGGAATCATTAAATATATGACATAACCCTTCTTCTTCTTCTTCTCCGCCGCCGCATCTCATCTCTCTCAATTCTCTCATCTCTCTCAATTCTCTCCGATCTCTCTCAATCATCCGCCGGCGAATCTTCTCCCCAAGCCCACATCTCTTCTCCACTTCTAAAATCATGTAAGAATCTATGAAAACCTTGTATTTTTCAATTTCTTAGGGTTTGTGAGATTAGATTTTCGGATTTTAGGTTGTTTGATGGATAGTTTAGGATTGAATGAATAGTTTAAGTTAGGATTGTTGTTTTGATTGTTGTTTTAGTTTTTTTTTGGAATTATTTTTTGTAATGGTTAAAATTCAAAACGTTTTTTTGTATTTTTAAAACGTTTTTTGATTTTTAAAAATGTTTTTCAATTTTTAAAAACATTTTTCAAGTTTCCAGTAATAAACTATGTATAATAAAACGTTTTCTAAAATTTTTAAAAATATTTATAAACATTTTTCTATATTTATAAACGATTTATAATTTTTTATACATATATATATATAAATCATGTATAATAACAATTTTTAAATTTTTTAATAATTTTAATACATATATATATGTATAAATCATGTATAATAACAATTTATAAAAATTTAATAATTTTTATATATTAAAATTATTTTTGTAATTATTAAACTTTTTTTATATATTAAAACTATTTTTTTTGTAATTATTAAACTCTATTTTGTAATTATTAAACTATTTATATTTTTGTGATTAAAAAATATTTATTGACTTTTTAAAATTTAAATTTATTATAACTAATTTTTAAATATATTTTTTAATTTACAGGTCTTATGATGATGAGTCCCGATCTCGACAGCGTCGTAGTCGTGGTGGTACGGGGAGCCACTCTCGTAGTCGTGGTGGTACGGGGAGCCACTCTCGGGGTTCGTCCAGCCACATTCAGGATTCGGCATCTCCCCACAGCTCCTACCATACATCTCCCTCTCCATTTCCCGCTGCTTCTCCTCCCGCTCCCGTTGCTGCACCCGCACCCGCTCCTGCTCCTGCTCCTCCGGGAGTGATGAGGGTTGCGGAGTTTGTTCGACAGCCCGGTCGTGACCATCTTCCCTATCTCACTCCGTATCCACATGGACGGGGTCAAACATGGTAATTAAACGTATTTTTTTCATTAAAATTTGATTTATTATTAATAATTTGTTCTTTTTATTAGGTTCAACCGATCCGGGAACGGAATCAGCGCATGGATCAACCGTATGATGTACTCGGCCCTCGACAAGGGACTTCCGACTTTCACTGACTTCCCTACTGACAAGCAGCATCTGTGGTTTCAACAGTTTGCAGTAAGTATTATAATTTTTTACTTATATTTTTAATCTTTTAATAAAAATTTCTACTAATTGTGTTTTATTTTCAGCAAGAATTCAACTGGAATGCCGATGATACGTTGTATATCTATCACCACTTCGTCCATAAAGTTATGGACAACTATGGGAAGCAGATCCACGAGTGGAAGAAGAAGTGGGAAATAAACAAGGTTGTTTTTTATTTATTAAACAATTTTTTAATTTAATAAAATATTTTTTTATTTATTTAACAATTTTTTTTTATTAAAAGGTCCCAAAGTCGATGAACCCCACGGTCTGGATGGAGTTGGGTGTGCATTGGAGTAAGGATGAGACGAAAGAAACTTCTTCCACCAAATCCACCAACCGCAGGAGCGACCGTAAAGGGAAGGGCGTCTTCAAGCATAACTTGGGTGCTCAATCTATTGCCACTCTTGGGGATCACATGGTAAGCTACTCGCTTTTTATTCTATTATTTAAGTTTTTAATTTTTTTTTGTGCATTTCTTCTAATTACTAATGTTTGTTTAATTTATGTTTTTTTCAAAGGCGAAAAGAAAATGAGGGCGAGCGGTTGATGATCTCGCCCTAATGAAGAGGCGTATACCAACAAGAAGACCGGCCAGATTGATGATGGTGTTGTGAGGGATGTGGTCACCCTGATCGACACTCGGTGGAAGGCGAAGTGTCTCAGCTTCAAACCGAGGATGACGATTCGGCGGGTTCGACCTACTTGCCTCGGGTTGAATCAACGAAATCGTTGAATCGGTAAGTTCTTTTAAAGTTCAATTCATCTTTTCTATTATTTAAATTTGGCACTTTTCTATTTCAGTCGGTTCCAAAGAAGAAGGGACGTTTGTTCGGTTTGGGTCATCGGTCCCGGTCGGTTCCGTCTTCTGCTGCACCACCGCCCTTTGTTGATCCAGAAGTACTTATGGGTCAGTTGCATGATAAGGATGATCGCATATCTGCGTTGGAGACCCAGATGGCGACTCAACAGGCGGGCTTTGAGGCAGAGAGGAAGCTGAGCGAGCTAATGATGGAGATGATGAGGAGGTTGCACCGAGCGAGGTGTTCCCGAGCATGCCGATCGAGCGCCCAAAACCGTAGTTTTTTTTCAAAACTTGGAATGTTTTATTTTTATTTGTACGACTTTGAATTTTATATAATATGTTTTCAATTTTAATTTTAATTTTATATTTTCGAATTTAAATTTCAAAAATTTAATTTTAAAAAAAAAAATTAATTTTTTTGGATATTCCGAGGAAGAGCTCCCTCGGAATATTCCGATGATCACAGTCGTCGGAATATACCGAGGGAGCCTTTCCTCGGAATTTTCCTAGGGAGGCTTCCTCGGAATTTTCCGAGGACTGTGTTCCTCGGTATTTTCGAGGAGCACTTCCTCGAATTTTCGAGGCGGTCTTCCTCGAACATTTCGTCGAACTTCCGAGGATTCGTTCCTCGGAAGTGTCCTCGGTATATACCGAGGAGAGCTTCGGTATATTAGGGGCGTTCCGGCGAACCGTGGTCCTCACAGTTTCCTCGAATTATGTTTCCTCGGAATTCCGTCAGAAAATTCCGAGGGAATTCCGAGGAAAAATGAAATTCCGAAGAGTTTTTTCCGAGGACATATTTCCTCGGTATGTCGTCGGAATACGGTTATTCTGACGACATACCGACGACTTGAGCCCTCGGTATGAGCCTGTTTTCTTGTAGTGGAAGAAGCACGGCGGGCCAACCCAACTAAATAGCCTCCTTTCCTTTTAGGAACCGCCTACAAAAATATTTAAAGTTAGTAAATAGTATTATAAAATAAATATATTTTTATTTAAAAAAATTACCTTTTCGACCATCTCGTTTATTTGCAGTCGGGGCATGGTGGTTGAAGCACCCGTAGAATCGCCGTCATCAGAGAGAGGCTGGGAAGCTAGATAAGCTTCTTTTTGAGATTCCACCAACTCAACGACCTCTCTGATCAGGGCATCCTGAACTTGTCCGGTCTTCTTGTTAGTGTGAGCCTTTTAATGAGCGTGAGACGATCTACGGGATTACCGTCGTTTGCTTCAATCTAAAAAAAAACATTAGTTAAGGAATATATAAAAAATTTATTTAAACAAATGTAAAGATAAATAAATATAAAAAAGAATATCACTTACTAGTTGATCCTCCTTAGAGGACATAGAGCAAGCGGAGGTTGTGCACATAAATACCTTTCCATACGATCACTCTTCGATTCTTGGAGTTCTTACGAGACATCGCTGCAGTGTCGTCCTTCTCCAATGGACTATCAACTGCTCCCACCGTCCGTTGATGAACCGTGGCCTCTTGTTCTTCAGCCATACTGTCTTCCACGAGTTGATCTGCCCATTATAAGAGTCCATGGCCTTCTCGTTGAATTCCGGCGGTTGTTTCCGTCGACCGGACTCAAGTGAATTCTTGCTACAAAACACACATAGTTTTAATTAGTACATATATAAAAATAAATTGAAAAATATTTTTAAAAATTAAAAATGCTTTAAAAACTGAAAAGTTACATAAGCATGAAACCACATATCCCGCTCCTCGAAAGGGATCACACTCAACTTCGGATATCCGGTACAGAACATGGAATACATCATCTGGTTGATGCTCCGGCTAATGCCATTGATGGACTTTTGGAATCTTTAAAAAAGTTTCATGTTAGAAAGTTAATTAATGGAAAAAACACAATGCTACAAATAAAATAAAAATACTAACCAAGTTGTATGTCGGTCGTGGGTTGGGATGGAGAACGGAAGATGCTCTCGACACGGTTGTTGAACCAATAGTTCAAGCGGCATGACCGATTCTGCTGAGCACCAGCCGGATCGGCGGTGGAGAGTGGAACATATAGCGGAGCCGAGTTTTGTTCATGAGACGATCCCGATGCACGGGAGGTACTCACCGAACTACCTCGGCCGCCATGGGGTGCTGAACGACGAGCGGTGGAACGGCGTGCATCCTCAGACCTAAAATTAAAAAAAAATTAATACATCAGAAACCTTTTCAAAGATTTATATATATATATATATATATATATATATATATAAATGTATGTATAAAAATTATAAATATTTGTAGAAATATTTATAAATGTTTAAAATATTTATAATTATAAAAAATGTTTATAAATATTTATAAATGTTTAAAAATATTTATAATTATAAAAAATGTTTATAAATATTTATAAATGTTTAAACATATTTATAATTATAAAAAATGTTTATAAATATTTATAAATGTTTAAAAATATTTATAATTATAAAAATATTTATAAATATTTATAAATGTTTATAATTATAAAAAATGTTTTAAAAATTAGAAATATTTTTAAAAACGTTTATAAATATAGAAAAAGGTTTTAAAAATACTTTAAAATTTTTAAAAATGTTTTATTATATATAATATATTACTGGAAACACCCAAAAACGTTTTTAAAAATCAAAAATACATTGTAAAATACAACAATCTCAAACAATCTAACTTCATAAAATCTCAAATCATAAATCTCAAATATATATATAAAATCTCAAATCATAAATCTCAAACAATCTCAAACGTTTTTACTATCCATTCAATCCTAAATAACTAATCAAACAATCTCAAATCATAAAATCTAACTTCATAAACCCTTAAAATGAAATTACTTTGAGGATTTGAGAAACTTATGATTTTTGGGTGTGGGGAAAGATTGATAGGAAGAGGAATGGGGTTTCACCGATTGGAATCGCCGGAGAGGAGAGAGCAGTCGGAGAGAAGAAGAAATGGTGTGCGGCGGAGGAAATGAGGAAGAAGAAGAAAGTAGGGCTTTTATGTTTAGTGATTCCGACGGACTGCCGTCGGTTTTTAAAAAAATATTAATAAAATATATTAATTGGCGGTTCGCGAAAATTTTCACACGGTTTGCCTCTCGGTTAAAATGATATTCCGGCGGAGTAGGTTAAATCGAGAATGTCAAACAAACTGGCGACATTCGGCCGAGTTGTTAGGTTAATTCGGATATTCGTCGATATTCGGCGACATTAAACGGAGTAGTGTTAGGGATTGAACATAAGTTTCTAAATGTAAAATCTAAATATTTGATAATATATATAGTATTTGCCTAAGAGTTTAACTTTAAAAAGTTTTATAACCGCGATTTTACGTGCAAAAAATATTTTATAAATGTTAGAAGATGTTAGGAGTATAAGTATATATAGCTGTTAGGAAGATGTTATGAAAACAATGATAGACATACAAAAATATTTTAGTAAGTTGTTAAATTTGAGCAGTTACGATCTAATACTATACTAAACACTTAATATGTATTATTTTCATAGTTTTGTATCGAATATATATATATATATATTTGATGTAGAAAATGTTAAAACATAGGTTGTCGGAAATTCCTCGGAAAATTAGGACATTAAACGAAAAAATGAGTTAGTCGAATGTCCTCGAGTTTCAGAATTCGTCAATCTTGAATAAACCACACTACCGTGGTATGTATTATATACATGCGACATGTGACGGACTCTAAAAAAAATACAACTTAACTAAGATGTTATAAGAATTCTAATCGAATCTTGAATCTTCATCAAACTCCCCAACCTCCGCACGAGTCGAATGTACAACAGCATCAAGTCCAAACTCGGAAAAATTCTCCACGAGTCCAACATCTGCCAAATCTTCAATGCATTCACGTTGCATGTAGAATCTGGTTGTAATGGCTCATTATCGAAGTTCCATCCACTCGTCCTCTTGGGTTGATTTGTGTAACCGTGACCCATGGATGCGTCTGCATGCGTAACAGGGGTAGCGATGTAACACACTATCAATTTTACAAGGTATTAGTAAAATGTAAACCATTAATTATGTTGTTAATTAATTATGAATAAATTGACATACCTGATCAGCTTGCGGCTAGAATGAAGGGATCATAATATTGAAGTTTTCGCCGTGAATGAATTGATGTAACTCCAGCATCAGTCTTCACTCCTCTATCCGGGATGGTGTCATACCAATCACAATAGAATACTACACACCGCAATCCAACCATACCAGGAAGCTGGATTTCCAATATTTCTTCTATGTTACCGTAGTACATCATCACCGGAAGAAGGCGAAACACCAGCATCATATGTTGACCTCGAATGACCTTTTCTTGTGAATGCATATCCTCGCGTAAAATATTTTGGATATGATCTGACCACAAAGTTTGGTCCCCGTAATTTAGCGTATCCAATCATCGAACACAAAACCTCTAGCCAAACCATCATTCACCTATAAATTAAAGACATTTATTAGTTGAAAGTTAATTACTTTATATTTAATATAAACTAATCATTTTGCATAGGGTAATATGATATATGACTCACATAACTAAGAAACCATGCAGAAAATCCGTTATGTCTGAGTTGTTGAAGCTCATCTTCTATCGCATGCACGTGAATCATACATGCCTACTCTGCCATATAAACACTATATAAAAAAATATTGTCAATATGAATCAAACTTGCGAAGCTATATTAATCTATCTATTTAAATGAATAAATATTTTTACCTCTCATATTGTAGAACTTCTTCACGGTTGGTGAGCAAATATGTTTGCAAATGGCGTGCTTTCGGTCTACGTAAGTCTCCGCCGTGGATTTTCCACTAAGTCGTCTATTTCCCTGAACATGCTTGGGACAGTAACATGATATGTTGCTCTCTCCCCTCTGTCATCATGCGAGAGGTCTTCGGTTTTGTATGCACCGATGGAAAATAGTTTTCAGCAAAGATTGCGGTTTCTTCATTGATCACGATGCGTATAGATCCTTCCACCTTGCTTAAATTTCCCACTTTCTTCTTGGATGATGCATATAGCGCTCAAAAGATACATCCATCGGTGCGCAGGACCACCAAGTTCCAATTCTCTTGAGATGAATAGCAAGATGTTCCATTACATCAAAGAATGGCCGGAGGAAATATCTTCGAGGTTGCACATGCTTCTGGTATGTTTGCCTTGATTACTAATAACCTCTGCGATCCACTGCTCTGCTGCATAAATCGCGGAAGAAAACACTTATCCCTACATAGATAAAAGACAAAATTTTCATAAGTATTAGGTTTATATAAGCATAAAATATAAAAATCACTTAAAATGTTAAAATATAAGATACCTGCAATTGCTTCATGAACATTACGTGGCAATAGTGCGGAAAAAGCAAGCGAGAAGATTTGCATAATTACATGACAATCATGACTCTTCAAGCCGATAAACTTTCCTTTGCTTCTATCAGCCTTGAGTTCCATAAATTTGATGCATAACCGTCTGAAATTGCACTCTATTTGTAATCCATCAAAGAACTCTTCTTTGCAGCACCATCCAGCCGATAAATGGGAAAAGGGGCCATACCGTTCTCATCAGCGTGAAGTTGAGCGATCACATATATCGACTAAATCTAACCTTGACTTCAAATTATCCTTCGTTTTACCTTGGATGTTAAGGATTGTGTTCATCAGATTGTCGAAAAGGTTCTTCTCGATATGCATGACATCTAAATTATGCCGCAACAGATGTTCTTTCCAATATGGCAGATCCCAGAAAATACTCTTTTTGTGCCAGTTATGTAGCTCTCCAACGCATCAACTTCGAATGTTTTCATATCCACTACGTCGGCGTTACATCAGCACAAAAATCCCTCAACTGCTTCCACAGATCTTCCCCACTAAATTCCTCGGTGGACCATCAAACATCTGCTTGTTCTTCGTAAACAAAGTCTTACTCCTACGGTATGGACCATCAAACATCTGCTTGTCCACATAAGTACTGCCCGCATATGAAAGTTTTCTTTGCACGAAACATCGTATGTCTCAAAACCATGCGCTCATAGTTGTTGCAACTCATATATCAGTGGTTGAAGAAACACATCTAGTGATCTCTTAGGATGCTCGGCCGGGGGCCGAGAATTGAGAGGAACAAAACTCTCGTCGCATGCACAAGCTTCGGCGGTAAGTTGTCGGTGTCACAATAACGGCCATAGAGAATCTTGTCTTCCATGCTTTCCAAATGGACTGAAACCATCAGTACATAATCCAAGATAAACATTTCTTCTCTCTTCGCAAAATCTGGATATGTTGGTGAAAATGTTTCCAAGCCTTCGTGAAGGATGTCTAATCTCACCATTTGTGGAATGCTCGCATGCCATCTCATTACTTTTGCTGTCGCTCACAGCGATACAACCTCTTCAATCTTTCCGTCAAAGGCAAATACCACATCCTTTTGAGCGGGACGGAACTTTTCCCTCGTCTCGATAGCGAGGTTTCTACAAAATTTGCATTTATCCGTTCCTTATCAGCTCCCCGATAGATCATCCGGTTGTCAATACATACATCTATTGCCGTGCGGTAGTTGAAGACCATGACAAGTTTCTGAACCTCGTAGTATGAACTTCGGTGCGGATTATCCTTAGGTAGAATACCTTTGACAAAACCGTGTCAGCGTCCACACATTCTTCACCAAATTATAGTGCGTCTTAATACCCATCAATCTAGTTGCGGATGATAAGAGTGAATGACCATCTCTACAACCTTTATACAAAGGTTGTTTTCCTGCATCAACATGTCAAAAATCTCCTAGATTCGGGTTTGGTTCTTCCCTCTATAATTATCATGTACCATCTGCCAGTACCTACACCATAATCTATATCCGTTCAGGTTCTTCTAACCTAATATCGGTGAGGTTAAGCTAACGGGCTGAGGTTATTAGTACTACCATATTCATAACCGTTTTCCCATGATGATACCAAACTTTATAATTCGTGAAAACTCTCTCATATACAAATGAGTCCAAACATCAAATTCTTTTATAATTCTATTATTATTGCAAGTAGAGCAGGGACATCTTAACATACTGGTTTTTATATCCGGTTGCTGTTGAACAAGCCTCATGAATTCTCCAATCCCTTGAACGTATTCATCCGTAAGCAAATTGGTGTTGGGATCCATATGAGGTTTATCCATCCAAGAACGAAAATAAACTCCTGAAGACATGATTTTCTCGGAAATATTGTGATTAGAGAGAGTGAAGAGAGAATGAGGAGTGAATGAGGTGAATGAGGAGAGGTTGAATTTATAGGAAATTGTTCCGACAATCCGACGACATTCCGACGACCAACGGTCATGTTCGTCGGAATTCCATCGGTGTTTTCCAATCTCAAACGGCTATAAAACGGTAATATCTATTTCTCGGCAACGGTCATAAAGTTCGTAAGAATTTCGTCAGTATATAGTGCCGAAATTCTGACAAACGCAACGGTTATATATATGATCGGAAGGTCGTCGGAATTTCGTCACTATATACTGTCGAAATTCCGACGAACTCAACGGTTATATATATGATCGGAAGGTCGTCGGAATTCCGTCGGTATATTGTGACGGAATTCCGACGACCTCAACGTATATATATTATATCGGAATTCCGTTACTTTTTTTCGACGGACACAATTTTCTCGGAAAGTCGTCAGAATATTCTGACGACATTCCGACGACTTTGTATTTTTGACATTCGTCGGTATGTAGTTGGAATATTGTCAATAATGTCCGACGACCCTTCCTCCGTCGGAAAGTCCGTCGGAATATGCCGTGTTTTCTTGTAGTGCTAAACCCTTGGAATATCTCTTTATCCAAGAGTCTAGGGTTTACCCAAAGGTTTAAGGTTTACCCAAGGGTTTATAGTTTAGGGTTTAGGGTTTAGGGTTTAGAGTTTAGTATAAACGGTTTTAACAATATTAAAAAAAAAATCCAGCAACTACTATTTTTTATTTATTTTTTATCTTTTTATTTTAAAAAATAAATTCTAAATATTCTGTTTCCTTTTTTGAAAAAAATCTGCATATAAAATAACCAATTCTCATTGATTGATAAACCTATATATTCATCTAGGAGTGAACCCAAGAATTTATCAAAAGTAAATACCAACTAACATATCAATTATTCGGACATGATAAATATACTTACAAGTTGGACTTTATCGAGAAATGATGGTGGTGTCAAGAGATGGTGGCTAGAAGAACAACTCATATTCTCTAATCATCCTACTAACAAGGTTTTTTGTCAGTAGAAGAACAAATCCATCGTATGTACAAAATAAAAATCATGAAAAACTCAAATCTTAGATCAAGCTTACAATTTTATAAACGTAACCAAATCACGAACTCAAAATAACAAGAAAAGTAACTTGATTTCTAAAGTAGGAGAATCTTGTACAATTTCTAGTAACATCAATAATGTACTAATTAATTTTGTGTAATCTATCTATATTATTAAAACTGAAGTACAAATTAGGTTTGTTTGGAAACATGGATAGTAGTTAAAAATATTTGTTTGGAAACATAGATAGCAATTTAAAAAACGAGGTTTGTTTGGAAACTTGAATATCAGTATAAAAAAAATTGTTTAGAAACATAGATAGTAGTATATTTAAAAAGAAAAAATAATGGACAAGAAATTTTTTTTTTAAAATTTTAAAATTCATATATACTTTACATTTCTCAAAATCTATAAACAAAATAATATATTACATATAAATTTGAATAATATATGTCATAATACCTAAACCTAATATATAAATTGGTTTGGTTTAAATATTTGGATAGAGAATCAATAATTATTTTAAACTAGGTGATTTTTCCGTGCTCATGCACGGATATAAATATTAATAAAATAAATATATATTATAATAATTAATTGCTATTTACTTTTAAATTAATTTATAGTTTTATGCATAATTTATATTACTTTAATTAGACATATAATTTTAGATATGTTATATCTAGTCGGTTTTGTTGTTTCTACAATCGGTTTAGTTATCATTTGGATATATTAGGTTGCATCTATTTCTCTGAATTCAATTATAAATTTTCTATTCAAAATATATTAAAATTTTGATTAATTTTCTTATTTTTATTAGGTTGGTTTTTGCCTTAGATATGTAAATATATTTTAGGAAGATTATTTATAACTTAATATATATTGTGGTTAGAATGAAATAAAAAAATAAACTAAAGCGTTTGGTTCCAAATTACGTAAATTAATAAAACGATAATATTCTGCAATCTCATGCATATATATAAATTTTACAAAAGAACTAAATTAAAACAGTTGCTTAATATTTTATTTTTATGTGTTAAGGTGTTTTGAGTCATCTTATAATTTATATTTATAAAATAAATTATTATTATTATAAAATTATAATTTATTATTATAGTTAAATCTACAATTTTAGATATAGATTGGATTAGTCGAGTCACTCATGTTGTGAGTATCTTAAGTTATATATATTCTTTCAAATTCAAACTGAGGTATAATTATTTTTATTATAATTAAGTCAAGTAAAATTAATTTTATTTATCGTTTAAATGTGCATGTATTTGAATAATATATATATATATATATATATATATATATATATATATGTATATATATCAAATTAAATGTTTATTAAAAAAGAAAATAGAAAATAAAACGATGATCTATAGAAAGTTACATAATAAGTAATTGATATGTTTTTGGAAGCTAATGAACACATATCAATATTTACAATAACTAAAATATTTTTATAAATTATAAATGATTTTATGCCTTTTGGTTATGGTTATATTAAGTTCCATAACCATAAAAACATAAAATTTAAAAGTAAATTTAATATTAAGAAAACATATACTTTTAATAATACAAAATATAATATATCTACCTCATTAAAGTGTATAGTGTGATTTTAAAATTTGTTATTTGATCAAAGATGTTTACTGTTAAAATTTATTTTTTCGTTTTTTAATATCTCTTAAAAATAAGCAGTAAAAATTATGATTGTATTTGAGAAATCTTATTATATAAGTAAAAAACATTTATAGATATTTTTTGCTCTAACTGAAAGATATTATGGTCAAATAAATATAAGAAAATACAAATAACATTTCAATAATACTAATTATAAAATATTTTAGTCAATAAATAATATATCAATTTATGTTACTTAATTATTTTATGTAATTATCTAAAAAAATAGATAAATATACTAAAAATATTTCCGTTACTGTGAAAATATATATTTTTGTACTGTTTAAAATTATATTTAAAAATAAATAATATTTCTTTTTCTACTATCAAGATTATCTGTGAAATATAAAAAATAATTGAACGTATATTAGTATATTTTATGTTATTTAAAATTATTTTAAAATGGAATATTACTTTTTTGTGAACTTTCCTTTTCAATGAAATCATATTATTTATACATATATTTTTGTTTTTAAATTCTCTTTATAAACTTTATAATATTTCCTTTTTATTATATATGTTATTTGGAAAATATTAAAAAATAATTTAAATAAGAAAATCAATAATAATGTTTAAATATAACCTTTTAATTCATTAAGTGTATCATCGTAATCAACCCTTGTGAGAATTAACGTGAGCGCCACATAGAAAACTGACTTCTCAAATAATATTATAGAGATATTTTGGTGTTTGAGTATACTTTAACTATTTAAGATATTTACTTTTGACTATTTGTATATATTTTCAAGTATTTAAACCAACTTAAAAGTATCATATATATTTTAGATGTTTTTATATACATTAAATCTAAAAATAATTAATATATAAGTATATAAATCTATTTTGGAAAAAGTTGAGGAGCCGAAATACTTCGGTTCAAATAGGATTCGGTTTCGGTTCTCTAAATATCAAATTTTTTAATAATTTGGATATTTAATCAATTTTGGTTCCGGTTTAGTACTATTTTTTTGGATTGGGATCGGTTCGGTTCTTTAGATTCGGGTTTTTTGTCCACCCTTATTATTGACAAGAAAAATAAATAATAATATATTTTTGAAAAATACATCCGTGCGAATGCGCGGATCATAGTCTAGTATGTGTTAAAACAAAATCTAACTAAATAAAAAGAAAAAAACCCAAAAGATGAATTGAGAAATCGAAACAAAAATTAATGATATTTTTTTAGGAAAGAGAAGACATGAGGGAGAAGAGCACGTGAATGTAAACAGGTCTAGGTTTTGTACTCAAGAATATAGGGGTAAATTAGTATTAATGAAAAAAGAACAGTGTCCAACAGTATATTTAGGTAGTTTACTAAATTATGATATAACGTTTGTATAGGGACTGCAAATACTCTATTAAGAATGGAATTTTTCCAAGTGAGGCATATTATAGTACTTTCTCATATCTTGGGATAAGCGGCATAAGCCCCGAACTTTTATCATATTTACATTTATCTTATATAATTTACATGAAAAAAAGGTAAAGGTTTGATACGACACACGAACATAAATATAAGTTAAGAAGGCATTGAAGAAGAGTGTTTGATACCACATTGTTTCAAAGTCTTGCATTTTTTTATTTTATGTTAAATTTCAAAAAATAATATATATATTATTTTATTTATATATAATGTTTACTTTTGTTAACTTATCTTATTTGATATTGATTTCTATTTTTTTATAAAAGTCTTCCAAATTTTTATTAATAATGATCTTTGTTAGTTATTTTTAAGTTAATTTTCAAAAATCAGTTTTACATTAAGTAACCTATATATATATATAATTTTTTAATTTTAATTTTCAAATTTCTATTAATTATATTTTACTTTGAAATAAACATTTTTGGTAATATTAACATATTTAGAAAGAGAAAATTAAAAAAATCATTTGGCATATTATTGGTGATTTAAAATTATATGTGGACATTTTCAATAATTTATGGCATCATCTTATATATATATATATATATGTAGTATATGTTATTTGTGAATTTTTTGCGATAGCATATAACCTAGAATTTGAAAATCATGTGTTTTAACCAATTTTTTTTATTTATTTTAGTATTTTGAAAATTTAATTTTTATATAATTTTTTACTTTTGTTAACTTACCTTATTTGAAATTTATTTCTATTTTATTTTGAAATAAACATGTTATTTCTGATTATTTTCAATAGCATATAACCTAAAGTTTGAAATTATGTGTTTTAAATATATATAGTTATAATTTGTTTAAAAGCCTTGCATTTTTTTATTTTAAAATTTCAAAAATATTGCATATTAATTTAGTTTATATACAATGTTTTAATTTTGTTAACTTACCTTATTTGATATTGATTTCTATTTTATTTTGAAATTAACAGTTTTTTATATATATATATTTACTTTTGTTAACTTAACTTGTTGTTTAAGATACTATGTAGATTATGTATATATATATATATATATATATATATATATATTTTGTGTAAAAACGTACTTGAAAAACTTTTATTTTATTATTTTAATATATATGATATGGTATAAAATTTAGATTTAAAACTTAATCATCATTTATCTTTTTATGAAGTTTAACTAATATAAAATAGTTTTTAGATATTTTTAGTGAAAATAATTCTAATCAATTTTTACTAAAGCTAAATAATTTTTTATCTGCTGAAATAATAATATGAAGCTTGTGATTTATTTTCTAACTTAATCTAATTAACTATATTTAACAGTAGTAAAGCTTGTGATTCCTTAAAATAGATTTGATATTATAAACAAAAATAAATTTATGGTAAAATAAATAATGTTAGTTGGATTTGTCATGTAAAATATTTTAATACTTTTCAAAACATTCAGATAATTTAATAATTGTCTTCGTAGTTGCTAGGACCAACCGAAATTTATTAGGTCCGATCAATGTTTGAAAACTCGCTAGTCGCTACGCTTGCGGAGTACCCGAGTCTAGCGATTTATTGAAAAATCGAAAAAAACTCGGAGAGTACTCGGGGCGGAATTTTTGTATTTTTATACGTATAATATCCTATTTATATGTATAATACCATATTTATACGTTTAATACAAACATTTATGTAAAAAAAAAATTTACATCCCTTGTTATTGTATTAATGTTGTGCATTATGTTTTAGCTTTGGTTGATCAAGTTGTACCGAATACTTATTCAATATGTAAAGTTGTTGGGGAGGTTATTCAAGACGTGCTTATATAGCCCAGCGGTTACATTTGGTTTGTGTCACTCTCTTGTCACGGGTTCGACGGTCCGTAAAGTTACTTTTCCCTCTTTTTTTTACATTTCATTAATGAAGGGTATATCTGTAAATTGCCTTTCATCTTCTTCCTCTCGACCTGTTTCTTCTTCAACCCTAATTTGCAGCCGTTTTTTATTTTTTTTTTAACACAAAACCTCTTATTTTTGACGATTTGCTTCGATTCTTGATTGTTAACCAGTAAACATGATAGATCTATGTTGAAATGACCGATTTCGAACCTGAAAATGCCAAAATATGTACAATTTTTTTTTTAAATCCGAGTTTTTGCCCGAATAACCCAAAATCGCGGCGGAGCACCACCGATTTGCGATTAACCGGCGAGAAATCGACCAACTCGGCCGCGTTTTTGAACAGGGGGTCCGATAGATAACATAGTCATTGTAATCTTGACATTTTTTAGGTGTTAGAGGTTTGTAAGGTTTTATTGTTTTTATTTGTTTATCAATATCTTTATACTATAATATATTATTATTTTCATAAATGTATATTGTCTATTTCTCAAATCATTCATGGAGGATGTTTTTCATATTATCAACTCAACGGACTTATTTGACGCATATTTGTAGACTTTTGATTTTTTTATATATTTTGTAAATAATCTTCTTTAAATAATTAAAAAAAAAAATTTGATATCATCTTTAATTTTGTATGTTATGTGAAACAAATTTCATAACTTCTCAATGTTATAATTGTAAACATATTTTGTATATATTTGATCATGACAAGATAATTATAATTTCATCATTTTAGGTTACTTTTGTATTTCATTGAATATGAGGTGTAGATTTGTATTTCAAAACAAATTATGAGTTTTTTTTGGAAAATCTTCTATTGTTTTGTTAATTAATTTTAATGATAATTTTCAAAAATTTAGTATCAATATTAAGTTAATTCATTTTGATGATTTAGTTTTATTAATATATTTTATTTGATATTAATTTTCATTTTATATTAAATGAAACTATTTCTGGAATTATTAAAAAATTGAATAATAATATAACATATTTTGATTGATAATTTAAAAATATATTTTAACATTTTAAAAAACTTATAACCTCAGCTTATATTTTAATGTGACATTAGATATAATTGAATGCAAGTGATACATTAAAATTGGATCTTTGCTACTATCAAGTTAATACTGTTGTTGTAATATTTTAAGACTCGATTCTAGAGAACCAGTTTACACTTTATCTTTGTACGATTAATATCAAGCTAAAATAATAAGGTGGTTTTAAGAATAAGAAGTCGTAAAGAGCAAGTAACTCGTTTGATTTGGGTTTTCAATTGATTAAAGAGCTAGCCTAGGGTTACTTCATCGGGTATCAACACTTGTGAGCCGAACACTTTTTCAAGTTCAGTTAAGCGTAAGTCTAGAACTCGGATCACTCAAGATAGAACAGCCCACTCTCGTGGAATTCTTCCTTTTGTCAATCGCTCTTAGTTCCTAAACTGTCGTTTGGACTGAGTCGCGATGACAAACATTAGAGATCAAGTCCGATAAGTTCACTAAACATCCTAATGTCTACTTTCACTGATTAGGGATGCAAAGCTCATTCATATCATGTCAAGTTATTTATTAAACGGTTAATGAATGGATTAAACCTAAGTTCATACATTAAGTGATCAGATTAAAGCAGGCAATAAGAACAGTTATGAATAAAGACAATCGAATGGTTAACTTATATATGTTCAGCTCATGGAATTAACAAGCTACCCGACTACTCAGCCATGACACAAGAGATCAAAGACATCCATTTTGAATAATACTGCAGGTAATTAAAAGAGATAAAAATAGGGTTCAGGATAATCTCTTCTAGGCGAGATGACATTTTTATATGGAGGCACCATTAGGATGACAGAGAAGATAGGCTGATTACGGCAAATCCCAAAATATCTTGGAAGTTTCCATAAAAGTCTCGAGCAACCACCCGGCTGCTCCTTGTGGGATCATCCGTCAGGCTGCTCTGGCTGTCTGTTCCGCATGAAATACTCCAATTCAGACACTTTTCTACATGTACCCTTCTTCAGCTCTAAAACCTACTCCAGACCTGAAATGACTTAAAATAACTAGAAAGACTCAATGGAAGACTGAAAACCAATGAGAAAACATATTTACACTGATGTCAAAAACACCATATATCAATTCCCTCAGACTTAAATCTTGTCCTCAAACGATGGCAAGTATCAAGAACAAGGAGAAAGGTTTAAAAGTGTGGGAACTCTCCTATTCTCAACAACCATACCTTAACCACGAATCTCTGAACATAAGCATTTAAACTAGGAAAACACACCCTTACTGAAACCCACTGGCAATTGTTCAAGATTGGCTCCATATTCTATATATCAAACGTGCAAAAGCCACACTTTCAAAACAAAGCTCCTTACATTCAATTAAGAGAGGCACGAGCTTCTCATCACAGGCATTATTCAGGGTAAACGGGATAGGTGTTAAAAAGGTTGTTTATGTGGTGGAGTTAAGAGTGTTTAGGGGCTACCATTTCTTTGCATAGGATGCAGGATATCGCGAAGATGGCAAAAGAGGATAAATCCATTGATGTCCTCTACTCGTTTTTGCTTCCTCTGAAGTGACTGCTCTGATGATCTGCCTGCTCTCTAATATATCAATTTGGTACCCACTCTTTTGCTCGACCTTCCCAGTGGCTCATGTTTCTTTGATTTCTTCCCCTTCTCCATCACCTTGTTCTCGTTTTTTTTTTAATATGTCGAGATCAAGGAATGACTTTGACCAGCGGGTTGACTTTTCCGTAGACTTTGCCTAGACCCGTTTTAGCCATTCGAAAGGTGTTATGACTCAGAATTTTGCCCTGATTTCAGATTTGGAATCTATTTGAGCAGCTGGAGTTCATAGACATCAGTTTTCTTCATTTCTAAGGTGAGGGCAACTCCATTAAATCCCGAGCTAGTTTAGTACTACTATTATGGAAAGTTTAGTTTCGAACATGATCCATCTATGTGAATCGAGTCTGTTTGAGAATCTTTCTTGTTTGTTGTTATTATTGATTGTTAAACCGGAAATAGGATGAAATAGCATTCAACGGTTGTGTGAAATGAATGATGCTGAAGACTGTTATATATATATATATATATATATATATATATATATATATATATATATATATATATATGTGTAAATACATAGTTATATAGTAGGGACTATGTGATGAGTGCGGGGGTTTAGAGATGTCTGAGCTAGCGACGCAGCGGGTGTTGTGTAGGGATACAGAGAGGTACCAGCGACGCAGCCAGTATTGTGCGGGAGTACAAAGACGTTTGTACTAGCGATGCAGCGGGTGGTTGTGCGGGGCTACAGAGACATACCGTACTAGCGATGCAGCGGGTATGTATATCCTTATGAGGAAATGTGTGGTGCAGAAAATAGCTATGTGCTATAAGCACATGGGTTGTAGTTGGATAGTACTCTAGTCTTATATTGATTGTTCTGTGTGGTGTAGGCACCGTTTTTGTTTCATGCTAGAGTTAGGTCTACATAGTCAGAGTTCTATGTACTGAGTCAGTGGTTTGCGGTTTAGCATCTCATACCTCGCTCAGCAACTCCCCTATTGCTCACCCCTCCCATTTTTCCCTTTCAGATGAGACCGATGAGCAGGAGTGATCGTATCGGAATGGTGCTACTATTTAAGCTTTTATTGCTTTCATCGTTTATGTTATTTCCTATTTCAGACTTTCGGACTTATGTTGTTATTTATATTTCGGATGTTTATCGATATTCGGGGATTTGACTTTATGGTTTCGTATTGACTGGATTCTGACGTGGATGTTGACTTTTATATTATCACCTGAAGTTTTATGGAGATTATTATTTCGTATGAATACTTATTTTTTATTTTGTATTGTTTTTATTATTAATAATTGGAGATTTCAGATATTATTATTTAGTTATCGTATTTCCAAAGTGATGGGTGTCACAGTTTTGGTATCAGAGTGGGGTTCCGTCCTGGCTCTGACTTGGGATGGCGATTCGTGGAGACTCGATTTTAAAAGATTTTCAAAATATCTATGGGGATCTGGGAATTTTAAAAGCGGAAATGAATAGCACCTCTTCGTTCGGTATCACTCCTTTTATCGTTGGTATTTAGTGTCCGGCAGAAGTTAACAGATTTGACTTCGTTTCAGATGCCGCTAAAGAGAAGATCCAACTGTGCCCAGACCGCTAGAGATGCTAGGGAGGCTCAGGATGAGCATGTGCAGCACGCAGTTCCTCAACCCGCTGCTCCACAGATTGATCAGGATACCATGAGGCAGATGGTTCAGGATGCTAGGCCGCTCAGGAGGCAGTCCAGCAGATAGCTCAGGAGGCAGACAGGAAAGCAGCTCAGGAGGCTGCTCGGGTAGCTGCTCAGGAAGTTGCTCGACAGATGGCTGCATGTCAGCAAGGTCAGCAGATTCCGTGTGGTCCTCATGTTCAGGTGCAGCATGGTCTTGAGATTCATGTGCAGCAGGTTCCACAAATTCATGTTCAGCATGTTCATCAGGTTCCAGTTCAGCAGGCCCCAGCTCAGCAGTATCCGCATGTTCCTATTCAGCCGGTTTCAGGGGTTTTTCAGGTTCCACCAGCGCCACCTGCTTTCCCTTTGCAGGCGCCCGAGGTTGATTAATGAGACATTTATCAAGGTGTTGGGAAAGAAGAAGTATGTGGATTTGGAGTATTTTGGTGGAACAACGAGCCTACAGTTGCTCACGATTGGAAGCATATATTGGATAGGTGTTTGAAGCCCACCTCGTGCCCACCAAGGCTCAAGCTTAACATCGCTGAGTTGTATCTGCGTGGAGATGCAGCAGTACGGTGAGATGGAGTGAGATCGATTCATTGTGGCGAGATGACATATGATAATTTTCTCCATGCGTTCAACAAGAAGTATTATCCAAGGGAAGCTTTGCATCAAAATTGAATGATTTCGAGCAATTGAGGATGGATTCTATGTCTGTCGAGGAGAATGAACGGAAGTTTAATCAACTTTGCAGGTTTTCGGGTAACATTTTTGATGAGGAGGATCTGATCAGGAGGTCTTTAGATGGGATGCGAGTGAAACTTCGCGACAGATGCAGTGTGGTCTCTTAAGCCAGCTTGGAGGATCTGATTGAGAAATCGGTCATTTAGGAGGCATGTATGGCCGAGGAGCAGAAACTCTTCAAGGCAGCTCAGCATAAGTCCGGAGGGACTTCGGGCTCACAGAAGAGGACATGGGACCAGTCGAGTATCCACTGCTTTAATTGTGGACTGTTTGGGCATGTTTCTAGGAATTGTAGGAAACCTCTGCGTGTTCAGACTGCAGCACCAGTAGCAGTGACCAGGAACAGTTATGGGTATGACCAGCCTTGTTATATCTTCAAATATTACCCGAGGAGGGGCAATGCGGCACTTCCACCGCCACTGAAGCCTCTAGCCATCGCTCCACGTGTGTTTGCGGTTGGAGATGCCCAAGGAGCCGAGCTGATAGCGGGTATGTGTCTCTATCATACTTTTTTGTGTTTAAGTATTTGTTGTGGTTTCGTAGCTATATGTGTAGTTAGTGAAATCTTGTGTAGTTCGGTTTTGGTTAGAGGTGAGTCAGTTGGCACCTTATTCGACACGGGAGTTTCTCACAGCTTTGTAAGTTTTCCTTTGGTCAAGTCTTTGTCTTTTCGGGGTGTCTTTAAATAAAAGACACGGAGATATTGAAAGCATCAGCATTCATTGGGAGTACCAGCTATCATTCGAGCACTAAGATCTTAATGGCACTGTATGGGCTCTTTATGGTAGGTTTTGTCACACACCTCTTTGTTGGACAGAAGTGGGGGAGCGACGTGAGATTGAACCTGCAATGGTTCAAGAGACGGTAGAGCAGGTAGAGATGCTCAAGGCTCGACTTAAGGAGCCCATGACCGTCAAAAGATTTATGCAGACAAGCGTCGTAAGGATTTGGAGTTCCAGGGTTGGCGATCTAGTATACCTGAAAATGAGAACGTTTCAGGGAGGATATAGGATTCGAAGCTGAAGAAGCTTAAACCGAGATATATGGGACCATATCCCATTGTGGAGCGCATTGGAGAAGTTGTTAACCGATTGGATTTATTAGCAAGGTTATCAGACTTTCATGATATGGTTCATGTGTCTGCGTTGGGGAAAGTTGAGAGAGAACCATAGCTCATTTTGCAGCAGTCGCCAATCGACCTTGGTAAAAATTTGTGTGCACCTTGTCAGCCAGTGGAAATTTTGGATCGCCCAGTGAAAGCGGTTCAGTGAATGATGACCATGTTGATCAAGGTTGTATGGGAGAGAGATGGGATTGAGGGGGAACCTGGGAGCCTGAGCCCCATACGAGGATTGAGTACTCGAAGCTTTTTCGGGATAGTATTGGGCAGTCAGCTAACAGTTTGAATTTGGGGACGAATTCCTTGTAAGTGGGGGAGAATTGTAATGATCCATTTCCTGGCCCATAAAATTTTGGCCCGTTAAGGCCCATGTCATTTCCGAAGGCCCATTTTGTGTCTATAAAAATCCATCCAATTTTGTTTCTCCACCTGCAAGAAAAAAGCAGTTAGAGAGAAAGAGAAATGAGAGAAGAAGAAGTGTGGAAGCTTTTGTGGTAGCAAGGCCACATGAGATCCTCGCCAGAGCCAACGGATGCCGTGACAGTGTCGAGCTCGTCACCACCGTTCGAAGCCCAAGGTAACCGCTGGAAAACATAGTGTTTAAGTTAGAGAATCTCATGCATGCCAGGCCACCATCGTGTTCCTCTCGTCGAGACGAATCCAACCACAAAAATCGCCTCAATCGAAACTTCGTACCAATTCGCACGTGCCTCAGAAAGTTTCGCGTCATCGCGCGTGAAGTACACGCGCCGCCGCCAGAAATCGTCGCCGCCGTCCTCTGCCACCAAAGACCTTTCCAGTAAGCCACCACCGCCCTCCACCGTCGCCGCTGGTGACCGGAACCGTTGACTTGCCGGGGACTTGGCCGACTCGGAGAGTCAACTTGACGACTCGGTAAACCGGATAGTTTGACCGATTTAAATTGATTTTGGTTTGGTTAGGATAAACTGGATGGTTAAAATCAATTAGGGTTTGGTTAGGTTAATCCGGTTGACTTAATTAATTGAATTTTGGTTAGGATAAACCGACAGTCCAATTGCAATTGATTTTGGTTAAGGAAAACCGACTCTTTAGGTTAAATTGATAACTAGTCAAGTGTTGACCAGGTTGACCTTTGACCAGCAGGTTAACTTTTCCGTAGACTTTGTCTAGACCCGTTTTTAGCCGTTCGAGAAGCATTCTGACTCAGAATTTCATCCTGGTTTCAGATTTGGAGTTTATTTGAGCAGCTGGAGTTCATAGACATCAGTTTTCTTCATTGCTAAGGTGAGGGCTACTCCGTTAAATCCTGAGATAGTTTAGTACTACCATTATGGAAAGTTTAGTTTTGAAACATGATCTGTCTCTGTGAATCGAGTCTGTTTAAGAATTTTGCTTGTTTGTTGTTATTATTGATTGTTAAACCAAAAATAGGATAATAGAGGATTCAACGGTTGTGTGAAATGATTGATGCAGAGGATTGTTATATATATGTATATACATAATTATACAGTAGGGACTATGTGACGAGTGCGGGGGTTCAGAGATGTCTGAGCTAGCGACGCAGCGAGTGTGATGTTGTGCGGGGGCCCAGAGACATCTGATCTAGCGATGCAGCGGGTGTTGTGCTGGGGTACAGAGAGTTACCAGTGACGCAGCGGGTATTGTGCGGGAGTACAAAGACGTTTGTACTAGCGATGCAGCGGGTGGTTGTGCGGGGGTACAGAGAGTTACCAGTGGCCTTGGCGGGTATGTATATCCTTATGAGGATATGTGTGGTGCAGAGAATATCTATGTACTATAAGCACATGGGTTGTAGTTGGATAGTACTCTAGTCGTATATTGATTATTTTATGTGGTGTAGGCACCGTGTTTGTTTCATGCTAGAGCTAGGCCTACATAGTGGTAGTGATATGTACTGAGTCCGTGGTTTGCGGTTTAGCATCTCATACCTCGCTGAGCAATTCCTCTGTTGCTCACCCTTCCTTCTTTTTCCTTTCATGTGAAACTGATGAGCAGGACTGATCGTATCGGACAGATGCTACTATTTGGTCTTTTATCGCTTTTATTGTTATTGGGCTTTTAGGCCTCTAGACTTTTTATTGTTTATATTATCTCCTATTTCAGATTTTCGAACTTATGTTGTTATTTATATTCCGGATGTTTATCGATATTTGCGGATTTGACTTTATGGTTTTGTATTGATTAGATTCCAACGTGGATAATGGACTTTTATATTATGACATGAAGTTTTATGGAGATTATTATTTCGTATGAATACTTATTTTTATTTTGTATTATTTTTAAAATTTAAATGAAAATTTCAGATATTTTTATTTAGTTATCATAGTTCAAAAGTGACGGGTCACAGTGATTCTTTTAAAACTAGGTGTTTTGCCCGCACTTGCGGACCTAAACATGTTATAGTTATTTCATTAATGATAAAAAATTATTTATATTTCATTTTTTGAAACCACTAATATTTATATCTTCATTTAAACATTCTTACATATATTTTCTGTACATTATGTTCACAATTAAAAATAAATCTTAAAATCAAATGATATTTTCTTTTTAATTATATAAAATTAAGAAGTTTACTTGATTAATATTTAGTTATGTATTTTCTGTTTTTTCATTTTTTAACTTTTTATTAAAATATATTTTCAGATAACAACACAATATAAGAATTGTCTTATTTTAAAAAATTTTATTTAGATTTTGGATAATTTTAATGATTATTATTAATTTTAATCACAAATCTAATCAAAATAATTTAAATTCATTTTTTTATTTTGTCGATAATTTATATTTTATTCACTAAGAGTATAAACGATATTTAATCACTCTAACTTTTAATGCGAGAGTTCCGTTGCGAAAAATCACTTTACAAATAATATTATAGATATGTATTTTATAATATATATTTTAATAATAATTAAAGTAACTTTGTTTATTCATTCGGTATTTTTAATCCAATATGTGGGCCGGTCCGTGTCTACCAGAGATCCTAGTCGAGATTTAAAGAAATGTTCCCTTAGTTATTAATTACTCATTTTCGAACATACAAAATTTGAAGCCTGACTCAAAACATTTTGGTCTAGCCCAGAAATAAAAATCTAGCCCGAATTTTTTCAAAATTAAACCCAAGAAAACTAATAAGTTAGCCCCAAACAAAGTGGACCCTAATCGGCTGCTTCCTTTTCTTCCGATATGGGCCGGGCGAGCAAACCAAAATTAAGGAAAATGGAACCAAACCAAAGTTACTTAGTTACAAATTTCAGTGTTCAAAAACGCGCCTGCCTGGCCGGTTTCTCGCCCGATTAACTGGTGATCGGAAGGCTGCCGCGGCGAGGAGGAGGTAATCGGTGGTTCTAGGCGTTCAAACGAAAAACTTTCAAAAATCCAAATTTCAAAAGCTAAATCAGTGTTTATCTCATGAATCTGTTATATTTAACAAGAATCAGTTGTAAAAACTAAGAAATCGTGAAAAAAATGAAGAACAAGATATTACAGATCTGGAAAATACGCAGACAAGAGGTTGAAGATGAGGGTAAAATCGTAATTTTGTCATTCATTAAATTAAAATCAGAAAAATAGAAGCAAACGCAGCAGTGCCTCCTCGAACACGCGGTCTTCTGCTTGTAAACTGGGACACGGACCACTGTGCTGTGATATACGATTGTTAATTATTCACATACTAATATATGTACCTAAAACTAAGCGCCGGTTATATCCCGCTTAATCTCCGATTTTTTGGTAACTCGCTAGGCCTATGGTTACCGCCCGACTAGCGCCTAGCATAATTCCGAACACAGGTTACAATGGTAGAAAAGTGAACGTTAATTTCTGAAAATGTTAAAAATGGAGGTCAGATGATAAGAAGGTAAAATAAGTTTGGAATTGATTAACGAAGAGAAATATTACCTTGTGTCAGAGTGTTGTTCCACTTCCAACATTTATTTTCATCAAACACAATATCTCTGCTCACAATTATATATCTTCTCGGAGGATCGAATAGTCTGTAAGCTTTTGATCCTGGTTCAGTACCAATATGCACAAGCATTCTAGACCTATCGTCAACTTCCTTAGGTGTTGTATCTCAGTCTTAGTGTAACCAACACAGCCAAATAATCTTAGATGCTTAATGCTCGTCTTCTGTCCTTTGAAAACCTCATACGGCACTAGTAGGTGTAGGCTATTCGAAATTACCCAACTGATCAGGTATGTTGCATTTCTTACGGCTTCTCCCCAAAGATAATTAGGGATGTTCATGTGCTTTAGGAGGCTTCTAGTTATCTCTAATAGGGTTCCGTTCTTCTTTCTACTACTCCGTTCTGTTGCGGTGTATAAGGAGCACTTAAGTGTCTTTGGATCCTTGATTTTTCACAAAAAATTGTTGAACTCTATTGATGTGAATTATCCACATCTATCCGTTCTAAAAGTCTTGATCATCGTCCCCTTTTCTTTCTCCACTATCGCTTTGAATCGCTTGAATTTATCAAAGGCTTCTCTTTTATCTTTTAATAGTATTGACCAGATATATCGGGAGTGGTCATCTATCAAGACAAAGATGTACATGTTCTTTCCCGCTGTAGGTGGTGTAATGGGACCATAGAGATCTCCAAGAACAAGTTCAAGCACATTCGCTGCACGATATGATGTCGACTGTGGAAACCAATGCCTTGATTGTTTCCCACGCAAACATGCTTCACACGTCTCTGTTTCAACATTGATATCGGGTAAACCTATAACCAGCTCCTTCTTCATCATTCTTCATCGAGTTGATCCAATATTTCCTAACCTTGCATGCCATCTTGCGGAGTCGTTTTGAATTGCAAGTTGTAGACACTTAGAGTCAACTATCTCCATTAGTACCTTATAAAGCCGATTTTTTAAAATCTTTTTTCCCTTCACGATCAAGTTCCCATATTTTTCGTGTAAGGTAAGAACATCCTTTCATTCTGATATCGCATCCCCACTCGGTTGCCTGTCCTAAATTGATGATGTTGCTCTTTAGCTCAGGTATGAAGTAGAAATCCGCCAACAGTTTTTGTCTTGACTGATGAACAAGATAGAACCCTACCATTTTATATCTATTCTGTAATCATCCCCGAACCGTACCTTACCAGTAATAGTTTCATCAATGCTCCTGAAATAATCTTTGTTTCCTCGCTCCGTTATCGAGAGACCATATTCTATCTCCATCCATACTAGACTCAAATTCTTTTTGCTTATCATTCCTCTCGTTTAAGTATACGACTTCATGCATCATTAAGGCATCTGCTTCTTGTGTTTCCTCGTCCTTGTTCCACTAGCTTCCTGAAGTTTGAGTAGTCTGATGGGACATGTAGAGGCGAAGTGGCCGTTCTTATCACAACGGAAATAAGCTATTTGGGACAAGTCTCCGTTCCCGTAAGAGCTTCTACCACGTCCTCTACCCTGGTTGTAGTATCGACCTCCACGACCCCGGCCTATGTTATTCTCTGCTGTATCCATTGTATACACTGTTTTGAGGAGCTTCCATAGTTGCATACATTAGCTTGTTTTGATTCTCTTGAGTTTCTTCTTCTTCTTCGCATATACGCTCTTCATATGTTTTAGATGTCCAATTATGTCTTCAAACTTGTGGTCGTGAGATCTAAATTTTTTTCTAAGGACGCCACTATATGAATGTATTTTTTTGCGCTGGAGACTCTTTAAGAATTTTTTAACAAGCTTTGATTCCTCGATGTTTTCTCCTAATGCCGAAGATTTGGATGAGATCTCTGAGAGTTTACCGACAAAATCTTCAATAGTCTTTGTATCCTTCATCTTAAGTCGATCAAATTCGGCCATTAGGGTTTGCAACCTTGCTTCTCTAACACGTTCTGCTCCTACATGCCTTGCCTTGATGACTTCCCAAACCTGTTTTGCAGTCTCCAGCTCTCCAACTTGCAGAACTAGTGCTTGCGGGATTGATTGGAAAAGAAGCACCGTAGCCATATCACTTTTGTCAGGTTCATTGGTCTTGTTCTCCACCGTTTCCCATACCATATGTACTTTGAGTAGTAACTTCATCCGGATGGCCCAAACAGTATAATTGGTTGCGTTTAACATTGTTGCTACTGTCGTAATATCTCCCATAGCTTCACGAAAATTTTAAAATTTTTGCTCTGATACCATATATAAGCTTTAAATATTATAAGATCACACAACAAAGAATAACTCTCTTTATTAACTAACTTGAGAAAATCACTCAAAACTCAAGCTCCCAAAACAATCTCTAAAACCTATACATGATATATCACAAGTTGATATCTCCTTATATAGAGATATAGATTTCTTAATGACAATAGTAAAACCTATTTTATCCTAAACATAACCCGAATAGGATTATTATAGCTTGCACTCCAAGTTAACTCTCAAGTTTACTTCCAACAGGTCATTCAAAAACAAAAGCAATGGATCACTCCATGATATATGTCTGGCCAAGAATCGTATAACACTCCAATGGAGTTGGAGAAGTAGTTCTTGAGAGACGTGAGTAAGATATATAGGGTGAATCTGGTGGAATTAAATCGTTAAGTTGCCATTGGACTGTTATAGTAATGAGGCTTTGATGAATCAGAGTAGTGGAGACGCCGCCGGAGAATCAGAACGTCTGAAGTTAGGAATAAGAAGAGAAAGGGACATGTCCTGTTAGTACAAAGAAGAAACTTAATAATTTTGATGGACTTCCTACACGGCTCAGAATGATGACAAAATGAACTACAGGGCCTGATTTAGCTGCAAGTTGGATTTGTTCGTGGAATTTAGAAGAGGAGATTTAGGTCTGAAGTGGCAAGACTATAAAACATAATTGGTTGAATAAAAATGCACAGATGGACAGCTTAGAATCTGATCTTATTCCCTTTTAGTATTAGAAGATTCTTTAGTAATATGCAACTTTTTGTTCTTTTCATGCTAAAGAAAGGCTACTCTTATGAGCCATTTTCACATTTAATGGGATTAAAGTACCGATAACATATTTAGTGCGAGTCAATCTAGAAGAATGGGGTTAAAGAGTAAGGACATGACACGATCAACGATTTTGGCTTTCTCTGGAGAGCCATGTCCATCGCCATATTGATACATGCATTGCGACATGCGTGCCAAATTCATTACTGATTCCACAAAATCTTGAGGGATTAGGGAAGATCGACTTTTCATTTTCTCGTAATTCATTTCGTCCCACATGTCGTTTATTATCTGCCTCACGTGCACACGTGCTTTCTCTTCGGAAGCTCCGGTCTCGTTCATGTAACACTGGACCGATTTGAGGACATCTCCTCTCGCCAATTCATCCTACGTACATATCATACACAAATTCATAAAATAGACGAGTGCCATATATCAGTTATTTTACATCTACTACATGCATATCAATAGTTTTCTTTCTTTTCAATTTTTTTTTTTTTTTGGAAAAATGCATATCAATAATTCCAGTTCAAATTTCTAATAAATAGATTACTAGCGATTCTTAGAATAAGGGTGCCGGACATAGTAAAAACATCTCCAACCCCACTCGATATAGAGTAATCACTTTTTTGTTTCTTCGTTACTCTATTTTGCAGTAAATTATGAAATGGGCTTGGACATGCTCTAAACATAGTTTAATTCAGAAAAAAAAATTGTAGTCATAGTTTAAACGCAGTTTTAACATTTAACAAAGCGTAAAAGTTTTATTGGTGGTTAGAAGTAAAGTGTTGATGGCTGTAATGAAAATAGTCGGTTAAGTGATACTTACGATTGGTGACTGTCAATCTAAAATATAAACTTGGAAGAAATTGATATACCGGTCGTTGGCTAGACGGACCACAAAGGCAGAGCATCGGACAACGTTTTGCAGGTGTTCGGACAAAGTCTCCAAGACTTGAATAGAGAGTTGGTCAGAGAATACGCAGTAGAAGTGAATCAATATTGTTGGGACCGCGATTGATTTCCAAGCATTTTGCATGTACTCTTCCATATTTGGTTTGTGCCCTCTTTTGTACCATATTGCTTCTACTAAAAATGCATTGCTTACATCTGCCCACTAAAATATCGTGGGATAATTAATAAGGAATGTTTCCTTACAATATTTGAAGGAATTTCCATGATTTTTATGATTATTTTTGTAGGAATGGTTTCTGTGGTTTACAGAACAAATCGGCCAATATATGGTAAAATAATATAACCTAATAATCATAAGAAAATAAAAGCACGTAGAAACTGTCCAATAACAATAACAGAGCATGATCTTGACTCATAGAGTTGACAATAAAATAATATTTTAAACTAAAGAAGTAATATAATATAGAAGTTATATTTTCTCACTAATATATATATATATATATTAAGTAATTAGTATATTTGTAAGTAATTAATATATAAAACTATCAAATGAAATTATTATATAATATACTAATTCATGCATTATATGTAGAGAAATTCCCTAAAAAAAAAATGTAGAGAAATTCCCTAAGATAGTCCTATTTAGTTTATTTTTTTTAAATAGTTCCCAAGATTAAAATAGATTTTATTGAAAGATAAATATATTCTTATATCCATAAGATTAACTAATCCTAGACTTTAGGTTTAAAGTTAAGTGATGAGGTTTGAAATTTTAAAAATAGAAAATAAATATCAAAAATTTTAAAATATTTTCAAAAAGCATTTTTGAATTTCAAAAAGAAAATTTGAATAAAAATGAAAAAATTATAAAAAGTTAGAATTTGAAAACATATAATTCAAAATTAAAAATTATTATTATTATTTATTTACCTATAAAGCAATGGGTAAAAAGGTCATTTGCCTATTCAATAAAATTTCTTTTGGTTATTTTTCTCTTTTACGTCTATTTTTGTGACAAACACTTAAAAAGAGGTATTTAGCAGAATTGCTCATGTATGTATATATATTTATATTTATATTTATATTTTTCTTTATTATCTATGCTTAATATTTTTTAAAAAAAAATTCGTACATTTTAGAAATTAAAATTTTAATATAAAATATGTTCATATTATAAAATAAAGTTCATTAATTCTGTAACGTATTTAATTTTTTCATATCTTTAAAAGAATTATTTATTAATAACTTCACAGAAAGCATAATTGAATGAGCATTTGAAAGAATATATGTAGTTTCTAAATATTTGATTAAATTTTTTACGAACAGTCGTTGATTACATAATAAAGAGATTCTTTTTTTTTTAATAAAGATGTTCATGATCTTCTAAAATAATAGTATAACCAGCAAAATATTATACACTTACAGACTTTTTGAGGAAAGGAATCACGTTGATGTTTTTATTTCTGAGGATATCACATCCAATGCTATTGACTTCATTGTATACTACAAGAAAACACAACCTCATGTACTCGGGTAGTTCATTAAGACGATTTACATCCCAACTGCAACATATTTGTATAGAAAAAAAATCGACATGTATCATGTTTACTCATAATTTATATAATAACCAAAATATTCATGAAAAGTTAGAAGTGCGGGAGAGTTTACTTTTCGAAGGCGGCAGTGAAGAGTTGAAGTTCTTCAAGAGTGCCATAGATATCATAGATGTCGTCGATAGTTGTGAGAAATGTATATAGTTTGGCCATTATTCGTCTAACGTAACCAAATTGAGGCTCTTGGATTTGTCCAACAGTCCAAAAATAATTCTCCACTATTCTATCTCTTGAAAAATGAAGTTGATTAGCTAATCCTGTCCCCGTCCACCAGCTGCACACCACATGTATATCAAAAGGAATATGATACAGTACTCATTTAGGCTTTATTATATGACTAAATGTTTTTCCGCACATACATGTATAATCTTTTTAAAATATTTATATCTTATTAATTTAAAAACCAGCATAACAATTATTATCTATATTTTTAAGAAACTTAAATCAAATATCAAATTACTTATATATAACAAATTTTATTATTGTGTTAAATTTTAAAAACATTCACATATTAGAAATATTTCAGAAAATATATTTACACAAATATTTTACTTGATTAATATTTAATTATAAATTAATTTATATCTTTCATAATAGAAAATAATATTTCCTGATAATAATACGGTATATATAAAAATCTGTTCACAAATAATATATAGATATACACATACTTGTACAGGTATCGGCATGTGTCATCATTTACAATAGTATGGTTATGGGTTTATTTAAAACATTAAATACTCCAAATGCACCTCCAACACATATATAGAGCCGGTGCTATTTGTAATAGTAAGCATGTGGTTTTGTCCGAACTAGCTGAACCGAATCAGCTAAACTAAACTGAATCAAAAAAATTTAGTGTTTATTTACGATTTTGAGTTCGGTTTAGTTCAGTACGATATTGAAAAATATTTCAGTTTTTTTATTTGGTTCAGTTTGGTTCATGATTTAAGAAAATAAAAGAATAAATAACCAAAAAAGTAAAAACATAACAAAAAAAAACCAAAATAATCAAATCGAATTAATATAACTAATCAAAAATAACCAAACAAACCAAAAATAACTAAGTTTAACCGAAACTATCCGAGTTTGTTTAAAAAAAAAATAATACTGGAATCTAAACAAAATCCCAAAAACCAGTTAATTTTGAAAAAAGAATATCCCAGAAAATGAACCGATCAATTCTAAATTTTTCTTGGTTCTTATATGGATAATATTTTTTTTTTTTTTGTAAAAAGCTTATATGGATAATAAATTCTGAATTATCCTGTATCTAAAAAAGTCAGCCTAAACCAAACAAATACCCAAATGCCTAAGACGAATCATGATTATATTTAACTATGATAGAGTGGCACATACTCATTTGAGTTTAAAAAGGCTGGGATATCATGTTAACAGTTAGAACATTTTCATTTTAAAGGTAAAGTATGGTTATGTATTAAATTTTTCTTATCTAATGTTCTAAGACTATCTCTAATGGTTCAATCTATTTTTTTCGAAATGAATAACGTTATAGTTGCATGGGTTCTACTTCAATTTTATTCTATTTTATAATGAAAAATAGAATGATAACAAAAAATAAATGAATTATTTTATTTATAAAGTAAATCAACTTTTTACTCTATTATAAAGTAATAGAATAGGATTTGAGCATTTTCATTTCAAACTCTGAAAATGGTCTTAATAAGTCTAACAAGAGTAAAATTGTTATATGACTAGTAATTAAAATGTACCTGGAAGCGTATTTGAGTTCTTCTTGATGAACAGCTTGTACGATATTGAAATCGAGCTTGGCCAATTCAGCTAAGACAGGGTTCTTGTTTGGTTTCTTCCCATACAAATTTATGTACGATCTCGTGGCTAGCCTTCTCATTTGCCAATGGTAGGGCATATCTAACGCGTGGACCACCATCTCTTCAACGTCACAGGATGCAAAAATTTTATTACTATTAGTATCAACAAAGTCTCTGAGTTGTTGTGTTGCAAAAAATCTGATGTAGTTTTGCAGTTTAGTATCCGATTTTGTTGAAAGATATGATGCCTCGTACAGAGATATGAAACCAATAATATCACCGCTCCCAAACTTCCCACAGTTTTCCATGAAAATATCAAATACATCTGCAACAAACAATTTCATTTAAATACCAACTATTGATGTTTTTTATAAATTATTTACTGTGTGATGCACACAGGGACGATGTCGTTTAGAAAAAGTAGTTTCCATTATTCTGTATAATATATACTCCATCCTAGAAATTTAGGATTTTTGATCAAAAAAAGAAGTATGTTTTAGGATTAACTTTTTATTATTGTTCTGGGTTTTCGATGTTAATTTTTTTAATGTAAATTTACAAAATAATACCTATTGCAATCTTAAGTTAAGATAATAATATGTACAAATTTAATTAATAATATGTCAAAATCATTCTTTTCCAATGGGGTTAATAATATGTCAAAAATCATTCTTTTCCAATGGGGTCAAAGGTGCATAAATAATTACGTAACTATATATATTATAGATTGCAAATGTTAGTAAATACTAAATAAAATGAAAAATATTAAATAGATCAAGAATTAAACATTTATAAGTGATGATTTACCTTCTGTAACACTGAAACCATGTTGTCTAAGCAGTCGGAATTCAAGAGCATTAGCATGTAGATCGTATTCCATTTCGTACTCCCTGAACTTACTTTGATCTAATTTGTGATAAGTAAACGTCAAAATATTGTCGATTTCCCGTTCAAAATGATATGAAACTCCTAGTTTTTGTAGATCATCAATAAGCTCCAATTGGTCGAGATGAGTACTCCTCTCATCTTCGAGCATCTTTCTCACAGTTTCTTTCATCAAATCTCTCTCTCGCACACTTTTAACATTCTGAAACGAGTGGAGATTGTAAATGAACATAGATATGAACATATTCGACATATTGAACATTGTGAATACTAAAAGAAAACTATAGTGAGCCCTTTTTTTTGAAACACATAGTGAGCCCTTAAAAAGGTATATAGTGAACACTTTCGTACCGTATATTTATTCTTGACCGAGAGGAGATGGTGATGGTCCCAAAGAGAAGGCCGATAGTTTGCAGAACGACGAGGAACAAATGAAGACTCACTACCCGGTGTCGTTTTGGCTACTATGGTGCATGTGAATGACTGAGGACGCTGGGTAGTCTTCACAAGGGCATTACTGTAAATAAGAGGTGAACCCATCTGCAGTAGACTGGCCATAGAAGAAAAGTAGTACTCTAGGTACATGTGGTGGTTACCTTTATATTCACGTGGATATTTTTTTTTTCACAACAAACAGCTATTCTATTACTCATATTTGAAGTAGCATGGTTAATTAGATCTGAACAGAATAACTAATGTAACAGAAATCTCTCTATAAAAAGATCTTCCAGTCCTAGCTAAAAGTCCACTATGCCATTATGGCTCTTGAGATATGAAAAATTTTGATGTTCGGAAAACAAATCAATAAAATAAGTTTATGTTCTAAAATACCAATCAAAGTAATCAAAATATGTTTTATTTAAAAGGTAAAAGATACTTTTATATATATATATATATATATTATTTTTTACATATATAATAATTTTTCAAAAAAGAAATTTGAAAATTTTGATCTCGAACGTTTTCTGATCTTTAAAAAACTTTTTTTCTGAAATTTTTCCTCCAACTTTTGATCTAAATTTTCTTTTGTCATAACTTTTTTTTTACTAAAACATTCATTTTTGAAAAAAAAAATTAAGATTATAAATTTGTTTGATATCTTTCTGAATCTGGGTTTATGAAGATTTTTCTCAATAAGTATAATATTTCCATAAAATTTAGGAAGATATATATCAATATAAATCAAAGTAGAATTGCCATTTTTTTGACAACGAACATCTATTCTATTAGGGTGGGACTGGTTTCCTCGCTACCACCCTCAAATGCAGCTTCTGCAGTTCGTAGCGGCTGTTGGCATTTGGCAACAATCACACAAAACGTCACAAATCGCCTCAAACCTATCTAAACCTCATAATATCAAAAGCTCGTTTCCGCCAGCGTTTGCGGTTGCGGTTGGATAACTAAATATAAATATATTTTAAAATTTTTGATTTAATTTTTAAAATTAAAGTATTATAAATAATATATATTTAAATTTAAATTCACTAACAATATAATTTTTTATAAAAACATTAATACACACATATATAAATATACATATATAAATGAAACAAATATTCATTTACAAATTTTAATATAAATCTTCAAAAAAAAAATTTATAGAAATTATAACTTTCATTTAAACTAAAAAAAATAAATGTAATATTGTTATCATTATATTATATTAATATTTATATATATTATCATAGTAGTATATTTTTATAGGGTTAAATGTGTTGATTTTAATAATTTATTATTCAATCGCTGCAGTATGTCATAATTAATCTGTCACAAATATCCTTTAAACGTAACAATTTCTAGCAGTCATACAGTCGACATGCTTATTTAGAAACCATGACCACCCACATCCGAGACTTCCACAACCACAATTGCTACGTTTCAACCGGTCAGACACTTAATCAAACTTAAGGTGGTTTGAGTAATCATACCGGAACAGAATAATTAATGTAACACGAATCTCTATAGAAAGATATTGCAGTCCTAGCTAAAAGGTCCGCTATTTAATTATGCGCTCTTGAGATATGAGAAACTTGAAGTCCAGAAAACAAATCAGCAACATTTTTAGTGTCTCTAGTTTTGTTGCAAAACTTGGTCATGCGTTAGCCTCTAGTTTTGTTGCAAAACTTGGCCATGCGTTAGCCTCCTTTATCATCTCCTATATATTAAACGAAGATCTTTTGAAAAGATGTAACCTTACGTTTGTAAGAATTAAAAAAGAAGTCATCTGATGTGGCAATCGTTTATGCTCTAATAAAGCTGACTGGCAGGATGTTAGACAGTTTGGGCATACCATACTATAAAGAAATATATCCCTAGCGAAAGCATATCGATTGTTAAACGGTCCGACTAAAAGTGATTTAATACTCGAGTATGTCTCGACCACCACCACCGGATTGACACCTTCTTCACCACTTCTGTCTTCCGCTACGGCATGAAGCTTAATTCTTCTATTCAAGTCATCTCCGTCATGTCCAGCTCTCACAGTGAGCTCCTCCTCCTGGAATTTAGCAGTCGTCAGTTTTCAATCCGATCACGACCTTATTCACTTCCAGCCATGTCTCTTCCGCTTACTCTGCTCCTCACACCGCCGCCGTCTCCGTCACAGCTACAAGTCAGCATGCTCTCACCGGAATCCATGGACACGGAAAACTCCACCGTTGTGTCTTGCGAAGCTAGCTTCGGTGTCGTTGTATCAAGCCTCGCTGTCACGAATCAAAGTGCAGTTCGATCTAAGAGCATCAATGGTCAAACTTAGCGTATTTACACATTTGGTCCTCCATCATTTGTAGAATTTCTTTTATGACCTCAAAGTTATTAATTGGAAATTGTTCCTTCGAATTCAGCCTCAAATTTGCAATTGTGAACTCTAGCCCCTGTTATCTGCAAATCAACATATAAATGCAATATATATACATAAATGCAACCTAAAGTGACCGAAATGAAGTAAAATGAAATGTTAAAGACAATAAAATCATGAGATACTACATAGAGATCTTATTCAAAAGTAACACCCTACAACACAATTAGTTGAGCTGATTCTCTTGATACAAAGCATTTGTGATTTTGAGAAGAATAACACAATCATATCAATATTTTCTTTTAATAAACTGAAAAAAATCTGCAAAAGCTCTAAGCTACTTAATCATCAAGAAAATAAGTAGGAGAAAAGAATTTTGTTTTCATATAAGATCAAACTCAAATGATCAGATGTAAACATATGCAACACCTTCTACATTTATAACTTTCTACAACTTACCAATAGTGGCTTGGTCTGAGCCGTGAGGCTTTATCGCTAAGTTTGCTGTGCAATAGGCTTAATTAAACATAACATATTGTAGAATTTCTATATAATGTCCGATGAAAATTAGGAACAAAATGTATAGTAACTAAAATTATTATTTTTGAAACTTTTTGGTATAGAATAACAAACTAAATATATATTTTTTGGATTGAATAAAAGCACTTTAAATATATATTTTTACACCAGCCTCAAACGGATCGGGTATCCGGGGTATTTCGAGGTATCCGTGATACGCTCAAAATGGGATGAAGGCTTTGGCCGGGTGTTTGATATGAACCGAGAAGGCAATTGGCACTTCCGGAACTGGGATGGAATGAATGGATCGTCAAGAGGTGCGGAATGGCTCTTGATATACCACTTTCTTAAGGCTAACCACCTAAGAAAGGATGATTGTGTGTTGGCTAACCACCAAGGAACACACAAAGATGATTGGCTAACCACCAAATCAACAAGCCGGTTCAAACCGATGAACTAGCTAAGAACTCTCTCTCACTCAGAGAAAAGAAGAACGAAAATGAAACCCAAAAACTCTCTGATTTTATTCATGGACTGAAGTTACATATTTATACTCAAATGAGTCAAAGAAAGATATAAATAATTGTGGAAAATTAGATGCATAAAAAACACAAACAAAGACTAAGACTTTTTATGGAAAACCGAAATGTGGACTATGACTTTTGACCAGAGTTTGAATGCTTCTTTCCTAGGCATGACTTTGACTCCTTTTGTTGATATTTCTTGATGCAAATGGGCAGGAGACCATCAGCAAAGGCCTGGTCGAATTTGGTGTAAAACAGACCCAAATCGAATTTGTTATGAATTTTTCCGTGGGCTGAAAAAGGCCCATTTCGCCCAGCAACTAAACCAGCTCCATCTTCAGTGTCACTTAGCTCATTCAGCTCCAAGCTAGTGTCACTTAGCTCACTAAACTCATCCAGCTCATCAACTTTCACTTCAGCTGGTTTCAACTCATGCACACTCTCTTGGATGGTTCCATGTCTTGATCCATGAACTGGGCATCATTCCCTCCTTCTTCAAAAGATTTGTCCTCAAATCTGAAACATTAAAAGGAAAAGGATTATAAGCAAAAGAACCATAATCAGAACATTGCTCACCTTGAGCTTGATCCGGTTTGTGAACTGGCAAAAGCTCTTCCTTTTCTGGCTCGGTTTTAAGGTTCTCATTCTCCAAAGTCACCAACGGTTTTTGCTTTTGACACTTGTTAGCATAATGACCGATCCTATGGCATTTGAAGCACCTGGTAGAATGAGCTTTGCTTGTGGTTTTCACAGCTTTGCTTTTATCAAAAGAAATCTCATTAGTTTTCAAATCAGAATTTGAAAGATAAAAAGACTTACATTGTTGTTTTGATGCTAAAGAAGTGTTGGTGTTTCCCTTCATTTTGAGTTGCCGAATAGCATGAATTGCCTTATGCAACATCTTCTCCAAACTAGCATAAGTCTGAAGCTCTTTCTGATCAAGTATATCATAGTTGCTTCTCTTGGCTTTGGTGAAGGGACGATCACCACTTCTGACCCACTTCTCATCATTGGACCTGTTTTGTCTCTTCCTTTGTTTCTGCACAAAATCAAATTCATTAGAAGCAAACTGTCTCTTATCAAAAATCAATTGCTTCTTTTCAACAACAGTTTTAAAAGGAAAGTAGACATCATCTTGTAGTGGATCCGCTTTAACTGTCCTAAGGCTGGGTTTCTCTTCAGCCAGCAGGGTTTCTCTTCCACCACTCCCCCTGGATTTCTCTTCAGAAGTGATTCAAACCAAAATCGTTTACTCTTTTTGGATTTTTTGATTGATTTTTTAAAGATGGCGATCACAAGGGAGTAAAGGAACAGCCCGGATCCAAAAAGAAATAAGAAAATAAAATGATGAAGAGATGAGAAGATGAAAAGAAGATAGAAAACAAACCAGCCAAAGTGGCTCTGATACCACTTGATGCACCCTAGGAAACGCTACTCGACCGGTAAGGGGGATATGAACTCCGAAAGGAGAACTGATGGTTTGAATGACGACACAATGGGTTGCGGAAGGCCCAATGATACTGCCAAGGTGTCTGATCAACGCCTGATATGACTCACAGGTCCGTTGAGGAGACGATCTCGATCTGTTGCCGGATGTGACGCACCGGTCCAACGAGAAAGAGTGTGTAACTTGGAGCTAACCACACCAAGAAACGAAATGAAGTGTTCTTGACAAAGAACAGAGAGAAAAACTCATAAAAAAGGAAAACAATCTGATTATTTCGTGGGTTGTGATTACATATTTATACTACAATGAGTCAAAGAGAGACTTAATAGTTTTTGTGGAAAATCACACCTAGAAAATGAAAACAAAGACTTGAAAATATTAAAGAGAGTCAAAGACTCTTGATTTCCAGATCTGGACAAAATGGACTCTTCAGCTGATGTCCAGGTTCATTTTGGTCGTGTAGGTCCATGCTGGGAAGGACAAGGACACACGCGGGACGATCCACACAGCCCGAATTCGCGAGAACTGAAGATCACCTGATTTGTAAATTGCATAACTCCCACATCTGAACTCCTTTTGGTCTGATTCTTCTTCGGGTAGTTTCATAATTAAGTTGAAAACATTATACAAGAAATTTCACGTGAAGAAACATCATGGTTTAGAAGATATGCTTCAAACAGTGAATGTGTGTCTGTTTTGGTTCTCGGGTGGTCGAACCAACTCAGAAGATTGAACCAACTTGCTCAGCTTGTCCAAGTGAGTGTCAGTCCTGCTCATCTCGTCCAGGATAGTGTCAGTCCAGCTCACTAGATTATTCAGCTCGATCAGCTAGATCTGGGGCACATCATACTCTCCCTCTTCAAAAGGATTTGTCCTCAAATCCATTTTATCTGATTCAAAAGAAAATGAGTCAGACAAAAAGAATTTTAAAAACATGTAAAGTTCAATGAAGGAAAAATTTTTATAGAAACTTCCTGAATGTATAGATTGATCTCCAGGTCGCCAATGTCGGATTTGAAGCTGACTGAATCGGTTAGCTTTCAATTGAGGCAAGTGTAGAACTGGTTTGACCGGTTTTGAAAAATAGATCATAACTTCATAATTTCGTGGCCATTTCTCCTGATATTGGTCTTTCTGGAAATCTGTGAGATCCATCTGGAATCCTATGATCGGTTTCGGCTCAGGCCGTTTCTTTCCTGGGCCTAAATCTCCTTGGGAAATCTGGTACTCGCGGATAGGTGGACTGGAGATCCTCCGGTTTGGAAAATTCATAACTCCTTCATCCACAAAGCTTTTCATGTGATTCCAGACCTCAGTGAATCTTTGGTGAGTTGGGCTTCCAGGAAAATTGGATTCATGATAAAAGACCTTCTGAAAGTCGAGATACTCTCCTTGAACTGAACCTCTGTCGCTGGCATCTCCAAGGTAGCCAGGTTGGACAACAATGCAGCTCCAAATCTCAGGCTGTTGGTCAAGGTCAATTCTTTCATTCCTCAGAGGCTGAACCTGTCTTTCCTGGATACTCAAAACAGAAACTAAAAGACCAGGATCATATGGGCAAGACAAGTACTTGTTCAACTCAAAAATCAAGGTTTCGTTTTCATGAACAAGTAGCACAAGTTTCAGCTGATCAAGATGCACATCAAAGTAGACATTATAGACCAGAATGGTGTCAAGGCATGCAGCAACATTATTCATTTTCAGAACATGCCTATCCTTCTCAACATCTGAACACACAAGCTTAAGTTCAGATTGAGAATCAAATATCAAAGACTCAGGATGTTTTTCAAAGAAAGTGTTGTAGACCACAATATCATCAAGGCTCAAGACAACACAATTATCACTAAATGATCTTAGAAGATGCCAAGTTTTATCATTTTTAGAACACACAATATCAGGCTGCAAAACGGAATCACAAAAATCAAGATCACAAAAATCAATTTTAGTTTCAAGTGATTTCTGTTCCAGCATCTTTTTAATTAAGAAATCGTCCAATGCACAAGAGGATGGAAACAAATCATCAGTGATCAATGCATGTCTAGAAGAACTCAGATCAAAGCCAATGCCTTTGAAAACAAATGAATCAAACGGTTTTGTAGCACAAGAATCAGTTTGTTACAAATCAAGATCTAATGAGTTTTCAAGATGATCAAATTTTTTGCTGCATTTCAAGAACTGATCAAAACTCAAAATAAATCCAGAATTGATGCCATTGCCTTTTTGAAAACATTTTTGATCAAGAAGTTTCTCAGGTTTAAACATTTTAAAAGAATTAATCATGTTTTCAAAAACAGATTTTGAAACACAAAACTCTTTCATTTCGTCAAGACCAAAACGAATTACATCATGAGAACTGACCTTCACAAACATATCAGGCAGAGAATTAGGCAAAGAAAGTTTCTCACAGTGCTCTTGAAGATCAGGAGACAAAGGGGCAGGAGATGTGCCGGGATCAAAGCATAGATGACTTTCCATAGCGATGGATGAGATGCTTGTTGCTTCTTCATCAAAGACTGGACCCAGTTCATCTTCCTCATCAAAGATGGGACCTAGATCATCATCCGAGGGTCTCCTAGTGTCAAGATGTGGTCCTTGTTGTGGGTAATCCAAAGGCTCTTCCTCAAAAACCTGTGAAACTATAACAAGACTACTCGGATGCTCCGGTTCAAAACAGGTTAGTCCATTAGTCTCTTCATTATCAATATCAATCATAAGATCAGGTTTTGGAGAAGGAAGATCACATTCATCCTCACAAGTGATCAAACTTTCCATCAGCTCTTCATCATACTCATCAAAAATTGGTAAAGAATCTGAAAAATCTTTTAGATCTTCAAGGTTATTTTCAGATTTACCTTTAGGTTTTCAGCGATGAACAATGAGGGCTCAGCTACAGGTGCGATGTGGATGTGCTCTTCTTGTGGCTCTTGCCGGCGATCCTTGAGTGTTTTCACCACTTCCTCCACAAGGTTGTCACAAAACTCTTGGACATTAAACTGAAAAGGTTGCCTCTTTGGATCAACCACATCTCACAGATGATCTAGACTGCTCTCTACATCTTTGGTTTGGCTTTCCTGCACACTAACAAACTCATCAAAATTATTCAAAGGATATTTAAATGGAGTTTGAGAGATAGAATGTCGTGGGGCTTCTCCTTGCTACTTCTCTTTTGAAGACCAAACATCATAACATGAAAATCTCAACACAAAGTTAATAGATAAAATCCTCACTCTCTCAAATGTTTGATCCTCACCCACACACGTGTTTCACTCAGATTTTATGGTAATCACACAAGAGTTTCTTCTCAAAGTTCTAAGAGAACAGATCAAGGAATCCCAATGGGTAGATCCAAGCAAAACAAAAGGGTTTTGGTGTAAGAGAGAAAGATAAGAGATTTATGGTTTTGGAATCGCCTTAACCACCTCAAAGGTGGATTTCTCCTCGGCCAGCGAGCTTACTCTTCCACCACCAATCCACAAATCAATCTCTTTTTGAATCTTTTTTATATACTTTTTTATAGATCTTTTCTTTTTTTCTTTTTTTTTATATGTGGATGGTAATGAGGGGCGGATTCAAGATAGAAAGAAGAAGAAGTGTTTAGAAGAAATGGAAAGATGAGAAGAATGGATTGAAATAGAGTTACGGAAGAGTGGCTCGATACCAAGTTGATACCAAAACGGGATGAAGGCTTTGGCGGGTGTTTGATATGAACCGAGAAGGCAATTGGCACTTCCGGGCGGGATGGAATGAATGGATCGTCAAGAGGTGCGGAATGGCTCTTGATATACCACGTTCTTAAGGATAACCACCTAAGAAAGGATGATTGTGTGTTGGCTAACCACCAAGGAACACACAAAGATGATTGGCTAACCACCAAATCAACAAGCCGGTTCAAACCGATGAACTAGCTAAGAACTCTCTCTCACTCAGAGAAAAGAAGAACGAAAATGAAACCCAAAAACTCTCTGATTTTATTCATGGACTGAAGTTACATATTTATACTCAAATGAGTCAAAGAAAGATATAAATAATTGTGGAAAATTAGATGCATAAAAAACACAAACAAAGACTAAGACTTTTTATGGAAAACCGAAATGTGGACTATGACTTTTGACCAGAGTTTGAATGCTTCTTTCCTAGGCATGACTTTGAATCCTTTTATTGATATTTCTTGATGCAAATGGGCAGGAGACCATCAGCAAAGGCCTGGTCGAATTTGGTGTAAAACAGACCCAAATCGAATTTGTTATGAATTTTTCTGTGGGCTGAAAATTGCCCATTTCGCCCAGCAACTAAACCAGCTCCATCTTCAGTGTCACTTATCTCATTCAGCTCCAAGCTAGTGTCACTTAGCTCACTAAACTCATCCAGCTCATCAACTTTCACTTCAGCTGGTTTCAACTCATGCACACTCTCTTCAGATGGTTCCATGTACTGATCCATGAATTGGGGCGCATCAATCCGGATCCGGATCCTTATCCGGCGGATCCATGATTTTACTATCCTTATCCGGATCCGGGGTTCTCGGGTATCCGGGTGTCGGATATCCTTCTAAAAATTGTAATATCCGACGGATATCCGGATCCGGATTTGGAACCTTAAAATAAATTAAAAATAATATTAAATTATATAAAATATTAACAATAATTTAAAAATAAAAATGTATATAATGTTTTTAGTTATTTTTATGTATGCTATTACAAATTTTATATAAAATTTATATATACTATTATAAAAATGAAAATATAATAAATAAAATTAGTTTTTATATATATGTATTACTATTTTTAAAATAATTATTAATAAAAATTACAGATCCGGATATCTGAACTAAAAAATTTAGATATCCGGATCTGGTTTTGACGGATCCAACATTTTACTATCCGGATCCGGATTCGGTCCCTCCGGATATCCGAATTTTCGGAGCTGATCCGGATCGGATCTCGGATCGAATCCGGATATTGCATAATAAGTCCCAAGCCTAAGCCTCACCCCATGCAAAACCTGGATCTCAACCTAGTCGAAAGTTATTTTGAAAACAAAAACTAAAATAAGCTATTTTAGAGAGTTTGATATAAAGAAACATTATATATGGTATATATCGTGACGCATTTGCCGTGAATCACGTGTGTTTGATTACTTTGATAAGGTGCCTTAATTATTGTGATTGGGTAGCATTTTATATATTAAGTTCGGTGAAGGGATTGGCAAGAAAATATTAGTAATGGGACCACAAAATAGGAAAATTATTACGATAAGATAATACAATATGGGATGGTGGGATAAGGGTATAGTTATTCTTGGGTTCACTGTAGGTTTATCAACAAATATAATTTTGTTATTTCATATGCAGTATCTTTTTAAAAAAAATAAACAAAATATTGTCAAGTTATGTTATGTTAGTAGCTGCAAAAAAATAAATAAAAAATAAAAAAAATATTTTAATACCGTCAGCAAAACACTGAACCTTAAATTCTAAATTCTGAACTTTAAACCTTTGGATAAACCCTAAACACTAAACACTTAGCTAAATCGTAAATCTTTGGATAAATCCTAAATCCTTGATTGTTTTTAAAAAATATTTTTAACACAGTTAGCAAAACCCTAAACCCTAAATCATAAACTATTGGATAAATCCTAAATCCTTGGATAAACCCTAAACCCTTGGATAAATCTTAAACTCTAGGATTTAGGATTTATCCAAAGGTTTAAGATTTACTCAAGGGTTTATGGTTTACCTAAGAGTTTAAGATTTAGAGTTTAATGTTTTTTTGACAACGCAAACAATATTAGAAAAATATTATTTTTTTTGCAAATATTATTATTTTTATTTTATTTTTTATTTTAAAATATTTTGTTTAACTTGGCAATATTTTGGCAATATTCTTCTTTCGGCAATATTTTGTTTAACTTGGCAATATTTTGTTTCCTAATTTAAAAGATACTGAATATGAAATAACAAAATCCTATTGACTGGTGAACCCTAGTCAGAATTTAAATAGACTAGTCTCATTCTTTGATTTATGTTTATCTATTACTTTATTTGGAAGCATATGTCTGATTCAGACATATATAAATACTTAGATCCGGACTTTGCACGGAATGAATATATGTAAAAATTAATTTTATGTATTATATATTCTTTTACGAGTTTTTTTTGTTCATTCTCTAAGGTGAACTTGTAGGTTCACTAACGAATAGTATTTTGTTATTTCATATTCAATATTTTTTTTAAAAAAAGAAGCAAAATATTAAGAATTTTACAAGTTATATTATGTTTTTAAAATAAAAATAGTAGTAGTTGCAAAAAAAATATTTAAAAGAAATATTTTTAGTACCGTCAGCAAAACACTAAACCCTAAATCCTAAACACTAAACCATAAACATGTGGGTAAATCTTGAACCCTTAGATAAATCTTAAATCCTAAATCATAAACACTAAACATTAAATCTTAAAAACACTAAACCCTTAATACAAAACCCTAAACCTTTGGATAACTCATAAACTCTAAACCCTTTGGATAATCGTAAACCTTAAACTCTTGGATAAACCATAACCTATTACACAAGGTTTTAGAGTTTAGATTTAGGATTTTGTGTTTAGGATTTAATTAGGTTTTAAGATTTAGTGTTTAGAATTTAGGGTTTAAGTTTAGGGTTTAGGGTCTAATGTTTTGTTTCTTTTCTTAAGAGATATTGAATATGAAATAACAAAATACTATTGGTTGGTGAACATACAGATTCACTCTAGGGGATGAACACAAGAAAGAATCTTCTTTTACATTATGAAATAATAAATATATACTGAATAATAAAACTTTAATAACAACTATTACATATATAATTAAATTGAAGCGAACACATAAATAAATTATATTAATCCAAGCAAACACTTTTCTATTTTCTACAGTAAATAAGTAAATTTGAATAATAAAATAATTTAAACATAGATATATAGTATATTTTTAATATTTATTTCTATTAAATAATATTTTACTCATATTTTTCTTTTGATCATTCGTATCTTTTTATAACAAAAACTTTAAATCACTCGTAACAAAATTTTCATTGTGGATGTTTAGTTTTAGTAATTTGTACTTTCTAAAAAAAATCAACGCAAAGTTTAAAATTTAAATATTAAGCTTTTAATATTTGATCAAAGCTTATTTAAAAAAAACTGTTTAAAGCAAATTTTGAAATTAAAATAATTATGTATTTTTATGGTATATAGTTTTATTTAAGTGATATTAATATATATATATATATATATATATATATATATATATATATATATATATATATATATATATTTATTAAATGAAACTTCATACTTATATGATTTTGTAATCATTTGTAACATGTTATAACAAAAAAATTTAAACCATGGATCACAAAAATTTCAGACTTTTAATAGTTTTAATAATTTATAGTTATTTTTCAAAATTCAAAGTATAACATATAAAGAAAACTCTAAAATTTTATTATGGTTAATGTGGTTATCTAAGTTATTTTAATAAGTTAAAAGTAAAAAAAATGATCGAGGACCCATTAGTTTTTATCAAAACTTTATTATTCAAAATCATTAACTGTCATATGTACTTTGCCCACATTAGGCAATTCCATAATTTTATTGAAGGAAATAATGAAAAATGTTAATAATTAATTTATGGTTAGTTTAATAAAAATCTTATTATATATTTAGATGGACCAAACTATTTTTCTAAGGATTCTTAGAATCATTGTGGTGATAACACATGACTACCTCAAATATCGTAATGATTCCTTTTTAATATATAAGGAATTTTTATAGTATGTTGATGAAATACAAATGAAAAAAATTCATAATATTGTGGCAATGTATCGACATGATATTAGATACTAGAGAAAAATCCAAACACAAAATGTTTTTTTTTACAATTTCACTTCATATTTATATTGTTATTATTCATATCTAGCAATGAATTGGTTGGAAAAATCTAAAATTTTATTATGGTTAATGATCTTGAAAATTCATACCTGCTACCCATGTTTGGAAACTCGGGGTTTTTTTTTCTGTATCTGTAGCTATTTTAAGTACATATATTAAATAAGTGGGAATTTTATGTAAGTTTGTGGTGGTCTAGTGGTTTATATGTGATTGTTAGGCTTAGGTGATAAGGTTTCGAGTATCATAGGTTGCTTTTTTTTTTCTTTTTCTTTTTATGAGTGAGCAAAAGACAACTATGCCCCCTTCTTCTTCAACGATATCTGCAACTAAAGTTTGTACATCCATGGCTTTTAAGCTTCTTCTTTTTCGTTTTTCACTACTTTTCTTATTTTTATATCTTAATAACACTCGATCTACAAAGAAACATCAGATTCGATATTAGAATCTAAGAAAAACAGAGTATCCGCGTAACACAACCGAATCATCCTAAGACGCCATGGTCACTTACCGTTGCACGAGTTTTCGTCCGCGTAATCGCCCATGCGGGCGCGGTTTAGAACAGACCCTGCTACTCATGATTAACATTCCTATCCCACTAGGAGTTAAAACATTTTGGTCCAAAGGCCTATAAGAGAAACTTTAGGTTCTTTCCTTCTTCTTTTTTTTTAATAAAAGGAGGTGTTTCATTCTCCTTTTTGCTGATTGAAAAAAAAAAGAAGCAAAACCCTGTAAAAATCTTGAGCTAACCCTAGCCGCAATGTGACATGAGGTTATCTCGTAGTGTGACGAGTGTTGGTTGGGAAAACGCTGGTTGGGAGGAGAGTGGTGAAACCACGTAATACCATGGGGTATCCGGGCGGTTAGCTTGGGGGCGCTCGTAGATTAGAAAGTTTAGGAAATCTTGTTAGATGCATATTAACTTATGACTTGTTCTCGTTATATTATGTGATCTGAGATGAGTCCCAATTATTCACCTCTCATTCTTGCAAGTACGTACGAGATTGTGCAAAGACTAGAGGTCTTACTGTGGTGTTAATGCTTTTGGAAAGACACATGTTTTATTTTAAGATTTTTTTGAGGTTTGATAAGATTGTAGTATTGTTTTATATACGGTTTTCAAGTAAAGTTAAGTTAATTGTTAGACATTTTGGTAAGGAAAAAGAGAAGTATTAAAATGGAGTGAAGTGTTGTTAAGGATAAAGTAAGATCATAGGATCCGGCCACATGATGCTTTTATATCTAATTAACTCATGATGCGTTTGTATCTCATTATTTGCATCCGCTAGACATTACATGACATGTGCAAACTCAAATCTTGTTGAATGGATCTTTTGACACGTCCAGTGGAAAAAATATAGACGAAAGAAATGTGGGACATGCTGAATGCTATGATTATTGGATTGAACAATAGCAGCATGGAACCAAACCAGTTACTAGAAAAATATTCTTCGTAGAAGAAGCTCTCTCTTTCTCTTTCCTCTTTTCTCTCTTGAAAGAAAACTCTAATTTCTGAAATTCTTGGCAGCCGGCGGCAGTCTCTTCATAACCTGTCGGCCTTCCCTCCCCGGTGTACTCTCCTCTCCTCTATCATTGTCCTCCCTATTCGATATGTATGTAGCTCTGTGGCGTCGGGACACCGAAAATTTTAGATCTTAGATTTTGATTGTGTCGGAGCGAGTCTCCGATGAGGTTATGGTCGAGAGATTCGGCTTTATGCCTTCGGCAGTGCGATTATCGACGGAGCAGTTGTAGGCTTGGTATTTCTTCTCTTTCTCTTCTACAAGAACCGGATGGTCTCTGGTGCCGCGACCCTTCCCAAGAGTTACCTTGGCCTTGGTGGGTCGCTGAACCTGAAGATTGGTGGTCTCTTCTTGAGGACGGCGGAGACGAGGTCTAGGGTTTTACAAGTTATCCATTGGGGTAGAGGGCTTGTCTTCTGGCTGTTGTGAGGGCGCTGTTGATGGTTGATCTAGGTCGGATATGGCGGTTCCTCTACTTAGGAAAGTCCTTCTGAGAAAGAGGTCTCTTATGCCGGATTGACTCTAGAGAGGAGCAAGATTGACTAAAGTTTTGAGGCAGCGAGGCATCAACGGGAGGAGCGGAGGTTGAGTTTTGAGGCTAGGTTTTTGGAGCCGGTGTTGTGGTTGCGGGGTTCCTCTAGGAGTGCCTCCGCCTTAGAAGCTTCATCGGCAATGGATCTGTGGGTTGGTTTCGGACATGCCAAAACCGGTGAAGATAACAATGCGGTTCAATTAGGAGGAGATACTCATGTCTGTCAGAGTAGGAGGACTAGTTCCTCTGGAACTTTCTTTCCCACCCTACTGGTTAGCTTTCGCTCTTTAGCTTTACACCTGTTGTATTGTTCCTTGTTCTATCTCTTTTTTCTTTAATCTGCGCTGTTTGATAGCAGAGAGACGGCGTTGTTCTGGTGAACCCATTTTAGGGATAATTAATACAATTAATATATTAAAAGGAAAAAGCATGGAACCAAAGCTGATGGTGAATCTAAGTTTCTGTGGTGATCAAGTCACCTCATTATATTTCCGATCCGCTTCCGTTTTCCAATAATGGCTAAGGTGACTATTCCGTAATACTCTGTATTATTGTAGAACTACTTCTATGGTAGTTTAGTTTCGAAACATGTTCTTTGTAAATCGAGTCAACGTGAGCTCACACTAGCATAAGTAACGATCTTCGGGCGCAACAAGCATAAGTAACGATCTTCGGGCGCAACAAGGACGTTGCATTTTTTGAAAGGGGGTGAGTGGTAATATCCCGGTTTATGGTGTATAGAATGGCTTGAAAGAATTAATATAGCTACAGTAGAACCTCTATAAATTAATACTCTATATATTAATAAATTTCATCGGTCCCGAATTGGGCCGGTTAAAAATGTGATTTAAATCGATAAAATAATACGATAATAACTTTTTAAAAAATTCTATGTAAATATATGGTCCCATTAAAATCACAAATTAATAATATATCTATATATACATTTCATATAAGTACAAACTAAACATTATATTATTGGTTTTATATTCACAATGAAAATACTTTTATTATTTTCTTAACATTTCAATACATTTTGATAATATTTAGTAAAGTTATATCGAAAAACCACATATAATTTGTATGAAACATAAAAATATAAACCAAATAATATAATAAAACAATATGAAATTCAAATTTCTAAAATTTTATAAATGAATATACGGAAAATCAAATATATATTTATTTTATAAATAAAAATATTCAAAAATAAAAAAAAAAAACTAAAAAAGTCCTAACATTATTAATTTATAGAGGTTTTACTGCACCTATATCACCAAAGTGCACTTACCTTTCCAGTTACACATCCACTTAGTACTCCAAAGTTAAGAGTGCTTGAGATGGAGTAGTGGAAAGAGGGGTGATCTATCAGAACGTGATTCATGATATCGTACAAGTGCGAGCAAAGCACGGGGAAAAGGTCATGTGGTGATTGCAGGGTCAGTAAATAAGACTTTTGGCCTTCAGAAAAATTACTTGGCCTTGCGTCGCTACCTGGGATAGAGCCTGGCAGAGTGAGCAGGTGTAGGAGGCCCATTAACCGTGAACAGTCAGGGAGTTACATCTTCTTTGGAAAACTAAATTTTCAATAAATATTTGGTCAATTGCAAAACTAACATAATACTTTGAGAGAAGTCTTCTATGAAAACACACAAAATAGGCAATTGCAAAACTAACATATGCATTAACCAGCCCGATTGAGAAGACTTATAGAGATGTCTTCTTCGCAAAGCAAATCTGAAAATTGAAATGTTATTCTTAGATATAGTGAGATTCATATTTAACTTCTGCAGGCACACATAACTTTTTAACGCAAGTTATCTAGTCGTTCTTGACCAAGAATCATGAACTTAAGTAACACCTATAAAGCATGATTAACCTAGAGTTTAGGATGAGATTCTTAGCGGAATATAAGAAACTGTTTCTTAACTTTTAACTAAAAAAACTAAGAATTGGTTCTTATTAAGGTATTTAAGAACCGGTTCTTAGTTTTTTTAGTTAAAAGTTAAGAAACAGTTTCTTATATTCCGTTAAAAACCCACCTTAAGAACCCCGGATTAATCATGGTCTAAGCTTCTAGTACAAAACGAATTTATAAATAAACAATATAAATATAAAAATTATTAAGTAAAAAACAAATGTATAATAAACATAATATAAATATATTACTCTTCGTGTCAAAAAATAATATATATATATATATATATATATTACTCTGCGTATAGTGCGGAAAAAGCTATAGTTTATTAAATACTAGTAGTGTATCCGCAATATGCACAGGTTGTTCACATATTTCAATTTTTTTTTGTTGGTTTGTTGTATAAATTGAAATGAAGGTTATGTATTTGCTATAAGTTTTGATGCAGCCATATTCTAATATGTAGTGTAATGTGATTGTTTTATGGAAGTTAGCTTCTTGTGTTTAATAATGTATAGTGTAAATGTGCACATTAAAGTTATATATATGTTTGAAAAGAGGACATAAAAATAGTTATCTTTACTATTATTTAGAGTGATTTTTCGCAACAGAGCTCTCACGTTAAAAGTTAGAATGGTTAAAGTCAATGATACCCTTAATGAATTTTATATATAATTAAAAATTAATTTATATTAATCATATTAATTTTTTAAAAAATAAGATAATTCTTATATATTGTGTTGTTATCTTAAAATAATTATTTCTATTATAAAAAATAAAAATAAGATATAAAAAAATTATTTATATCTATACTATTATTTACGAATTTATTATATAATTAAAACGAATTTATTTTAATAATATTAATTATTTTTTAAATAAGATAATTCTTATATATTGTATTGTTATCTTAAAATAATTGTTTCTATTATAAAATTTAAAAATTAAGATATAAAAAATTATAATTAAATATTAATCAAACAAAAAAATTTGTATAAAAATATTTTCTAAAATATTTCTAATATGTTAGTGTTTTCAAAATATTAATACAACAATAAGCATATATATTTTAATGACAAATTTCGTCATATACATAATTAATTGATTTAAACTATTTGAAAATATAAATAATAAATTGTCAAGATGGTGTTTGAATTAATAAAATATAAATTAATAAATATTTGTTACAAAAGTAGAATGTTACTCAAAAAGGCACATAATCTTAATCTCTCTCTTAATCAGCGTCAAAGGAGGAGAAAGGTTTATGTCAAAGATGAATTCAAAGACCAAAAAAGGATACAGCAGACCGTAAGCATGTGGATCTAGCATTTCTCAATATCAGTGGCGTAGATCTCTTCAAAGACCTCACTGTATTTCCCCCTTCCAACCTTCCTCACCATCTCGCGTAGTCATCATATACACTGGTTCACATCAATGAAGCTAAAGGCTTACCCGAAGAATTACTACAGATGCGGGTATTACAGTTAAAGGCTTACCCAAAGGTTCTCTGGTCTCTCACCAGATAGCACTGGAGGATTTAGATCTGGTCTAAGACTTGATAATTGGAACACAAGACAATTGTGAGAATATGATATGCTCTAGAATATTTAAAATGATGTAAAACTCTAATGTATATGTTACTTACTCTTGGTTTGGAGCTGGAGCTAGAGCCAAACAAATACAGAGGCAAGCTAATAACCTGCAAATATAAAAACATTGGGAATAAATTGTTTAGTTTTCTTTTTTTTTATAGAAAATCTTCTACTATAAGCTACGAAATTAAATAACACTGGAGACTTGTCCCAACCGTCTCGATACATATATCCCTGAAAAGCCACTTTAGGTATGAATAATCTGGTTTGTCTTGAAACCACAATGGTCGTACATTGAAATGTATGATGTGAACTCAGGCAAGAATGATTTACAGAGAATCCAATGGAAATAAAGATTGTATCTATGAATGAAGCATTTGGTAAGGAACTCTTCTGCTGCCTTTAAGACATCTTTCGGCTTATTCCATAATGGTTTCTCAGTTCCACTGTTACCTCAACAGGTGTAAGCCTTTTTTTAACTTATCTTTCCATACTTCTTCTTTTTGGTAATTGCACGAAGGCCTTGCCAATGGGGAGTAGTAAGAGAATTCGAGAGTAAGGAGGAATATATATCAAATGATGTAAGCATATATACCTTCCTCAAAAGAAAAAAACATAAGGCAAGATATTCCATTTCGTCCCTTATGCGTTGTTCTGCATAACAGATCTCAGCTTAGTAGTTGAAAATATGATAAAAGCTTATCATGTCAAGTGCACACAAAACACACCAATTCTAGGATTCCAGATCTTCCCTCATGCTTTGCTGTTCCAGTAGGATTGGCAAACTAATCGTTGGCTTTGAATTTAAGAGAAACTTTGGAATTGTCATCATGATAGACCAAATCAGTTGTGGTGCTTGACAGAGGTTTTGTCCTTTCTGATTGCAGTGCGGTGAGGATGTTCATCGCACACTACTTACAAATATATAGTCGGAGCTTCTAGCGTTTATCTTCGATGATGGTGATGCAGATTAAATGCAAAGAAAGTGGGATGAGTAGTTGCTTGATTTAATATAGGAGTAGTCGGAGTCGATGCGAATCCAGTAGTCACAGCGGATCTGCAACATCGAACAACAATGATAGAAACATAAAACACTATCCTAAAACCCAGACGGGCCATAAATATGAAAGTAATGAGGCCCAATAAATTAGCACAGCCCATTGAACCATCTCCCATTGCATTCAGAACAAACTCGCGAAACTAATGACTGCCACGTGTCGCAAATGGAGATAAAATTGTCATCATGATAGACCAAATCAGTCGTGGTGCTTGACAGATATTGTCCTTTCTGATTGCAGTGCGGTGAGGATGTTCATCGCACACTACTTACAAATATAGTCGGAGCTTCTAGCTGTTATCTTCGATGATAGTGATGCAGATTAAATGCAAACAGTCCACAAAAGTGAATGAATCCTTTGAAGGCTCTATCTTCAGACCTAGCTGGTCTGCCATCACCTTTGGTAGAATGCTGACTGAAGAACCTGTGTCGCAGAGCGCACATGGAAACTCAATGCCTCCTATCAAGCAGGTACTAAAAACCTTCCAGGATCACTCTTCTTCTTCAGTGTAATCCTCTGTTTCATATTCTCTCTGACCTGATGGAACATTCTCTCAATGTCTTTCTCGGTCTCCGTTGTCTCTCAGAAGAACATCCACAATCTATGGGTAAAGTAAGCCTCTTCAAAGGGCTTTTCCATGAATATTCTTAGAACTTATTTTGTAAATCCACCTCCTTCTCATTAGCTCCTCTTTTAAGATGCATGGGAACCTTTTTCTCAAAGTCCTTCCCTCAGTAGCCTGGTCAACTTGCATAGACTCTGATGCATCTTCAGATTGTTGAATGATGTTATTTTCTGGTGTATCTGAAGGTTTATATGAGTTTCTAAGTGCATTCAGTATCTCTACGTCGATTTTTGGTAGTTGCACTCGGTAGGTCAAAGGCGGTCATCGAGCAGTACTGGCTGACTCGTGTCAATCATCGCTTGACTCTCTCTGTCGATCGGTGACTGGCTCATGTTCACTCAAATTACACTAAAGAGTAACTTTACTCTCTCAAATAAGAGGTTCAGTTATAGTACTTAGGAATCTAATCCACAAGGAGTTAGGGTACACAATAGATCCTAATCAGCAGTGATTAAGCTAGGTAAATTACAATAAAAGTAAATAGCAGGGTGAACAAGGTAGTTGTTCAGTTGGTTGGTTTGAGGTTTGTAAGCAATTAAGAGAAAGCGCTAGATCTAGGGTTTCAGGTAATCAAGATTATAATGGTATAGAATGCTTAGGTTATTGATCCTAGAACTCGAAATAAATGAGAAAGTATTCCAGCTTACACTATTGAATTCAATCCTATTGACTAAGTCCGATACCTCAGCTGTCTCGTTTTGATACGGAGCAAACGTCGATCGATGCTATGGGATTAGTGTTGATCGATGGTCTCTTAGACAAGTTTTAGCGAGCTGTTTAATAGGTTCACTAGGGTATTCTAGATCAGCTGTCGCATTTACTCTCGAATTCCTAGCTCAAGGGAATCTATTTTGGGGCAGAACTTACTTAGTAGTTGTCCACAATCCTAAGTTCAGGGTTCTAGTTCGCGACTCTAGAACACAAGCAATAATAACAATTCAATTGATGGATATCTCTTAAATCTTAGCAATTCTATAGTTTTGGCTAATCCTTCATAACCTTAATTATCCCTAAACCTAACTGTTGGGGTTAAAACCGGCCACGACGGAATCAATGCCCGAAAGTTTCTGGAAAACCAATTCCAAAATTAATCTTTTAAAAATTAAAAGATACCAAACATTCCCAAGAAGTAGTCAGTCAAGCAAAGGATGGTGTATACGGCTTCGAAAGGTATCAAGGATTGGTCTAGCACGGGCAATATCTTATCCGGGAGCATATGGGGGTCAGGCCGTCCACTTCACCCACGGGCGAGGACCACGGAACCTAGGTCACCTCACCCAAGGGCGAGGACCACAGCGTCTCGGCCACCTCGCCCACGGGCGAGGACCACATAACCTAGGTCACCTCGCCCTTGGGCGAGGACAACAGCGTCCCGGCCACCTTGCCCATGGGCGAGGACCACGGAGCTTAGGTCACCTCGCCCACGGACGAGGACCACAGCATCCCGGCCACCTCACCCACGGGCGAGGGCCACGGAGCTAAGGTCACCTCGCCCTAGGGCGAGGATCATCCCGTCCCGTCCACCTCGCCCACGGACGAGGACCACGAAGCCTGGGTCACCTCGCCCACGGGTGAAGACCACGGCGTCCTGGCCACCTCGCCCACGGATGAGGGCCACGGAGCTTAGGTCACCTCGCCCTAGGGTGAGGATCATCCCATCCCGTCCACCTCGCCCACGGGCGAGGACCACGGCGTCCTGGCCACCTCGCCCACGGGCGAGGGCCACGGAGCTTAGGTCACCTCGCCCTAGGGCGAGGACCATCCCGTCCCGTCCAACTTTTAATAACATAAACTTTATTAATTTATTCAACTTTTAATAACATAAACTTTCACTATTTAAGTATTTTTATTATTTCATTTACAAATTATATATTTATTTTAATACTAAAAATCATAAACTAATCGAACTAAGAAGAAGAAACTAGAGCATTACACATAATCTAATTTTAAAACCTTCACAATTACAGAGAAAAATATGTCACAGTAACACTAACTCAATGAAAATCTTGAGCTGAAAGGAGATCAAGACCGATAACTAAGTTACTTCACCTTACCATAGAGTGTCTTGGATAGAATTAGCAGAGATCAGAAAAGGATAAAAAGATAAAAACTGAAAAAAGAAATCCTCTGAAAACAAAGGAACACGATCAAGAAACAATACAAAGAACCAAGAAAGCGGGTAAGTGGAAGAATAATCACCGAAAGAACAAACACCACGAAGCAGGAAGGCACATACCTAAAGCACCATTAGCAAAACCACCAGCTAAGAGGTAAGAATCATCTCACAAACTAAACAAACACAAATAAGGTGTCCATGCCAGTGAAGAACCACAAAGCTCTGGATATAAAGGACCAAAGCGCCAAGAGACTAACTCTTCACACCTATACTAAGGAAAGCAGGAGAAGAAAAAAAATAACCTGAGGGAGGAGAATGGAAGCCAACCACCGAGAAACCAGAGTCCAAGCTTCAGACCATAAACAACGTTTCAAGCTCACAGAGCATACACTTAAAGCCCAAGATTCTACTTAATTACGAGATTGCCCCTGGCCGAGTTTTAACCTAATATTTATGTGCTCTGCCATTGTTCTAGACAACACATATTTTCTATTCTTTCATATTTTCTTACACATGAAACATATTTAGGATTTTTAGTAGTTTGGAGAGAAGATCCAAGACTCCTTCAGAGTCTTCTTAGAACTCCATTGGTTTTGGTTTTATATTGCTTTCTATTTTATATCTATTCCTCCACGGAGCTTAGGTCACCTCGCCCTAGGGCGAGGACCATCCCGTCCCGTCCACCTCGCCCACGGGTGAAGACCACGGCGTCTGGCCACCTCGCCCGCGGATGAGGGCCACGGAGCTTAGGTCACCTGCATGCAGGATCACCACGCCTGTGCCACCTCGCCTCTGCATGCAGGACCACCGAACCAAAGCCACCTCACCCTAGGGAGAGTGAGGTCTTGTTCTGATATCATGCGTCCTTGTCTAAGTTTTCGTAATTTGATCTTTAAATCCGTGAGTCAAATACTTCTGTTTCGTCTCGATTAAGATAGTCGTGGAAAATTCCGGAAAAAGTCATGAAAGGTTTGATTGACGAATGGATTCCGATCCGTTATATAAAACGACCATGGTTAGCTTGAACACCAGTTGTTCTGACTATACGAGGGATATGATCCTTTCGAGGAGCCAACGTCGCGTCGAGGGTGATTTCTTAGGAAAAACCATAAAAACATCTGAGGTCCAAAACGGCCCAGAAGGGTCTCGAACGCGACCAAACGGCCCACTTACGATTTTAAAATAAGATTGAGCCCAAGATGGGTATGACGGTCTATTTTTATTTTAGGAAGAGATAAATGTCAAGTTTCCTGAAGATAAATGTCAAGTTTCCTGAAGATAAATGTCAAGTTTCCCGAAGATAAATGTCAAGTTTCTCGATAGACATAAAGACGGACGAAAATGGAAAAAGCCCGCCTCACGACAAATTCGGCCCAAGGGCAGAAGAAAGGCGCAAACCGACCTTGAGGGAGTATATAAGGAAAGCTTAAGGCGAGAAGCAAAGAAGAGAACTTTTCAGAGCAAACTTAGCACTTAGAGCAATTTAGGCCTTTTTCTGTTTTTACTATCGAACTGCGACTCAACTAGGTTAGAACTTAGGTTGCTAGACTAGCGAACTTGCCGACAGCTCTCGTAGCCAAGACTCTCACTTGTTGTTCACGCTCAAACGCGGACTCGAAAATAAGATCTTTTTGCTCTCATTTTGTTCTTACGATTTACTACTTCATATTTTCGTTATATTGATTGTGTTGTGCGTGGCCCAGCAGATAACCGAAACCTTCAGGGGAAGCTAGGTTTACTTGGCTTTCCTCCGATTAACAAAAACTCGACGGTGTGAATTTCGGTTCCCACACTAACAGGTGGATCTATTCAAACATGATAGTTATCACAGAAATCATAGAGGGATATATATAAAATAGAAACCAATATAAAACCAAAACCAATGGAGTTCTAAGAGGAATTTGAAGGAGTCTTGGATCTTCTCTCCAAACTACTAAAAATCCTAAATATGTTTGCTGTGTAAGAAAATATGAAAGAATAGAAAATATGTGCTGCCTAGAACAATGGCAGAGCATATAAATATTAGGTTAAAACTCGGCCAGGGGCAATCTCATAATTAATTAGAATCTTGGGCTTTAAGTGTATGCTCTGTGAGCTTGAAACGTTGTTTATGGTCTGAAGCTTGGACTCTGGTTTCTCGGTGGTTGGCATCCATTGTCCTCCCTCAGGTTATTTTTTTTCTTCCCCTGCTTTCCTTAGTATAGGTGTGAAGAGTTAGTCTCTTGGCGCTTTGGTCCTTTCTATCCAGAGCTTTGTGGTTCTTCACTGGCATGGACACCTTATTTGTGCTTGTTTAGTTTGTGAGATGATTCTTACCTCTTAGCTGGTGGTTTTGCTAACGGTGCTTTAGGCATGTGCCTTCCTGCTTCGTGGTGTTTGCTCTTTCGGTGATTATTCTTCCACTTACCCGCTTTCTTGGTTCTTTGTATTGTTCCTTGATCGCGTTCCTTTGTTTTCAAAGGATTGCTTTGTTTCAGTTTTTATCTTTTTATCCTTTTCTGATCTCTGCTAATTCTACCCAAGACACTCTATGGTAAGGTCAAGTAACTTAGTTTTCGGTCTTGATCTCCTTTCAGCTCCAGATTTTCATTGAGTTAGTGTTACTGTGACATATTTTTCTCTGTAATTGTGAAGGTTTTAAGTTTAGATTATGTGTAGTGCTCTAGTTTCTTCTTCTTAGTTCGATTAGTTTATGATTTTTAGTAATAAAATAAATATATAATTTGTAAATGAAATAATAAAATACTTAAATAGTGAAAGTTTATGTTATTAAAAGTTGAATAAATTAAATATTTAAAATATATTTATATTATTTTATATATTTATTTATTAATTTTTGAATTTTAGTGACCAGAAAAATAGATTATCAAATTTCATTTTATATGATAATAGTTAGTGCGAGAAAGATTAGATAGTACACAATTAGAAAGTGATGGGTCAAACTGCAGTAATTTAGAATAAAAAAGAGTTAAGATACAAAAAGAAAGAAAATATGAGGATACATATCAACAAACACTCATTTTACAATGTCATAGATTATAATTAAATATATAGATTGTAATTAATATAGCATAAAGCTTTTTTATACAGTTTTTATACAGTTTTTGTTAGTACAGTTTTTGTCTTTCAAAAATGGGATAAAATTTTAGAACGGAGCCAAAAATCCCGTTCATTATTTTTGGTATTTTTTAAGTTTTTTTCTTTGTACTTTATAAAGAATAAAATGAAGTTGGTATGGTACTGAACTTTATCAAAAAATATTGTCTTTACCCAAAAAGCATTTAAGAAGTCATTGTGAATACAAATTGACTGGAGTTCATTTTAAATGAAAAATCATTAATGGTATTAGACAAAATATTTCTTTGTGGAACAGAGAAAAAACCCAAAAAATCATATAATTAGGAACTGAGGGAGTATGTGTTTTATGCATGTATTTGTGCATGTCTAGTTTTGCTTGACTTACGGCATCACAGTTTTTGCATGTCTCACCGTCACACTTGGCCCTTTAATTCATAAACTGGCTCATCGTGGCAGTATGAAAAAAAAAAAACTAATCAGGTGTATCCAATCTCACGCCATTCTAATCTCTCTCATCCAATCACAACCAAACACGTAAGGAACATTATCAAACGGGACAATCACAATCAAAAAGCAGAAGGTTTCAAAGAGGTACCATCTCTCCATATAAATAGGAAACAAAGGACCATCCAACCTCAGATTTTCCCAATTCTTCAGAGAAAGCTGATGAAGAGACGAAGAGCGGCGAGGAAATCTTCGGTGATGGTGACTGTTATCGATTCGAAACGATTCGAGACGAGAATTGTTAGGAGATTGATGAAGTTCGAGGAATTGCCTGGTTATTTGCAGGATAACGAGTTTATACACGACCATTATCGATGCCAGTGGTCTCTCAGAGATACCTTCCTCAGCACCTTCTCTTGGCATAACGAGACTCTCAACATCTGGACGTACGTTCAAAATCTCTGCGTGGTTTACTGATTTTTTTTTTGAAAGTTTTCTTGGTAAAAACATTAGTTTAATAAGGACAAATGTTTCCGGGGTATTCGAACGGGCGACCTTGGTTTTCTAAATTAGAATTGATTCTTGGATTTGTGATGTTGAAAACTTGGCAGGCACTTGATCGGATTTGTGTTATTTCTGTGGATGATGGTGGTGAGTTCATTAGAGACGACGGAGCTCGGCCTCGCTGGACTCTTCAATGGAATGTCCGGGTAAGAACCGCCGAGGTCAAATGCGTCATTTCTGATATTGTTTTTGTTTTTATAATCTAAAATTAAACCGGCTCTTTTGGGCGATAGAGCGTGGATGACTAGTCTCTCAAGCAATCAGAGTCTGCTTCATCATGTAAGATTTTTGTTTCTTTGTTATTTTTTTGCTAAAGATTTTTGTTTCTTTGTTATATATATATATTTTTTTAATTTCGCGACTTATCTTATCTTCTGTGACACTAAGAATAGTAAAATGGCTACACATACATTACAGCTTACACATATATCTTTGGCATTTTCTGTAGTGTAGTGGTCAATTGCCCCCACCATGTGTTGTTTTCGATATGTTTCTTTGGATCTTTCTTCTGTTTGTGCCTACCAACCTTTTTCGAAAATCACATTACCCTTCGTGGAGAAAGAAAATTAAGTGACAAGAAAACAATTCAAATTATCTTTAAGTGTTCGGTTCATGTACAAAGTTCTTCCTCGAATCTTTTTTATCTTTAAAATAATTTCAGTGATTTTCATCAAATAAATAAGCTGTTACAGGTTTCAAATAATGGATGGAGGTGACAAGCTTTGAATTGGTCTAATGATTAAAACTTTTAGATTATGTAGTTAAAAGATGGAGTGTTCTTTATGGAAAGATTTACTCTCAGTACGAGCATTACTAACCAAAAATCTCATAATCATTTTTTCAAAAAAAAGTTAGATGCACAAAATGAAAATATTTAAGATAGATGGGGATTTATTTATACTAAAATTATTTAAACAACACTATGTATTTAATTGGGCAGCTTTATGTTTTCAGTCTTTCTCTAAAAAACCGAATGCTCCTTTTTTATTCAGACATATGACCAAATTTTTAAAGATTCCCCTCTCTTGCAGGATTCGAACGTGACACAGCATCTGTCACTGCTAAACTCTCAAGCAGAAGTGAACCATCACAACCACCACCAAGAAGTTGTTCCGAAATGGCCATGGCTTGTGTACTTAGCCGGAGCCATGGGTTGCTTGATCTGTAGCTCTGTTTCGCACCTCCTCGCTTGCCACTCAAAACGTTTCAACCTATTTTTCTGGCGTTTAGACTACGCAGGAATCTCACTCATGATTGTCTCCTCTTTCTTTGCGCCTATCTACTACGCATTCTCTTGCCACACTAAATTCCGTTTCCTCTACCTCTCCTCAATCTCAATCCTCGGCCTCCTCGCCATCATCACTCTCCTCTCTCCAGCTCTCTCATCACCACGTTTCAGACCATTCAGGGCAGCCCTTTTCCTTGCAATGGGATTCTCTAGTGTGGTGCCAGCTTCACATGTGCTTTGCCTTTACTGGGGTCACCCTAATGTGCTCTTCGCCCTTGCTTGCGAGCTTATCACTGGTATCTCATACGCTGTGGGAGCAGTGTTTTATGTTAGTCGTGTGCCTGAGAGATTGAAGCCTGGAGCGTTTGACATTGCAGGACATAGCCATCAAATATTCCATGTGTTTGTAGTTTTGGGAGCTCTTGTTCATTGTGTTGCCACTCTTCTCATTGTGGATTTTCGACGAGCTTCTCTTTCTTGTGGGTTTTAGCCAGAGAGTAAGCATTAGTTTGTGATCTTTTCAATTCATTTTATGATCTAAAATAGTTGATTCTACATTGTGATTTTAGCGATAGAAACAAGCGCAACTGCGATTGCAAGATCTATAAGATTCTGGTTACCGAGCAGTCTTTGTACCGTAGGGACATTCATTGCATTACCGAGCAGTCTTTGTACTGTAGGGACATTATCATTAGATTACCGAACATGTTGTAACAAGCTTCATCATATTTACATATTTAAGTTGGTGTCTTTTTAGTGTTGTACCATCACCCTACTTGTTCCTTTGGATCACTACATGGCTGACCATGCAAAGTAAAGAAATGCATATTCAACTACACGAAATATATGGTTTGCATGCTAACATCCTGATCTTTATGTAGTTATGTAGTTAACATTATTAGCTTAGTTTAATCAGTCAGAAAGTGCCACGTGTACGTCGGAGACGTTAATGCTGTGTGATTAGCCGTTTGGTTAAATTAAAACCCGAGACCAACCAATTAAAAAAAAAACAACCCAACCCAGTTTAAACCAAACTATAACCCAACCCTGTGGCTTTCTTCCTCGTCGTCTTTGTCAAAGAAAAGCAGAGACCTAAATAAAAAGATATTAAAGTGAAGGGACAGGATTCAACAGAGCTACACAGGTAAGATTCGATGAACCTAGCTGATAGACGTTTAGTTATTGCTCGATTGTAAGATGAGATGTGAGTGATTGACTGGTTTTTCGATAGATGGATCTAAAATCGGGGTCATCAAGCAACAGTAGGAATAGAGGTTATGGTGGTCGCAAATTGTGTGCATGTCGGTTGCCAACGAAGGTTTTCACGGCGTGGACAGATAAGAATTCTGGCCGAAGGTTCTTAGGGTGCGAATTGTACAAGGTGTAGATTGAACAAATAATTTTTTTGATGTTTTAGTAGTAATGGGATGGGTTGTAATATGTTTTTGTTGTGTCATTAGGAAGGAGAGCATCTGCATTGTTCTTACTTTGAGTGGCTTGATGAAGAAGAAGTCGTTCGTTGGCCAAAGAGGGCTTTGATTAAAGCACGAGATGAAATTCGAGAGAAGAAAAGGATAAGTGAACTAAATGCCACTGTCAATTTCCTTCGTCTGGAGTTGGAGAAGCTTAAGGTGGAGAAACCACGTTCTAGTAATGGAGATGAAGAGAGCATTTGTAATGAATTTGTGAAGTTGTTGAACAGAGGTAATTTATGGTGACAGTGAATAATAAGTAATGTATTATTGAACAATGAAGTTGAAGTTTGTTTCTTATCTTATATCCTCTTCATACATATTCAACCAAAATCAGACTTAATGTTATAAAGATGGAAGGTTTGAAAATTATACAACCAGTTCACACATCCAAAATAAGCAAAAGTAAACCCGTGCCATAACACATTGTCATTGTTAATCCACATAAGAACATAATACCCGAAACTTGAAACATTTAAATCCTTCAAACACATAAAAGACATGATACCCAAGACTTGACACATTTCAAAACAAGATCAACCAAATAACAATGAAGCCAAATGACTGCTTCTTCGGAGAACTTGAGTTGGTTGTGTTGCAGTAGAAGAAACTTCTTGAACTTTAGCCTCCTCATGTGCTTGGTCCCCTCTTATCTGAGCCATGAAATCGGCTTCCATCTCAGTCTCCTCTTGTGCTTCTTCATTTGATTCCTCTTGAGCTTGTAGTTGAGCTTGAACTTGTCCCTCCAACTGAGCTTCCTCATTAAGACGCCTCCTCTTCGCCCTGTCCTGCTAAGACTGCGAGAGACATAAATGTAATCAGAAATAAGATAATGATATTAAAAAAAGATAAAATAAGATGATGACATTACAAAAAGATAAAATAAGATAATGACATTACAAAAAGATAAAATAAAATATTATTAAACTAACTGCAAGTCCTAATCACATTAGGCTAATCTCAAAATCTCCACCACTCGCGATAAAGCGCGTGAAAGTTTAAAGAGTCTGAACTTCCTCACCTACTTAAAGAGGAGGAGGAGAAGGGACATCATTAAGCAACACGGAAACGTCTCGGCAACTTCCTTCGTTTCACGCGTTTGAATTCTCTTTTATATAATTCGCCTTCCCCTCATCAATTCACCAATATCCTCTCCGATTCGCTTCTAGGTTTCCTAAATCGTCAAACTTTTTCTCCAAATTTCGACTTCTTGAAACCATGGTTCGTTGTAGCAACAACCTCGTTGGTATACTCAACTTCATCGTCTTCCTCCTCTCTATTCCCATCTTAGCTGGAGGAATCTGGCTTAGCCAAAACAGCTCAACGGAGTGTGAGGGTTTCCTCGACAAACCCGTGATCGCTCTCGGAGTTTTCCTCATGGTTGTAGCAATCGCTGGTTTGATTGGTTCCTGTTGCAGAGTCACATGGCTTCTCTGGACTTACCTCTTTGTTATGTTCCTCTTGATTCTCCTCGTCTTCTCAATCACGGTTTTCGCTTTTGTCGTTACTAACAAAGGCGCAGGCGAGAAAGTTTCTGGGAGAGGGTATAAAGAGTATAGACTTGGAGATTACTCTAACTGGCTTCAGAAACGTGTGAACAGTGACAAGAACTGGAATAAGATTAGGAGCTGTCTCGTTGACAGCAAGGTTTGTTCTAAGCTTGAAGCTAAGCTTGTTGGTGTTCCTGTCAACAACTTCTACAACGAACATCTTACCGCCCTTCAGGTAAACGATTCTTATATGCTTTAGTTTTGGTTTGAATCATGGATCTGATTCCTTACTGTCTTAATGTTTCTCGGCTTTTTAGGGTTTTAGGTTTGATAAGATCGTGATCAAACTTTTTCGATCTTTAAAGTCACTTTTTTCTCTGATTCTCTGAACTTTTGATTCTGTTCACATGTCCTGAAAGATCCAAACATTTTATTTTTAGCAAAAAGTTTCAAAAGTTGAGAATCTTGTTTTATGAATATTGACATTAGACATAAGAGCAGATTCTTTGTGTGAATGTTTCTCTTTCTTACAGCTGCCACTAACCAAGGGTTTTTTGTTTTTTTTTTAATAGTCTGGTTGCTGCAAACCCTCAGAACAGTGCCAATTTACTTACATAAGCGCCACAAACTGGACCAAGACGGCCGGAACACACCCTAATCCAGACTGCCAAAGCTGGGACAACGCACCAAACACGCTCTGCTTCGATTGCCAATCTTGCAAAGCGGGTCTTCTCGACAACGTCAAGAGCGCATGGAAGAAAGTTGCAGTAGTCAACATCATCTTCATTGTCTTCCTGATCATTGTCTACTCTGTTGGTTGCTGTGCTTTGCGGAACAACAAGAGAGATGACAGTTATGGCTATGGATATAAGCCTTGAAGGCTTTTAAGGGTTTTAGAACAGAGATTCGTTCATTGTTCTTTTATTACACAGTACTGGAGTTTGCTTTTATGTTTTGTGGATTTACATCTTGGTGTTTTGAGACCTATTGCTTGTACAGCTCTCTTATGATACTTGTTAGTGTGTTCTGGCTAAACCATGATATTGATTTATTATATGTTCTTTTTCATTTTTCTCTAAACATACTATGATCTTTTGAACTACTCGTTGTAAAAAATAACTCAACATAGATCTAGGCTGTAGCATTGGAAGAAATTAAGATCGTCTTCTGAGATGGCTGCATCAAACCGAAAATTAACGACGAGTCGACGACTCATTCGTAGGATTTGAATATGAATGTGAAACTAGACTAAAGGAGTATGAATTCCACAAGTAAATAAATAATACAAAGTTTTTAAAGATTACAAACTTGTAAAATACAAACTTTTTTTAGCTTTTGACTTTGCATGAGTGTTTAGAAAAGACTCCGTCCGTGCTGATTACACATCAGACGAAATACTACTTGTTTGTTGAAATTCAGAAGAAGAAAAAAATCGTGTAGAAAATGCACTTACTAAATCAGTGGCATCCTCGTTGCCAAATACGTAACATCATATTTCCAGTTAGCCAAATCTTTAATATTAAAAATTAGAATATTAATAATCTTCCTCTACAATTGTTCGAGTTAAAATCGGTCACTTCTACATCAACGGCTAAGATTACCATAGATTACCATAGACGATCAAACAAAGGAAAAGCCGCCAACATCCAAGAAATCAGAAATATTGAGATAACAAATCCACATATGCCATGGCAACTCAAAAAAGACTAGAATGAGAACAATCAGCAAATGCGATAAGAAAAGGGAAAAGTTTCGCAGACACTCTCTCTCCTTAAACCTCTTCACCTAAAAGCTCTCTTCCCCTTGCCCGGTGGTCACACCTTGAGTTTCATCGCCCTTGAAACTCTCCTCCTCACTTCGTCGCCCGAGCTTCATCGCCGTGAAGCTCTCTCTCTCTCTCTCTCTCTCTCTCTCTCTCTCTCTCTCTCTCTCTCTCTCGTTCTTCATCGCCACCTCTTCATCACAGTGAAGCTTTCATTCGGTCATCATGGCGTGGTGGTCCCACCTCAAGCTTTATCACCCTAGAAACTCTCTCTCGGTCTTCATCGCCGTGAAGCTCTTATTCGGTCTTCATCACCCTAGCTTCATCGCCATGAAGCTCTCTCTCAGTCGTCATTGCCACCTCTTCATCCATGTGAAGCTTTCATTCAGTCTGCAACACCCAAGCTTCATCGCCATGAAGCTCTCTCTCGGTCTTTATAGCCACCTCTTCATTGCTGTGAAGCTCTCATTCGTTTTTGATCGCCCGAGCTTCACCATCATGAAGCTTTCTCTCGGTCTTCATCGCTACCTCTTCATCACCATGAAGCTCTTCTTCGGTCTTCATCGCCATAGCTTCATCACTATTCTTCACCAGCTCTTCACTAATGTAGTCTGCACTTTCACACATCTGGTTTTTGTTTTCATTCTACCCAGGAAAAGTCATAAAGACCCAAAGAATTACAAAACAATCCAAAACTAATCTGAAACGCGAGGCGGCCCATTTACGGCCCAAAACATGAAGTGGCCGAGTTTCAGTGATGGTTTGCTTGTCCTAAAATCATTCTTTCTCCTAGTTCATCCCAACATAATGGTTTACGATGTTCAAATAGTGCGTTATGTAGGGACATCCTAATACTTGCATGATAACTGTTGTTGTAAGAAAAATCTACCAAAGGCAAGTATTGTTCTTATGCGCCTGACTAATCCAAAACATACATCCTTAGCAAATCTTCCAAGGTTCTGAATGTTCGCTCTGTCTGCCCGTCTGTTTCAGGGTTAAATGATGTACTAATATGAAGATCAGTCCCAGTGTTTCCTGAAAAGCTTTCCCAAATTGAGCTGTAAACCTTGGATCACGATCAGATACAATATTGGCAGGAACTTCGTGTAATCGCACTATCTCCTTTAAATAGAGTTCTGCCAATAATTCCACCTTGTCAACAATTCTAATGGGTAGAAAGTGAGCGGTCTTATTTACTCGGTCCACCACCACCCATATAGTGTCATTCCCTCCTCCTAGTGCTCGAGGTAATTCTGTTATAAAATCCATAGCCACTGCCTCCCATTTCTATTTTGGGATTGGTAGATTTTGCAATAATCCTCCTGGTACTTGATGGTCAGCTTTAAATTGTTGGCATGTCTGACATGAAGCTACTCACTTAGCAACTGATTGTTTGATTCCTCGCCAGTGATAGTATAAACGTATATCTCGGTACATCTTAGTGCTCTCAGGATTAATACTAAGTATTGAGTGGTGTGTGGTTCTCAAGATCTCTCGCGTAGCTCTTTTCCTGCTGGTACTGTTATCCTTCCGTTTAGTAGGAGAGTTTCGTCTTCAGCTAAATGATAACCGCTAATATTTCTCCCGCCTGATTGACCGCTTGTAATCCCAATGGCTCACTTCCCCCACCCTCTATGGATGAAAGACTAACCATCTTGAATTCTACATTCAAGGCTTCTAAGTCTTTTTCAATAGATGTATCACTCATCCCCCGACTTAGTGTATCTGCTACCACACTTATCTCAATTTTAAATCTGACTGAGCGAAGAGATACTTGAGACTCTTGTGGTCAGTGAATATTTGAATCGTCTCGCCATGAAAATAAGATCTCCATATTTTCAAAACAAATACAACTGCGGCCATATCTAGATCATAGGTAGGATAATTCTCCCCGTGCTTCCTTAAGTTGTCTTGAACCATATGCGATGACCTTTTCATCCTGCATCAGTACACAGCCCAGTTCTACCTAGAAGCATCAGTTTATACGGTGTAAGACGTTCCAGGCATATGTAAAGAAAGAATAGGTGTTGTCGTCAAAGCTTCCTTTAATTGAATATATTCTTTCTCCGCCTTCGTATCCCATTCAAATGATGCATCCTTTCCAGCCAACCACGTAAAGGGTTTGGCCATGACGGAGAAATTATTTACAAACTTTGATAATATCTAGCAAATCCTAGAAAACTCCAAACCTCTGTAGCAATAGTAGGGTGTGGCCAATTATTAACAACTTCAATCTTATCGGGCTCTGCTGCAACGCCGTTCTCTGACCTTCGATGACCAAGGAATCCAATCTCCCTTTTCTAGAATCTGCATTTACTGAACTTAGCAAACAACTTCGGGCTTCTCAATTGCTTCACCCTCTGGGGGTGCTCTGCATGTTCCACCTAACTCTTGGAATAAATAAATATATCATCAATAAAGATGATTACACATTTTTCCAAGTAATCACGGATGCATCATTCATCAAGCGCATAAAAGCAGCCGGCCCATTTATAAGACTAACATGCATTACCACAAATTCACAGTGGCCATATCGTGTCCGAAAAGTAGTCTTCATGATGTATGACTATGAGACAGGGATTTGGTGGTAACCTGATACCAAATATATTTTTGAAAACCAACTTGCCTATGAAGCTGATCCAACAATTCATCGATCCTTGGCAAATGATAGTTGTCCTTTATAGTAACATTGTTAATCCATATATAATCGATGCATAACCGGATGGTACCATCCGTCTTCTTATAAAACTGGAGCTCCCCATGGTGAATAACTCGGTCTAATAATTGTATTTTAAATTTTTCAACCTCTTTAATTCAGCAAGTTTAGCTGGAGCCATTTGAAAAGGTACCTTAACTATTGGGACTGCTCATGGCTCTAAAGTAATGGTGAAGGGATCACTTCGTGATGGAGATAATCTTTCCAACGGTCAAAATACGTCAAAAAGCTTTTGTAACCAATCATGTAGGGGATTTATTCCGAAGTGATCTATTAATCGACTAATAAGTTCTTTACTACTGGTATCTCCTCCAAATTTTCCCTTTCTTTCAGTTCTCATCCAAGGGCAGTCAGAGTTACCAGGTATACCTCGCCCTCGATCAAATCCTTCTCAACTCTTAAAGCATATACAAGTGATACTCCAGAACTTGGACATATTCATGTTGTTTACGGTTGTCTTCTTTCTTCAAGTGTAATTCTACCTTGGCCACAATCCAACTGCGTGTAGTATCTCGATAACCAATCCAGTCCCAAAATCACATTGTGTTTTCCTAAAGGAACAACTAGCAGATCTGCCCGGATATACCATTGATCCCACATGGATTGGAATCCCCAGTACACAGCTATCAGCATGAAGGGTAAAGTTTCCAAGGGTTCTAACTGAAACACCTATCTCTATTCTAGTAAAGGTTTTCTCAAAACTCGACACTATCTCGGGTATCACAAAGCTATATGTGGCACCCGAGTCGAAAATAACATGCACATAACCTCCACTAACACACAAGATTCCTAAACATTGTTCTTTTCACATTTTATATTTCATGCATCAAATTCACAAAAACACACAATGAGTTAAAACCCTACTTACTGGTGATCAGACCCTGGTGGGTTTGTTACGGTTCAGGTTTTCCTAATTCTAAAGCATTTGCTTGCCTCCCTAATGCTTGCCTCTTCAGAGCTGGCTCAATTGCTAGCCTAGGCTGTGCTGAAAGTGTAAATTGTCACTTCTGGGGACAATTGTTAGCATAATGCCTAGGACCCTTTCACCACAAGTATAACATTTAACAAAATAAAGAGTTGTCCTTCCAAGGCAGCAGTTAGAAAAATGGCCAGGCTCACCACAATTGTAACATAGATTTGGCCATTCCTTCTTCCTCTACCTCTTCGTCAATTAAATTGTCCTTTGTTGTTCATTCTTCGCGTTCTTGAACCCTCAGTCCTTTGAGATGGCTATGTAGGCTTGAGCATAGCTTGCTCCTTTGCCATACCTGCTTTAACATTTACCGCGGTCTCCGCCAATTCATATAGGGTATGAAATTTTATACTACTTGCAGTTGACTAGCCAAATATGCTTCAAGTCCTCTTAAAAATCTTTGAATTAACACACTTTCATTCCTTGCTCCATAATCTCCTTAATCTAGTAAACTCTGCTTCGTACTCCCTTACTTTCCGGTTACCTTGGGTTAACTACAAAAATTGAATCTCCAGCCGGTTTCTTGCTTCAGGTGGAAAGTATTTTCGCTCAAACTCTTTTCTAAAATCTTCCCATTTGATTTCTCTCCCATATAGCATTCCTACACGTTGCCCCACCAATCAGAAGCATCTCTTTTGACTTAGTATATTGCCACATTCTTTTTGAAATTTTATTACATAAACGCTTTCCTCCAAATTCCTTAGCCATGCTGGCGCTTCAAAGGGATCTGTTCCTTTAGGGTACTTAACGGTTCCAAAGATTTTTATTAACGTGACCATCTTCAGGTAATCAGGAGGAGATGATGGTCGTCTCTCTGATTGATTCACAAGCCGCTGATCAAGTATATTTAGCAGGCCTTGCACCAATACTATAAGAGGATTTGAACTACTTGCTATCCTCTGTTCTTGCATACCACGTGGCTCGGCCGTCCTTTCTCAATGCCTGACCTCAGGTTCATCCCGTCTTGGATTATGAGCTGTTGTATAATTCTGCCGTGGTACGTACATACCATGTACTTAATTCCTCTCTCTCAAATCCTCATATCGTTCTTCTTGTTCATAAACATACTAATCTATCGGATTTCTTTTGGTCGACTCATGCTCGTGCTCACAATCATGGTTATTCCCTTGTGCTATCGCAGAATCGTCCGTTACCTCAAGGTCTGAGTAGCTTCTTCGGTGTTCAGAAATAGGCTGGAAATATCCTGGTGGTGTCATCATTGGTTCCTCACTCTTTGTATGTCTTGGAGACATACTGCAGCACAACCAAGGTAAGTCCTAATCCAAACTTATCTAATAGAAGGAGCATGCTGGTTTCCTAATCTACCTTTTGTGGCGCCTTTGACTTGATAAAACTATTGAAAACATGTTCCCAAGTGAGCATAGTGAATTATACTCTGATACCACCTTAGTTGTAACACCCCCAATCCAGATTAAGTTAAATTTAATTAGTTTGTCATGCATCAATCAAACAAAAACATGAACGATGAACTAAAGAACTCTAACTAGATCGAAGATGTTACTACCACATGCCTAAACATTTCACATGAAGTTTCCAGATCAAATCTGAAATTCCGAGATCAAATTTATGACAATGGTTTCCTAGCGATTTCAAGTTAAGGCTTTACAACCTGAGTTTGAAACCGTAAGTTAGTTTGTCCCGGACTAGGACTAGTATCATATAGAATCCAAACCATTTCACAAATCTTTCTTATTCATATATACTTTAGGTTCAACCACATCAAAACATTTATAGATGCTCGGTCGATATTCAAACCCATGTTTTATATATTACAAAATGTACGTGTTTGCAAAAGGTAGCAAATCTACACCAACAGCTTTGTGCTCCTCCAATCCTTAATGGAACCTAATTAGGGTTACTTGCACAACAAAGAACCTAATAAGCAAATAATTTTCTCAATGACTCGGGGTTCCCCAACAATTAAATCATTACCTCAAAATTGCATCAATCATGCAATGCGAAAATAAAAAATCAAGTAACCCAATCATCCACTCTTCACAAATGGTTAGATAATTATCGATCTTCGAGGCCTGCCTCTAGCCATTGGTAATCCACCGTCCCAATCACGTTATTTCTAGCATAAGTCTCAAAAAGCCGACTGAAGAGGCATAACCGCCCACATCGTCCCAATTCACGAAGTCTCAAAAGGCCGACTGAAGTGTCATGCAGCAACACAATCGACAATAGCTACTTTATCACTGTGTCTTCATGTCCTGCTAGAAACTAATTTTGGTGCGGCCCCGGGTATGGCATGGAGTTTGGGTGGACCAATGACTCTCACAACACTAGATCACTTAAATTAAAAAAGGTTCCCCAATATACCTTAATCCCTATAGATCATATATTAAAGTACATAAAAATAATGACAAAAAGTACATAGAAATAATGTAAATTCACAGATAAATTTATGAAAAAATTACCAAAACGGAACAGAAAAACAACTACATTGTCTCTTTGCCATAAATCACTTTTTGGTCTATTTTGGACTCAAATACCCCTGGACAACTTTAAAAATTCATATCAATTATTTTAACAGTCAGAAAAATATGGAAAAATATTCAAAATGTACATAAACAGGAGGCAATCATATGAAAAATAATTTTATAGACTGAATATTAGTATATAAAATTTCATATTGATCTACGGACGGCAGAAAACTTAATCTACTAGTTACGGACCGTAGATTGTACATTCGGTTAATAACATAGTTATCTACAGGAGGTAGAAATATCATACCTACCATTTTATACAACTCTACCACGGTAGAATAATTCAGCTGCCACCAAATACAATTCTACTATCGTAGAATTATTCAGCTGCCATATCCCTTATTTATGTATTAAAGTTGATTTCATTAACTGTATTTCCTGATATATTTACAGATATATGTTTGCTATTTTTTACCAAAATACTCTACTCTACCGTTGCTGGGTTTTTCTATCTACTGTTTTTTTCTACTTTCTACGGCAGTAGAGTGTATTTTCTACCAACTTCAAAGTGTATATTTTCCTAAAATATCTCCAAAATCTGTTGAGAATATATTCTAGATCTATATTTTCCATAATTTTCGTGTTTCTTAAGTTTTTTTTTTTTTAAACCTGTTTTTCTTCTTCAACCATCAATCACTCCGTTTAGGTTAATCAGACGTTAACTTTTTTCATTTGTTCAATGAGCTTAGATTACTAAAATAACTTTGTTCACGTCACCTTTGCTATTCTTTGACATGGACTTTTGATTGAATGCATGAAGGTACAGTGTTTCAAAAAATCATAGTTCCGAACTTCCGGTGGTAATGATCTTGGTAATCATAGTTCTCTGTTGTTTTTGCTTTAAGGAGGTGCACGAAACAGAAATGTCGATGACGAACGTTGTTGAAAGTTCTACGGTTGATCAGCCAATAGCCAAGTAGTTCAAAAAAAAAAGATCAGCCAGTAGCCAAAACCGATTCACAGTTGCTAAATTGATTAATGGTTGATTCGCTTAACTATATATTTCAAATGAAAATGTTATGTTTATAAATGTGTGATTGATAAACTGTTAGAACCAAGGTATTCCCTATAGTTATGACTTGTGAGCTTAACTACCGTTGCCAAATTAATTTGCCTATGTTTTCTTGATTAAGATTCCTATATATGAGTGATTTTTAACGGATATTTACACTAATATTATCATTTTCGTGACAAAAAAAGACTAATATAGTTATCAAATTAAAACTCTGATCTGTTTCAACTTTCAAACCTTCCGTGTAACCTCGTGGAAAACAGAAGTTGATCTCTTCACTTTAGGTTAACTTTTTCTTTTAACTTTATACTCCATTAACTTTTACAAGCATTTCAAATCAATAAAATTTTCAAAACATAAAATAGCAAATTTGATATATATTCTTGTGCTTAATATTATATTAATTCAGATTAAAAAGAGTATGTGTACAAATTATTGGTTTGCAAAGTATTCGTGCTGCATGTGTTTTAGTCTTTTAGAACAGTGCTATTAAAGTCCACAATGTGGGAACTGAAATAATATTGACTAATAATATATATAATAAAATGTTAATAATTTGGTAATCTGTCATATTATAAGAGAAGTAGTACTGTATATGAAGATACGCTTATATTTGCGTGGTATATTACGGGAATGGTTTTTTTTTTAATAATTAAATCAGACCAACTCAGTTTAGGTTAACCAGACGTCTAAAGAAAAGAAACTCGGTTTAGGATTAAATTAGGGATTTAATTGGGATTACTGAAAAACTTATACTAATAGGATAACTTATGTTTCATATTATGGCATAGGGACAATGTACTAGTTTATTTGTTCTATATTTATAATTTTCCCTAAATTTATCGTTTATATTTATGGTTTGGTTTTCAGTTTTAAGTTTATTAGATAATGCCTCAATTTCTAAAAATATTTTTAACTATATTATATATTTAACTAAATAACTTTAAATTAAATAAAAATCGATGTTAAAATATTTAAATATGGATAAATATAAAATGTATTTTAAATTATAATTGCGTAAAAAAAATTTGATCCCCGTAGAAAAATTTTCTGGCTCTGCCACTTATTAATACACCTGTCAACGTTCCAAAGGAAGATTTCTTGCTCGAAGGACCATTTTTTATCCTTCTGAAATACGTGGGTGTGATCCAGCTGCATTAATATCACAAGCGAGTAAACAACAAGTATACAAAGAACATAATCAGTTATAGCCTATGCCTACCTACGAAACACTAACAAGAAGAGAAACCAGGAAGAGACATGAAAGCATATCTTGCACTCTACTACTTCCCAAAAACAGGTCCTCTCCTGCTTGCTTTTGGTAATTCTTCTATACAATAGGAAATCCACTCTGAGGGTGAAGATGGAACCAAACCACATACGCTAACCATCTCAAATCTGCAACCTTATTAGGGAAGAGAAAGGAAGATGTAAGGTCTCACATCAAAAATGCTCTGAGGAAATGGTGAAGCACGAGCCAGAGCCTTTACTCATAAAAAAAAAAAAAAAAAAAGAGAAAAGCAACTACACCCTCCAACATGCACCGTTAGCGCCGGTCCAGTGATTTTAGGCGGCCTTTCCGAAACAAAAATATATATTTAATTTTATCTAAATATTAAAAGTGTCATTAATTTTTTTTTCTTTATCAAAACTTGGTTTTCATTCACTTTATAGAAAAATGAAAGAAGATTTTTAGTAACAAAAAATAATATTTTCCTTATGTTAGTAGTTTTTTCAAAAAAAAATTATGTGTATATAAATTATAGAACCAAAAATCTGTTTGATATCTTATAAACTGTTTTCTTTTAACATTTATTTATTATATACAACATTTATATAACTATAGTTATATATATATATATAATGATTTTTTAAAAACGGGGATCCCCATTCAAATGTGTCACATTGCTTCCCTCAAGCCCGGCTCTGCTGCACTGTCAACACGCGCCGTTACGACCTGCCATCACAACTTCATGCGCCGCCACCGGAAAATCCTGAGAGCCGAGATACCAGCACGACCACCGAGAAGCCCACACGTAACCACCACAGTCCACCAGCAGTAAAACAAAGCAACAAACTAGAGATTCGCGACTCTCCGATTTAATCCCCACACCGAGCCAGAGCTCACCACCACGAGAGTCACCATGATGGAAGAGCACAAAGGCTCAGGAGGAGCTTCCCGACGCCAAACGCGACACCATGCTCGGAGATTCTCGAGCCCAGCGAAGTAAAATTTCCATACAGAGACCCTTGCGCAAACCGACGACCGTATCCGAGCGAAGCAACCACTGTCCTCTAGAGTCGCCATCACTAAGGATCCGATAAGATCAACACCAGAGTCGCCGGATCTCGAACGGGATCAGAGCCAGAAAAGAGCGTCACCCCCCAACCGCAAAGCAAGACAGGAGAAGACCCGAATTGGATTTGGTTTGGATAATTCAGTATATATGCAACTACACTCGGATCATATTATAATTTATATTCATATATAGTTTAGGTAATTTAATTTGACTCATATATTTTGTTTGGTTTCGAAATTTTCCTGAGTCCTAGATATAGTATAGAGATTCTTGGATCAACAATGCTATAGAATGAAAATTACTTTGTGCACTGATATACTTTTGTTGACTTGCATAATCTTTCACACAGTAAAAACATTGAGGTACAATAATTTATTATATTATTCGAAATAATCAATGAATTTACATTGTACATTATTTTCAAGTGAACTTCAGTAATTATTAACAACCGAAGATAATCCCACAGAGAATAAAATGAGGTTCTACCAATTTAGTTAGTGACCTGGTCCGTCAGGGCTGGGACCGGAGTGCTTACCATATACAAGCGGCTCACTCCGATCCACAAAGTTATGACCCTCACCACCAGAGCCAGGGCCGGAGTCCTTGATTGCTCCAAGTGACAAACCATCGAAGAACTTAACCGCTAGCTTCTCTTCCGCCGTCGTTAAACCCAAAGGACGAGCCTCAACAACTACAAGAACCGAAGTCACCAACATGAAAAACAGAATCGAACCCAGAACAACTTTGTTCATCATGATTTTCTTTTAGTGGTTTTTGAGTAATTATATGAAAAATACTTTTTATTTATATATGTTTTCACTAGTCAAAATCGAGATGGTGAAATTTGTTGTGAAGAGTTTGTGGACTTGGAGTTGGATTATATAGTAGTGTGGACAAGGAGAAGAAAAGTTTGATTTTTTTTTTTGACTTTATAAGTTTAGAATTCAACAGAATGAGGCTGCTTCTTTTCTTAATCGTCTAATTTGCAACATAGAAAAGCCATCAAGGAGGAATGGAGATTAGTATTCTCTCTTAGGTTAGTATTCTCTCTCTTTTGTGCACCAAACCAAACGATTATATTAAAACTAAAAGTACAATAAGCTTAAATGGTTACAACCGAGTTATGTTTGACGGTAAGATGATAACAACTAGAGTATATTCGACGGTAAGATATGTTACGATAATTTTATGCAGTTATTTTGTTGATACTATGGACATGTGAAGTAAGCGAACAATAAGCATGAATAAAATAAACAGTAGTGTTTTATAGATCTTTAGTGCCAGAACTACAGCATTTGATATAACCCTGAATCTAGCAGCCTAGCTATAATAGTTTTGTATTGAATAGTCGATTCTTGTTCTAAGGTTTGGGTCCTTCGTATATTCGGTAAATTTAGGATATCTAGATTCGGATATGCCGGATCCGTGGATTTAGTATTCTGGATTTGGATCTGTAGCTCAAAATATCTGATTCCAGATATCCGTCTACATATTATACTACTCACGGATATTAGGATTCAGATTTGGATTTGTAAAAATAATTAAAAAATAGAAAAAAAAAACATTTTTAAAATACTAAAATTCTAAAAATAATACATAAATTAAACATTTATACAAGATTTATAAATATATGTATATAATATTATAAAAATAAAGTATAATATTATAGCACTAATCTTATGTATAAATATAAACATATCAAATATAATTATTAATAAATTAAAAAATTAATATATTTTAAAAATACAGATCTGGATCCGGATATCTAGATCTAAAAATCAAGATATTTGGATTTGGATTCGATATCTGGATTTGGATTCGGTTTTGATGAATCCAAGATTTTACTATCCGTGTCGATCTTAAAACTCACACTAGATATTTGGTAGTGATTGTTTTGTGAATATTACGGAAGAAATAACGCATACAACGATATCCTTAGAAAACAACAATGTAATCATGTATGAGTCGACAAAAATAGACTCTATTCGTATGCCGGATAGCATAGATATTTCGGGAGAAAGAAGACCGTGACTGAACTCAGGATCGAACTGCCTATGTGATGCATCTCAGACTACAGGCTTTTACTTGCTCTACAATGAAGTAAAGAAGATTATTATTGATTAGTTTCTAGATAAACATATATTTCTTTTTCTTTAGTTAATATTAATTAATTAGATAATGATCTAAAGAATAGGATAGATACGTGACCTTGTTATATACTGAGCTTTTAGCTTTTGTAAAGAACTTTAGATTTGATATAATTAATAAAGAGCTTTAGAAGCATTTCTTTTACCTTGTTATCCGATAGAGTCAGGTTCTCAACGATCTCAGTAGGCAAGGTTTTTCTAGGTATTTTCAAAATCAATAGGTTACTTGCAATATTGTAGCTTCCACTACACCATTACGTAAGGATCAAGTCTAAACATAGTTCGATTGTTATCATCTCGAAAGAGATGTCTCGAGATGTTGGTTCCATCAGTTATGAGTGAAACATCGGGTTCATCGGTTCTCGATAATATATCGGCTTCTTGTAAATGGAATTGTATGAGTACGAGCTTGTGCCATTAGCATGATCAAGGGTCGTTTTTGCTGTATAGATGATTCTGGACTTCAACCAATACAAGATCATATTGCTTTATGAAATAAACATAAAGAAAAACATCTCGTCTTCTTCTCGTTCTCTAATCAAGTGGTGGCAAGTCTTGTCTTCCTTATACAATGGAATAATAGGAACGTGGTTCTATTTCTTGTTGTTTCTCTTGAGAAGTCCCCTTTACGAAGTGGTGTCCTTCTTCCTTCGTATATTGTTTCTGTTACGTTTGTTGCATGTGTCCCCTGAATAAAGCGCTAGCTTCGGTTGCGAATCTAAAAAAAAAAAAATTAGAGGAAGCATTAAATAAAAGAAAAAAAATTTAGGGGGGCGGGGGGGGCATAAAATAAATAAAAAGGAAATAAAGACATTGGAGGAGATTTGTACCATGGTCTGGGGGGGGGGGGAGGGTGGAGGCGGGACAAACACATGATCGAAACCAATTATGCCACGAAAAGGTTACCATTTCTTACGAAAATAAATTTATTTGTAAATTTTTGTGAGAACAGCTGCCTCCTCCATAGACAACATAGATTCGCCACTGAGCTTCCTCTTTTCTAAGAATGTCGATCCTCAATATCTTCTTGTGTAAATTTGACTTTGACTTGTTCGTGTATAGTTGGTTTAGTCTTTAAACCGTATAAGACATGAATTGGTCCAAACGTCGAACCCGTTTATATTGAACCAAAACATGTCTAAACCGTTTGATGACTTCGTACTTGCGGTGTTGAATCATAGTCCAACAATCTCGATTTGAATTTGAATATTCCGGATATCTTATATTCAGAATGGATCCAGAATCAATTTCAGATCGAATCCGAATCTGTAATAATAAGTCCCAACCCTAATAGAAAGAGTTCAAGGAATTTGAATATCATTACACAACAATCTCAATATTGGAAAAATGTCGACTCGGTAATGATTTTCAGATAATTGGATAAATGTAAATTTTCAGAAGTTTTTAAGTAACAAATTCTTTAACTTAAAATCATATACATTCTTTGACCAAAAAAAAAATCATTATTCATTCAAACCGATAATTGGATATCCGGTCTAATATTTGAACAAGAACCGGTATGAACATACCGGTTGATGGGTATCCTTCTTATCTTGCTTCGGAGATCTTCAACTGGGAGAAAACCTGAGTCTCCGATGAATCTGTACCTCCATAGCTACTCTTCTTCTGAACAAACGAATTCGAGCTAAATGAATCACTCACGATCAGCCTCGGAACCACCAACGAGCTTCCACCTCCACCATCAGAGATCGTCACCGAGCTATCTTCATGAGGTTCTCTTTGAATCGGCGTCATATGAAGCTGTAGAGCATACTCCAGATCCCAAATCACATCCGACATGTTCGGCCTCTCTTCTCCATACTCTTTCAAACACCTCTCAATGATCTCCATGAATTTCCTCAGACAACTCGGTTCGATTTGACCTAGCAACTTCGGATCCAAAACCTCATCGAGCATCCCTTTCGATTTGCAGAACATCGCCCATTCCGCTAGGTTCACTTGCTCGTGAGGAAGGTAACGATCCAGAGCCGGTCTCGCGCACAAGGCCTCGAGTAGAACGACTCCGAACGCGTACACATCTGATTTCTCCGTTAAGATGTGCGTCTCAAGATACTCGGGATCGAGATAACCGAACGTTCCTTTGATGTTGGTGCTGATATTGATCGAATCTTGATTCCTAACCGCCAGTTTGGAGAGTCCGAAATCTGCAACTTTAGCCACATTGTTCTCGTCTAGTAGTATGTTTGTTGATTTGACGTCTCTGTGAATGATGCCTTCTGAGCCACTGTGGAGGTATTGTAACCCTCTGGCTGCTCCAATGCATATCTCCAGTCTCTGTTTCCATGACAATGGAGGCAACTCGGAGCCGTATAGATGCTCTTTAAGCGTACCTTTCTCCATAAACTCGTAGACGAGTATCATCTCCGAGTTCTCTTCGCAGTAGCCCTTTAGAGCAACGAGGTGCCTGTGTCGTATTCTTGACAAGACTTGGATCTCTGTTTGAAACTCTAATATCCCTTGTCCCGACCCGGTCTTGGCTCTCTTGATAGCTGCTCTGCTTCCATCTGGAAGAACTGCTTTGTAAACGTCTCCGAAACCGCCTTTCCCGATCAACCACCCCTCGTCGAAGTTGTTTGTAGCTCTCAGAATGTCTGTAAAAGGAATCTTCAAGCCTAAGTTTAGGCTTCGCAATGGCGAGTTGTAGACCGGATCAAAAGGTCTGTTGTCGGAACTCCCACCTCTGTGCAATGCCAAAGGAGACCATACAGTGACCTCAGTGTCTCGCTTCTTCTTCTTCTTGGATCTCATCCGTATCAAACAAGCCGCAAACAGCAAACTCAAGACCAGAATCGATCCACCAGCAACACAACCAGTAATGATGTAAAGCCGAGAACTACTTTCATGTGAAGATGTTTTCAAAAATTCCATCACCTCCAGACCATTCAGAAAACCAGCATCCTTGGTGGGATCCTTGGCACTAATGCTAACATTCAAGGATTCAAAACCATCGGAGACATTAACGTCAATATAAAACGGAGTCACCAACCTAACGTACACTGAAGGCTTTACATCTCTTCGCGATTGTCCGGTTACATAGAGATAGAAATCTGAGTCGGGGTCTTGTGATATATCCTTGATATCACAGAAGTGAACCCTGATGAAGTGTCTAGAGTTACTCCTGACCTTAAATGACCATGTAACGTTCATCAACACCCCCCCTGACACCCCTTCATTAGAGCTACGGTTCATCGTTCTAGCTGTCTGGTAGACGAAATCTGGTGCAGTGTCTGATGTAGCTGATGCTGACCCTGGCTCGTAGTTGGGCTTTTGTGTTGATGAAATGCTCTTCGCAGAATCTTTTCGGTAGAGAAAGTCATCGTCTAGCGACCAAGTTCTTCCCAAGGTGTCGTTTTCCGGTGTGATTTTCTTGCCTCCTACGTTTAATCTGTAAATCGTATGCAGGTGCTTTTCGGAATCTGGTGTATTGTCGAGGTCATTACGAGCAGAGAACACTTCAATGGCGTTGATTAGAGCTACAAAGGAACGTTCAGGCACAAATCCAATTTCGAACTTGGGTGAATCAATCATCAGGAGAAACTCCTCAACTTGTGGAGTCTCATTAAAATTCTGAACCGAGAAACCTTTGAAGTGATGAGTAGAACCAGACGTAGCAGAGACTGTGAAACGAGCAGTTAAAAGCTCTGTTTGAGAAGAGGGAGCAGAGAAATGGAGACGCACAAAGTGTAGACCAAGAGAATCGAGTTGGAACTTGTAAGAAGAAGGGTGTCGGAATATCCTAACCGTCCCATAGATGCCTGATCCAGATTGGTTTCTAGCTTCGGTTCCTTTACCGTTGAAGGAAACAGAGTTTTCATCGGAGATCATATCTCCGACAAAGGTCCTATTACCATAAAGGACATTAGAATCCGAACCACAGTTGACGTAAAACTTCTCGGGACGAGAATATGGAGAAGTAGCAGAAAGACTGTGACGAGAAAGAAGAACAATAACCACTATCTTCATAGAGAGAGAAACAGAGTTCCGAAAACAGAGATTCTCCATAACCTTGAGGAAAATCTAGAGTGTTTGAGAATAGTGAAAAGTATTTGAGAATTAATGGATGAAGAGACGTGAAGAGGATTGAGCAAGAAGAAGATTAAAAGATATACAGAGAAATGAGAATTGAAATGATTGGAAGAAGACTCGAGTTGACTTTTCAAGTCTTCGTCTTTTGTCCCGTGAAACATCTCACAGTCTCTTTTATCTTTCCCTTACGCTGCTCTCAGAAACTGACTAGTCAATATTTCTGTTATCTACTTGTTTGTTTGGTTTCTTTTTGGCGTATGATTTTCATTTATTTCTTTGTTTGAATTTGTTTTATATTTTATGTTCACTGACTTTGTGGTACTATAGTTTAAGTAATTTGATTGATATTATCGAATTTATTTCTTTGAAATCAATATATTAAAGTTCATAATTTGGAAAAGAGCAATGTCTATTATCAGTTTCATGATTGTATATTTGTATCATCTTGAAAATCTCTATAATATTATTTGAGAAGTCAGTTTACTACGCGTCGCACTCACGTTAACTCTCACATTGGTTGATTACGAAGATACCTTTAATAAATTAAAATGTTATATTTAAACACTATTATTGATTTTTTATTTAAATTACTTTTTAATATTTTCCAAGTTACATATAATAAAAAGGAAGTATTATAAAGTTTATAAAGCGAATTTAAAAACGAAAATATATGTATAAATAATATGATTTCACTAAAAAAATAAAGTTCACAAAATAGTAATATTCAATTTTAAAATATTTTTAAGTAACATAAAATATACTAATATATTTTCTTTATATTTATATTTTCACAGATAATCTTGATATTAGAAAAAGAAATATTATTTATTTTAAAACATAATTTTAAACAGTACAACAATATATATTTTCACAGTAACAGAAAATATTTTTAATATATTTATCTGTTTTTTAGATAATTACATAAAATAATTAAGTAACATAAACTGATATATGTTTTATTGACAAAAATATTTTATAATTAGTATTATTGAAATGTTATTTGTATTTTTTATGTTTATTTGACCATAATATCTTTCAGTTACAGCAAAAATATCTATAATTTTTTTTTACTTATATAATAAGATTTCTCAAATACAATCACAATTTTTACTGTTTATTTTTAAGAGATATTAAAAAGCGAAAAATAAATTTTCACAATAAACATCTTTTGATCAAATAACAAAATATTTTAAAATCGCACTATAGACTTTAATGAGGTAGATACATTATATTTTGCATTATTAAAATTATATGTTTTCTTAATATTAAATTTGCTTTTAAAATTTATGTTTTTATGTTTGTGAAACATGAGTAACTCGACTAATCTAATTTATATCTAAAATCATAGATTTAACTATAATAAGAAAATATAATTTTATAATAATAATAATAATTTATTTTATAAATATAAATTATAAGATGACTCAAAACACCTTAACAAATGAAAATAAAATATTAAACAACTGTTTTAATTTAGTTCTTTTGAAAAATTTATATATATGCATGAGATTGCAGAATATTATCGTTATATTAATTTACGTAATTTTTGGAACCAAATACTTTTGTTTATTTTTTTTATTTCATTCTAAGCACAATATATCTTAAGTTTATAAATAATCTTCCTAAAATATATTTACATTTCTAAGACAAAAACTAACCTAATGCAAATAAGAAATCAAAATTTTATATATTTAGAATAAAATTTTTATAATTGAATTCAGAAAAATAGATACAACATAATATATCCAAATGATAACAAAACTGATTGTAAAAACAACAAAACCGACTAGATATAACATATCTAAAATTATATATCTAGTTAAAGTAATATAAATTATTAATACAAATTATGCATAAAACTATAAATTAATTTAAAATCAAAAATAAATAGCAATCAGTTATTGTAATATATAATTACTTTATAAATATTTATATATGTGCATGAGTACGGAAAAATCACCTAGTAAGGAAATAATTCAGAACATGACATCATCTCTAAAAGTTGTTCTGATCTCTGTTGACCCTGTCTAATTGCATCTTTTCTTGATAAATCTCTGGTTTCTTTTCATCTTAAATGTGTGTATACTTCTCTTTAGATTTGAGTCACTTGATTATCAAAGAGTTTAATAATACCTTGGTACCCAGAATTATTTGTCATGTAAGAAATATTTTCATTAGTAGGAGAATAATTATGTACCATTATGTAGTCTTACGGTAAACCTAATTTATTTCCTTGTTAAACCCTATTTAGTAACTAATACTATTTTGATCTGAATTTCGAGACCACCTCAAATCTAAGTTATAGAATAGTCTTTTGATGTCAAACAAAAAAAACCAATAAAATAGTAACAAAAGGAATTTAATTAGTTCCTAGTGAATTAACTAATGGATAAATGATTCATGTTCTATAAGGTTTTTAACTTTGTGACTCATCAAAAAACTTTGTGACTCATGAAATTAAACATGTGTCTGTAAGAAAGCATTTAGAGTTATAAAGAAAACAAGTTCAATGCATCAAATGAGAACAAGTTCAACGTATAAATGCATGTTCTAGAAATCTAATCAAAGAACAAAGTGAATAAGTTTGCATGAGGTATCTGGAGTTTTTATACCGCTATATTCTATGTCTGTTTTGTACAAACCGTTTAGCTTTCTGAACCGGTGTCTAGTTTGAATTATTATAGTCTATTATAGGGCAAAAAAGTAGTTTATATTATTGTGATTGTTTTCTTAGTTCTAGGTTATCATGATCATGCACGGAAAGAGAAACAACTCTCTCAAATTAGGAGATATAAAATAGCTTTGATTTTCAGAAAGATATGTATAAGAACTCATGCCAAGTTGGATGTGCAAGTATCAATCCTCATGCAGTGAGGTTTTTCTGAAAGTATATTGTCTTTTACCAATCACTCATGGAAGACCAGAAGCTTAGAAACAAGCAAAACTACAAATATAATTTTCTTGTGCTCGGAGAATTATAATATCATACGCATAAATCACACACCATTCCTGGTTTCTTAGCATTGTTGTTTAGTTCTTTTAGCACATCTACAAATACTAAAAGTTGGATATGCTTACGAGGAATGACCATGTTAAGAATGATTTTTATTTGGGTCCCGCAGATAGTCCAATTGACATGATTCAAAATGGGTTTGGTATAATTTCATGTATGATCGTTTTATTTTTACTATCTTGAACTGGATTTACGTTTGATGGGTTGAAGATCTCATGTACGAACTAGAGTTTTAATTTTTTTTTTTGAAAAGACCCGAACCTCGATCTTTAAAAATAGAGAGTAAGCAAACCTCAATCTTACTTAAAGATTATTAGGTGATTTTCCCGTGCTCATGCACGGATATATATATATTTATAAAGTAAATATATATTATAATAATTTATTGCTATTTACTTTTAATTTTAAATTAATTTCTAATTTTTATGCATAATATATTATAATATTATATTACTTTAATTAGAACTATGATTTTAGATATGTTATATCTAGTCAACTTTATTGTTTCTATAGTCGATTTAGTTATCATTTAGATATATTGGATTGTATCCATTTCTCTGAATTCAACTATAATATTTTATTATTCTAAAATAGTACAATTTTGATTAATTTTCTTATTTGCATTTAGGTTGATTGTTGTCTTAGATATGTAAATATTTAGTAATTTATGTATAACTTAAGATATATTGTGCTTAGAATGAAATAAAAAATAAACTAAATTGTTTGATTCCAAATTACGTAAATTAGTATAACGATGATATTCTGAAGTCTCATGCATATATACAAATTTTACAAAAGAACTAAATTGTAACAGTTGGTTAATATTTTGTTTTCATTTGTTAATGTGTTTTGAGTCATCCTATAATTTATATTTATAAAACAAATTATTATTATTATAAATTATATTTTCTTTTAATCTATGATTTTAGATATAAGTTGGATTAGTGAAGTCACTCATGTTATGAATATATTGAGTTAGATATATTCTTTCAAATTCAGACTGAAGTATAATTATTTTTATTATAATTAGGTCAAGTCAAATTAATTTTATTTATCGTAATTGTGTATGTATTTTCATAATCTATATCAAATTAATTGTTGTTTTATAAAGATATTAGTAAATAAAGCGATAATCTATAGGAAGTTACATACATAAGTAACTTATACTTTTTTGAAGGTCATGAAGACATATCAATATCTACAAATAATTAAAATATTTTTATAAATTCTAAATAATTTATGCCTTTTGATTATGGTTATATTAAATTCCACAAACATAAAAACATAAAATTTTAAAGCAAACTTAATATTAAAAATTAAATTTTAATCATGATAAAATATAAGATATTTATCTCTTTAAAGTATATAGTGCAATGTTATTTTAAAATCTTTTATAATTATTTGATCAAAAGATGTTTCTTGTTAAAATTTATTTTTAGTTTTTTTTAATATCTCTTTAAAATAAGCAGTAAAACATCTATTAGTTTATGTTACTTAATTATTTTATGTAATCATCTAAAATAATAGATAGATATATAAAAAATATTTCTATTACTTTGAAAATATATTGATATATTGTTGTACTGTTTAAAATTATGTTTTATAAGAAATAATATTTATTTTTCTAATATAAAGATTAGCTGTGAAAAATATAAATATAAAGAAAGTATATTTTATTTTATTTTATTTTTTAAAAATGGAATATTATTATTTTATGAACTTTCTTTTTTAATGAAATTTTATTATTTATACATATATTTTCGTTTTTAAATTCGATTTTTAAACTTTATAAATGTTTCTTTTTATTATACATGTTATTTGGAAAATTTTAAAAAAGAAACTAAATAAAAATCAATAATAACATTTAGATATAATATTTTAATTCATTAAAGACATTAATGTAATCAACCATCGTAAGATTTAACGTGAACGCGACACATTGGAAACTGACTTCTCAAATAATATTATAGATATTATTGTTCATCGGGCCAATAGCTAAAGAGGCCTAAGACCCATTAATGAGACCCATTTTCAATACTCTATGCTTAGGGTAAAAAATAATATAACTATTCCATTTCGTTTTTTATTTGTTCCTCTTTCTGGAAAATTAGGGTTTGAGTAGTCCCTTTTCGTAGTTCAGGAAAAAGTAGTCTCTCTTCTTCTCAAGATGGGTGGAGGAAACGCACAGAAATCGAAGATGGCTCGTGAGAAGAACTTGGAGAAGGCAAGGCAGGCCGGAAAAGGTAAACAGAACATATATCGATTTATGCTGATTGATCCTTAAAATTTGAGATTTAACCGATTCGGTTTAGGGATTTTTGATAGAGTTATGGTGTGACAGGCAGCCAATTGGAAGCTAACAAGAAAGCTATGTCCATTCAGGTGATCTCCTTTGCTTACTGTATATTATCAAATTTTGTTACAATATTTCGATTGGAGCTAATGTTTATACAATTATTGATCTGTGACATGCATTTCGTATGAATTCAAGGCTTGACTTATCTCATGTCCTTGGATTTAATAACTTAGCCATTTTGCTTTCTTGTTGTAACACTTATGTATGGACTCGGTTACTCTCACCAGTAAGCAGATCCTCTGATTGAATACTGAGTTGGGTTTTCTTTTATTCAATAACTTGTTGGTGTATGTATACAGTGCAAGGTTTGTATGCAAACATTCATCTGCACAACATCTGAAGTGAAATGCAGGGAGCACGCTGAGGCCAAGCATCCCAAAGCCGATGTTGTCGCTTGCTTCCCTCACCTCAGCAAGTGATGAAACTATCATATCTCACGAAAAGGATTCCAGTGTAAGTGTATGGATCCTTCTCCTATGTTTGTATCATTCAAATGTCTCGTGTCAACAAAACTTATGGTTCTGTTTCTGTTTTTTTTCTAAAGACTCGTTTCAACACCAAGTCTCTTACTATTATTATGGTTATACTATGAAGCTTGTTTGGAACTTCTTTTCATGTTTTTCAGTATTTGCTTCTGCTTTCAATTATGTCTATGAAAAAGGGGTATAAATAACAACAATTTTGATACAACAATTTTTCAGTATTATCCAACATTACAATGTTTGGTTCAAAATAGTATAAACCATCAAGCTTTGGTTTTTACAGAGTCCGTAGTCTGCTGCTCTCTGCAGCTTTAACTCAGCAAAGTATGATGGGCCGATACACCAACAAGAGAGCTACAAGTTATAAGTTTGATGAAAAATAGTTTCAAAAGAAACAATAGATGGGTGTGATATACGAGGAATCTCTTACCATGGTTAGTCTTTCTTGATGATCATACCTAAGAAGCTTATCGAGAAAATTAATCGCCTGGAAACTGTCGAAGATGGATTGCATCTCTCCAAAAGATCCATCAAGTAAGGAATTTAGTTCATGAAGTCGGCTAAACACAGCACTTAGTTCATGAAGTCGGCTAAACATAGCACTGCTCGACATTACCAATTTAAAATGCGATCTCGACTTGACAGCCCGATTTAATTTGGCGTCATGAGCTCGGCTCAATAGCTCGAATACTCGGTCAAATTGCTCGGTCTGTTAAGCTTAGCGCAGCTCATTAGGTTAAACTGAATTAGGATAAAGAGAGGAAGAGGTTTACATATAAAAGGAAAAAGAGACCAAGAAGATGATCCAGACTTTAACATACATATACCGACAGCTAGTAAGTAGGATGTAATTAATCTTAACTTTTCTCGCCGACTTGTACTTTTCCAGCACACTCCTACGATTGCCGCCTTATTTCTTCATTGTTCACACCATTGTAACCTCATTCTATTTTGATCAATAAATACGCCTTTGAAATAATCTACCATCGAATTTTTTTCTCCTTATACAAGCCGACTAAACTTAGATTCAACAGTTGACCACTCCGGATTAATACAAATTAGCATTAACAAGAATCATAAATCATGGCGGTTGGATCAGCGGAACCAAACCTGCACGACAACAGAAGCGCTAACCACGGCAGAGATGATGCAACTCATCATGGAACGCCTCGCCAAGCACGGAGAAGTTCACAAGGTGACGAAAGACTAACCGACTTATGCCTTGGTGGCTTGTCCACCGTGCCATACAGGCTCGCTTGCTTGCAATATGAATTAGATATTTATGTCGTCTAGACACCCATGTTTAGTGTCATGGGGTTGCGTTAGACTCAGACCGCTTAGCTTAACGGAATTACCTACCACTAGACTATCCATGTGTGGTTAAGTTGTCTTAAAATTTTGAAGATCACAAAATTCTAGTACTCCATCTTTCTTATCTCTACAAAGTTTGTCTAATAAATATTAATGTATATTTTTCTTATTTCTATTATTTTTCTACCAAAAATGAGCGACGATGTTACCATTTAAGTAGTCTAAAACATGACATAGTGTGTCTATTTGTGTAAATGAAAATGAATAATAGATTTAATTTTGCTCTTGTGATATATTTGGGCTCACAAGGCCTATTAGGTTAATTATAATGAACTTGACTTACATCCCACAAGTTCTAATTCATATCTATATTATTAAAATGGAAGTTAAAATAAAACTAATCAACTAACTATATTTTTAACATATTTATTACATCTTTTATTATCTTATTTCCGCGGGTTAACGAACTATTTCCACTATCGTATAGTAACAAATCTACACCAACTTTGTACCTCGTCATAATTAGACATAATTCACCTATATCAACCTATTCCCCCTCCCCATTAAGTAAAAAACAAAACTTGTTTCCACACAAAGTTTGAAGGATGAACTAATACTGACAAGTACTGGTTTAAAGTAGGTTTAGTACTCTTTGTTTTAAAACTAAACCAATGACAAACTCAATTAAACCTAGAATGACCTGATTACGACCCGGTTAGCGATATAAATATTCAAATAAATATATTTAAAATTAGTTTTGCACTTTTTGTGGAAAATGCGATTTCTGGTTAAAGGCAAACAACGAGATTTCTGGTTTTGGCGGAAAAACGCGATTTCTATTTTTTTTTTTGGTTTTGGCGGAAAATATATATTTTTTGGTTCTGTTGGGAAAGACTCGATTTTTGCAGTTTTGGTGGAAAACGATTTTGGGGTTTTGACGGAAAACGGTTTTGGGATTTTGACGGAAAACGTGTTTTGGGGTTTTGGCGGAAAAAGTGTTTTAGGGTTTTGACGGGAAAACGTGTTTTGGGATTTTGGCGGAAAAACGTGTTTTGGGGTTTTGACAGGAAACACATTTTGGGATTTTGACGGGAAAACGAGTTTTTGCGGTTTTGGTGGAAAAACGCATTTTTGGGGTTTGGCGGGAAAAAGTGTTGTTGGGGTTTTGGCGGGAAAACACATTTTGGGGTTTTGACGGAAAACGTGTTTTGGGGTTTTGGCGGAAAACGCGATTTCTATTTTTTTGGTTTTGGCGGAAAAAGTGTTGTTGGGGTTTTGGCGGGAAAACACATTTTGGGGTTTTGACGGGAAAACACGTTTTTGGAGTTTTGGTGACAAAACACGTTTTTGCGGTTTTTGCGAGAACACGTTTTTGGGGTTTTGACAGGAAAATGCATTTTTTTGAGTTTTGACGGAAAACGATTTTGGGGTTTTGACGTGAAAATGCATTTTTGAGTTTTGACGGAAAACGTATTTTGGGGTTTTGGCGGAAAATGTGTTTTGTGGTTTTGGCGGAAAACATGTTTTCGGAGTTTTTGACGGAAAAACGCATTTTTGGGGTTTTGAGGGGAAAACACGCCGGGTTATGACGGAAAATGTGTTTTGGGGTTTTGACGGAAAACACGCTTTTGGGTTTTGACGGAAAACGATTTTGGGGTTTTGACGGAAAACGGTTTTGGGATTTTGACGGAAAACGTGTTTTGGGGTTTTGACGGAAAACGATTTTGGGGTTTGAGGGAAAACACGCCGGGTTATGACGGAAAATGTGTTTTGGGGTTTTGACGGAAAACGGTTTTGGGATTTTGACGGAAAACACGCTTTTGGGTTTTGACGGAAAACGTATTTTGGGGTTTTGGCGGAAAAATCGTTTTGGGGTTTTCCGCGGAAAACATGTTTTGAGTTTTGGTGACAAAACACGCTTTTGGGTTTTGAGGGAAAACACGTTTTCGGAGTTATGACGGGAAAACGCGTTTTGGGGTTTTGACGGGAAAACGTGTTTTGGGAGATTTGGCGGGAAACCGCGTTCTGCGGTTTTGGCGGAAAAACGCATTTTTGGGGTTTTGACGTGAAAATGCATTTTTGGGCTTTTGGCAGGAAAACATGTCTTTGGGGTTTTGGCGGAAAACACATTTTGGGGTTTTGACGTGAAAATGCATTTTGTGGTTTTGTGGAAAATGCATTTTTGAGTTTTGGTGGAAAAACATATTTTTGGGGGTTTTGATGTAAAACGCGTTTTTGTGGTTTTGGCAGAAAAAACACATTTTTGGGATTTTGGCGATTTTGGCGAGAATTGGCAAAAAATACGTTTTTGGAGTTTTGGTGGAAAAGTGCGCTTTTCCGGTTTTGGTAGAAAAAATGTGTTATTGCGTCTTTGGCAGGAGGGCACGTTTTACGGTTTTGGCGGGAAACACGTTTTGGCGGGAAAATGCGCTTGTGCGTTTTTGGCGGGAAAATGTGTTTTGTGGTTTTTGTGGAAAATGCATTTTTGTGGTTTTGTCATTTTTCTTGAGTGACAAAATAATATTATGTTTAACTTTGAGTTTGGTGAATTATATAGGGGTATAATAGACATTATATCATTTTGACAGAACCATCTCCATCTTGATGGTCCAATTTCAATTAGCCAGCTAATTTCCAAAATTAAACCTTTAAAAATCATTCAGATGAATCATCCAGATGACTTGTACTTTTATTGCCTAAACGAACAAAACACTCATCTCCGTTCAGATGACTCATCTTGATGGAGAAACGAATAGCCCCTAAAACGAGTGAATGAGTACCCGTGAAAATGAAAGATAACTTCTTGAAGCGAATTATGCACTGCAGAATATATGATACTGCCAATCACAACTCGAGATTCCATAGAAAGAAACCAAAAATGTGAGTTTCTTTGTTGAGGATGTGATATGTAAAGGGTGTCTCGATTTAGGAAAGTAAGAAGGTAATTGTTGTTGTTGTGTTTGATTCTCTCATTTTGATGTGTTTTCAGGCCTTCTTGGGTGAGGATTCTTCTCAGCATGAATCCTCCCAAGGTGTTTGCACTCAAGTAAAGAAATGAAGAAATAATGAAGTTAAGAAGTGGTGAAGTGAAGATATGGTCTCTTTCATGTTTTAAAGTGCTTTTTGGGGTTCTATGATCTTACTTTTCGGTTTTCACTCCTTTTTTAAGTTTCTTGTACTTTCTTTATCGGCATTTAGTCCTCTTTTTAAAGGTTCTCGGATCTTCTCTCTCTCTCTAAGTAGGACTATTTTGGTGTGTTTTGGTTCTTTTGATGTATGGTCATGTGCTTTTGAACTCAATGAATGTTATATTTTAGTGGCCTCTTGACAGCTAAAACTTCTTAATCAATAGGATGTTAAAACGATATCCAAGATTTGGCTCTTCAAATCCTAAAATATCTTAAACAAAGTGTCAGGTTAAAACACAATTTGACTCAACATTGAGTTCCTCTTCCAAAAAAAAAAACTCTAACATTGAGTTCATTTAATCCGACTAAACAACAACATTGACACATCTTTTACAACAACAAGCTAAACCTAGTATCTTAGACAATACAACCATTGCAGTACATCCGTAAAAACAAGCACCATCATTTTCTTCATCTCGCATTTGGCTTTAGTCAAGGCTTCTTCCATTCTTGCAACCATCTCTCTCTATATCATCAGTTCCATCTCCCTAACCTCTTCCTTTCTTCTTCCACACATTTTGTAAGAACATGATGTTCAAGTCTGGCTGTCCTAATTGTCAATGTTTCTATCTCATCCACCAAAGTTTCATCCACCCATTTGTATATGTGATTATCATTATAGAGCTACAAAATACAAATTTCTCATAACCCACACAATTTCAACAAAGACATACCCATAAACACACTTACCTTTCTCTCCACTGCAAAAGCACACCGGTAGTACATCCGGTAAGGACTCGCTGTCGACATCACTGGAACATCTAATTCCCCACACCAGCATCTCTTTGGCACACTAACAACTCTTACCACTAGAAGCTCCGGACTCATTACTCATTGTCTCAGGTTTTCGACTTTTCGATTTGGGGAGAAGTAGGTTTATATACTTAAATCGTTTCCAATTATGACGAGGTCCAAAGTTGGTGTGGATTTGTTATTATACGATAGTTATTGTGTGGGAAATAAGTCGTTAACCCTATTTTCGCTCATTCAAACTATTTTATTAATTTCGTCAAAATATTACCATTTATTAAATATATGTTATATATTATACTAGATATAGGTTAATAAGTAAATAATTTATTAGTTACACATATTGTTACTTTGTCACAATAACCAAATCATGAATTAGAACGATTTAGTCTGATTGAAAGTTAAATTCACAGGATTGACTTATTTATGGGTTTAGTTCGATTTAACTAAAAAATTCAATTAGATTAATATGTTTTTTGTTTGTTTGCATGTCTGCTCCTTATACAAGGTCAAAATAATCATTATTTCATTGGTTTTCTCTAATGAAATAGATAAAACTTGATCTCAATCTAATATTTTTATCGAACAAATCATTTATTATAACAAAGATCTAATTTTTATTAAATCACATTTGTAAAAATTACTAACAGGATATATGCTCTTTATCGATTTTGAAATATAGCAATCATCATTAAATTTACATAATATTTCTAATATATATGATAATCCTACTTATATAATGGAGCACAACTTTAAATCTAACATTTAATCATGTGTATTCATTTTTTACTTAATGCATCATAATTATGTGGACATCATATCAATACTACACGTTAGCTCTAAGTACATTTTATTTTAAGCTATTCAAAATCACTTAAATAATAGATATACTTCTTATGTTTATAACTGTTTTACTAGTCTTAAACCCACTAAAATAATAGAATCAATAACCCCTACTTAATTTACAAGCCATAGTCCATAAAATAATATTTAAACCAAAAAGCAAACTATTTTATGTTATATATTTTCTATGTTATTATATATTAAATCATATATTAATTTATATATCATAAATCAAAAATTTTATACATCTACTTATTCAAATTCTTTAAATATTAAACATTATACTAAGATGTATATAACAAAATTTAACTATCCATTTTATTAATTTTAATAAACATACTAATTGGTGTATTAATTTATAAATAAATACATCAAAACCAATTAATGTAGTTAAAAATATCATTTGACGAATATGTTAAATAACATATCATTTTAATATCTAACAATATTATGTGTAATTAACAAATTATTAAGAACAATCAGTTTATCATAAATGTTATATATTATAAATCGAATAAATATCCTTTCAACACACATGTTTGTACAACTATTACGTTTTTATGTTATAAATTTTTTTATATGTCTATTTTATTTAAACTAATATTCGTGCAGGTGCACATATCAAGTTATAGTTACTTTTAAATTTAATTGTATACCTCTAATCCATCGTGCACCTGCTTTCCAAAAAAAATGTATACTTTTGGAATTTAGAAAATAATTGAAAAATGAACATTTTGGAATGTAGAAAATAAGAGTTATTAACACTCCGAGTCACTTTTAAGTTTCTAATATCACTCAGAGTCACTTTATGCTACTGAGGTACTTCTTTCTAACTATTTCCTAACTAAACACCATATTTCCAACTTTTCTCATTCGTTTTGGTTTCTGTGCAGACTTTTGTTGTTTTTTTCCTTTCAAAAATTAAAAATCAACACACATTTATCATTTTATTAATTAATAAGAAGTAATACAAAGAAGAAGCAAGATCCACTTTCATCATCCGACAAGAATCGCAGCAAGAGGAAGATCAGAAGCTGCAAGGATCCATGCTAAACCAGTTCGAGCTTCTCCGACGCGACCAGTTGGAGCTTCTCCTTCGTCGCGAAAGCTAGATGAGGAACAATGGTGACTTTTGGCTTTATTGCACAATTGGTCCTTTGACTTTTGAATATATTCTTTCTGCTCCCAAAGATTTTTTATTTGAAAATATATATTTTCAAATTGACTCCACACTTTTTAATTGTGCAGACCCAACCTTCCATAATTACACGAAACGGGTCCTTGATTTTCTTGATGTCTCTATTCAATATTTAACTTTGAAAATTGCCTAATTAACCTCTTAATTTAATAATAAACTTTCAAATGTGCATTCTAAACCTTGTCAAATGCAAATAGACATATAAATACTATATATACACTTAATATGCAAACACTATGATTAAAATGAATTAAAGCAAGTGCTAAAACTTATTTAAAATAGTGAAATATCAATAATCAAAATTAAATAATTTTCTAGGATGTACACAAACAAGCATGTACATGTGTACAATCTCATGTTCATATATGTATATGTACTTAGGAAAAATGACAATTTTTGGTGTACATGTACGTAAGTGTTATCTCTATTGCAATATCTAGATTGATTGTAGTTCAAATTTTTAGAAAACATGAACATGTAAAAACTAGCAAAATGTACACATACTGGGTTTGTATTATCCACATGTACAGTTATATGATTATATCTACATGTACAACATAATCGATATCCACTTGTACACTACAAACCACAATGGAGTCTGCATATATGGCTTCAAACTCATCAACCCAAACTCCATAGTTATTAGGCCAAATGAGCTTAGGAGAAGGATCAATGGAACAAATAAAGAGTCTAGCCTCATATACCTGCTGAGCCACGACTAAACCAGCAGGTCCACCACCGACAATAGAGAACAAATTATCTTGCAACTTAATGGAATATGTGTACACGAACTTTCTCATTTTGAAATGGAATATGTGTACATAGACATTGTTGACAAAAATATGTGTACATGAACATTAGTGTACATGAACATTAGTGTACATGAGGATAATATAAAACAATGTATATAAAGTGACGGAAAAACACGTGTACATGTGGATAGTAATTTTATTGTACATCTTGTGAATACATTTATAATGGTGGTGAACATGACAACGTGCCAGAAGTTTAAGGTACATGTATATAAAATGCATGTTTGCCTCTGTTTCATCTACTATTACAAAACAAACACACATAAGAGTAGAACAATGTGCAGAGTAAAGCTTTGTCCAGTTTTCCCTGAAACCCAAACAAGCAAACGAACAAAAATTATTCTGAAACTCAAGGAGTAGAACACAAATTGCAGAAAATCATTACAAACAATAGTCATACGCTGGAAAACATAACAAAGCAACAAGCTTAAAACCCACAAGTGTCACAAAGAAGAAAGCTCAATCATTTAGAAACTATACAGCTAAAAAATCTCAATCATTTAGAAACTATAATTTCAAAGTTCAGTAACACCCAACACTCAATAAGCCACGCATATGTTCAATTGATCAGAGAGATAAATAATCACAAGCCCGTGTTTGTGGAAGCTAGAATATATAGGAAATTAATCAAAGAACCTTCACGAACTAATTGTCTTAGTCCTAAGTTGTGTTAGATCTCAAATTAGAGACCATTTGTCATTGATGTGTAACAGATATAAGTTACCCGCTAACAATAAACATAACAAGGTAAAAAGAAGAAGAATCGATTGAAAGTACCTTGTTCATCACCGCCGCCGTAACAATATTGTCACTGAGATTATTATTTTTTTTTGCCTGATCTCTAATTATGAAGAGATCTATAAAACGGTGAAAAAGAGGTAAAGATGTTGAATGGTGGTCGGTGAAAGAGATTATTTGATGATGGTCAGGATGGACAAAAGAATAAAGAAAAAAAGAAGAGAAAGCTTCAGTTGCTTTGAGATCTAACGAAAAAGAAGAGATAAGAAAAACGGGACCCACCAATAATAACAAGTGATTATGTTTAGTTAGTAAACCTAACGAAAAATAGGAAAAAAGTTAGAGAAAGTGTCTCTGTATAAGAAAGTGACTCATAGTGTAATTCATAACTATAAATGTGACCCTTGGTGTAATTTTCTCAGAAAATAATTGACAACTAAATATTTAATTTCTAAAAGTATCAAGTGAGATATTTATTCGATGAGAATTGTCTTGTCTCGTGCAAGTGGAAGTGCCTGGATCGACCCACAAATACACGTGTCATATTATGCTCCAAAAATATACAAATATCCAAAATGAAAAGAAAACTGATGCGACCATCCATAAACTCATGGTCCTCCACTCTTTTTAAAGGAAACAAGAATAAATAAAGTAGGGTTGTAGAGAGAGTGCAAAATGTCGTAAAGGGACCCAAAAGTGGAGAAACAGAGCAGACTAAAGTGGGAGACAGTTGTCTTTTGAAGAAGTGGTGTTCCATGTCCAGTCCACAAAACAATTTTGCCTCTTGTCTGCAACTAGGAAACCTCTCCAAATCTTAATTCACATTTTAATATATGTACAAACTAATTATAAATATTCTATTTTCTTTTGTTAAGGTCTCTAATAGTCCGTTCGGATAGGGTAGCATCTGAACGATTAATCAGACGTATTAACTAACAAACCGTTAACTTTCGAATGATCAACGCCAAAATCAAAACATTCAGTTGGCTTATGCCTTTTTCAGAAATAAAGCTCAACATAATGTTTTAAGCTTGACAAAAAAAAAAAAAAAAGAATTGCTGTAGGCGAGCTACGCAACAGATACAAGAAAATCAAGAATTTGATGATAGAGAACCAATAAATCCATGGATTCAGAAATCAGAGAGATGGAGAGAAGACATGTCCATTTCTCCTTTAGTTTCTTCCGTCTTTATATCGAAAACAACAACAACAATGCACCAAGGAAAACAGAAACAGAGAAACAGAATGTTTATTGAGTTTTTTTCGCCATCGTCCTAGTTTTCAAGTTTCACAGAGATGGAGCAGAAGCAGAGGAGTTCATCAGTGTGGTCGGGCCAAGTGGATCCTTTCCATCGCAGTTCTTGTTGCTGTTATCGCCAAGGACAGTGCTGCTTCCTGAGCTGCTGTTAGAAAGAGAACCAAACGTCGGCTTCTGCAAGACGCCTGTTGGAGAAGAACCAAACTTGGGACTATTCGTCGTGCTGTTTAGTACCTCACCAAGAGGACCTCCCATGGAGTTATTATTACCCCATGCGATTGGTATCCAGCTATTCGTCTTTTTCACAGGCTCAAGAAACTCAGTGTTGACGCCTAACCCCATGTGAATAGCAGGGTCAAACTCACGCGATAGCCTTAAAGGAGAGAGAGCAAGTTTATCTTGAACAGGGGAAGATGGAGCCATGGGGATTGACATCGAGAGCTGAGTCCAATCCGATTTCAGCTCTTCTGTCCAAGAATCGACATTGGAGTTCTTTGCCTGGTTGCTGAAGTCTAGATACGATCCAAAGCCTTTGGAGGAGTTTGCGTAGGAAGGTTGTTTATGGGAGGGATTAAGTAACGAGTCAGAGGAGATGAGCCCGAACTCGAAAGGGCTACTGCTTTGTTTCTGATGAGATTCCTTCGATTGTAAGTTCATTGTGGCAGGAAAAACGGAAGCCCCTTGAGCATTTTGAACTCTGTCACTGCAACAATAAAAAAAAAAAAAAAACATTAAACATTTTCACAATAGATGTGATATAATGTTTTTGGACATTATTGACTGTGAATAGTTCATAAAAGCACATCCACAACACAGGGAATCCTAAGCCTCAATTAATAAGGAGTGGTCACAATCACAAAAGATGTAGTAATAATGTAAGGGTCTACTTACTGATAAGCCAAAGAAGATATGCAAATATGTTATATCAACAGGAAAAAAATGATTTTAAACTTTATTACCTGTCAGCCATGGAAGGATTGGCATGATGATGAGTTCCAACGGGGGCGAGGCTATTGTTATTACCTGTTCCACGCATCGCAACAACAGTAGTCGCTGCTGCTGACTTGGACGCAGCAGAAGCAGCGGCGGCAGCAGCATTAGTATTGTGGCCATTTTGGCCTTCCACAGGCTTTCTTGAACGATGGCGGCCTCTGTTAATGTGTCGTTCACAGTACTTTTGGTCGGGAACAGCATCCCTTGAGCACCGCCATTTCTTTCCATCTGTCCGGCGACATCTCCCGGGCTCGGGATCCATGTTGCCGCCGGAAAAACCCAGATGAAAAGAGCCCCATCCAACTACATAATAAACACACCAAAACTGAACCTGTCAACATCTCTTAAAACAACCATTGGCCAACAACATTCCCCAGCATAAAAAATAACACGAATATTTAATAAACTTTAATGCGTAAAGATAACAACTTGAGAGGCTATTATAAAGCTGATTCTTCGCAAATCTTTGGCATTAAAAAGGAATCAAGAACGATTATCCTGAAGTGCTTCTGTTTGCAGCTAGAGAAACAATGTTTAAATCAAAGATAAGAAGTCGGAGCTTACAGGAATTAGGAGGCAAGGATCCATAAGGGAAAAAGGATTTTTTGAGAGAGAGGAGCAAACTAGATGGCACAGGGACATTGGCTGTGATGTATTTGTAGATCAAAGCCTGTTGCTCTAGCTCAGCCCATTGAGTCAATGAAAAAGGTCCTTTAGCTCCAGTCAACAAGCTTCCATGCATGCTGTTTGTGTTCATCATTCCTCCTAAACCATGTCCTGACACAAACCCAAAACCATATCTAAAATATTTGATTATGACATAAACCCATTTCAGAAAATCAAGCTCTAAGCAAAACCCATATAGTAAATTAAAATTTTGACAAAAACCCATTTCAGAAAATCAAACTCATATCTTAACCCATGTAGGTTAGTAAATATCTTAAGATTTTTTTATAAACAGTATATTTCATTAAATCAATCTCGTGGCAAAAACACATATGAAAAGTAACTTAGGTAAAAAGAAACTCAGAAGTACTTTATTTCAGACCTGAGTTTCTACAGTACTGAAGATACGGCGAGACATCTGATTTGTCGGAAGCAGGGGAGAAGCTAAGCATCTGTTCTTGCCTGCGAGGATCGACTGAGGTAGATCTCAAGAGAGGTATGCCTTGATGGAACGACAGAGTCCTAGCTGCAGCGGAGGAGGAAGAGAATCCATCTATTGATGTTCTTGAAAGCTTCGAGCTCCTCCAAAAATCTTCACCGTCAAAACCGGATCTTTCTTGCTTGTTTCCGAAACCAGATCCGAGTTCTGTTTGACCCGGAGACCCGTTTTCATGACCCGAAACCGACCCTTGAGTTCGAACTCCAAGATCCATGAAAATGGATGCTAGAAGCAGACAGAAAAGAGCTAAGTACTCAAGTCAGAGGTTTTTCCCATGGGAGGTAATCGCTTGAGCTCAGAGTGAAGGGAGAGAGATAGAGACAGAGGGAGAAGAACGAGGCGAAGTTTTTATTTTCTTTATACTGTGGATATTACTTGTTTATTTTATAAAATAAAACAAAATAAATAGTAATAATTGAGGTAGTGAGAGATAGTATCATATAGCTTTGGGTGGAGACAAAGAATGGTACCGCAAACACAATCAAGATCTTGAACAAGTTATAACATATTTTTTCATGTTTTTAAAAGGAAATATTTCAAAAAACGAACAGAAATTAGATGGGCAGTAATTTATATTCTTACAACTATTCAATTTTATATTAATTTTGCGTTGTTAAAACATGAATATATAATTAAATATATTGGCTGTTTTTTTCATATATAATTAAATAATTAAATATATTGGCTGCTTTTTTGTGTGAAAAAAAAGTAACCAAATATATTTGGTTACTTTAGTGACATTAAGGAAAATAATTATAGTGGAAGCAACATCACCTTCTTTAAAGATGAAACACATGTGGACACCACGTGAGACATGTCTCTACGACGACTCTATTTCAACTTCAACCCCTAAGAAAGGAATTTCATTTGCTTTTTTGCTTTTCGTAACAAAATATCTTTGTTAAATGTTGTAAATCAGCGAAATGACGATTGTTAAAAGGTTTTTTTTTTCAAAACCAAACTATAATTTCAAGTCAATTCTAAAACCAATTTTTTTTGTCATTACTATTCACCCATCATGAAATCTCTAAACCTTCCTTATGTTTTTGCCATTATTAATTAATTTTTTAATTATTTCGAAAATGAGAAAAAACCTATTACACCCTAAACATTTCTTGTTATTTACAAGAATGACATTATCATCAATTTTCCAACCACAATTTTTGAATTCTTAAAAGCTCAACAATTCAATTTCTAATCACTTTCTTTTTTCTTTCTAAACCAATAAACCTTCATTTTCTCTCATTTTCTCTCATTTCATCTAAAAAACTCTCATAACTTTCATTTTATAAGTTAAACTTTCATATTTACAAGTTTATTCAGTTGTGAGTCGTCAGAGGTGATTCTTTTTGCTCATATTTGGAGCTTGGACGGTGGTAAATGGTGGAAACGAGCTTTACACCAGAAAAGATAACTATTTACATAATTTTTCGTCAATTTTCAGATATGTCGCGATAGTAGACTGTTTTGTATGTCTACGCGTACATATACACTTACGAAGCGGTCTACTAGTCAACGAACAGATTAGTTTTGCAGTTAACCAATATAACTTTTTTGTAAAGAAGATTTTCCTGGAAGTCTACGTCTTTACCTTTGAAAACAATAACCAAAAAGTAGGTAGACTAACTTAGACGTCTAAGTAAAAGAAGTTAGTTTTGCATTGGACCGAACTTTTAACTTTCAAAGTAGACTTCTTCGGTTGTCTACGTTCTGGAGACTGCTTGGGAAGTCTACAAAAGGTCAATTTTGCATTTGACCAAAACGTAAATTCGTTGAATAGGTTGGTTTTGTATTTGACTAAAATGTTAAAGAATTGACCAGAAGTAAAAAAAAAGTGTAGACTTCATATTCAGTTTACTAATCTCAGAAAAAAAAAACCGCATAATGCATACGAAGTTTACTATTTTATTTTGGCCAAATGCAAAACTAACTCGTCGGATGTGAGAGTAGACTTCAGGTAAAGTCTACAAATGTATAGACGTTCTTCTCAATCTATTTGTAGAAAGTCAAACTTGGTCAATTGCAAAAACTAACTTGTTCTAAAAAAAATATATAGACTATATATGAAGTTTACTTTTGAAAGTCAAATCCTGGTTGAATTCTCGCAATTACAAAACTAACATTTTCAAAATGTAAACGGAAAAGAATGTTTACACGTATAAAATCACAACTTTTTTAAAACACAAATAGTAACTCGTGAATTTTGTAATTGTAAAAACTAACCCAAATAGTAGACCTATATGACAGTCTACAAACGTAAACTGAAAAGAAAGTCTATTATTTTATAGACTGATTATGAATTCTACGTACAAATATCAATAAAAGTGAATTTGTGTATTATTCATATTATATTTTCAAGATTTTTTTAGTTTGCCAGTGTGTGTTAATTAATCCCAATGGTCTTGAACTATTTTCAAAAGATAATATTTTATAATTATGAAACTATAAACTTTTTGGTTTGACTATGCAGTTAGCTAATAAGTATAGACATCTTTGTAAGTCTACAAATGTATACTGCAATTGAAGTATATGTCAAAAATTCTAGTAAAAGTGCATTTGTGTACTATTCATCATATTTTTCACAATTCAATTGTTTTACAGTGTATGTTAATGAATCTTAATAGTCTTGAATGAATTTTAAAGTTAATGTGTATAATTATGGAACTAACAAATTTCTTGTTTGATTAAGTTATTAACTATTAAGTGTACACTTACTTAAAAGTATGTTTTTGTATTTTTATTGTTTGAAGTATACACTTGAGACATATTGTAAAGTTTTGTAATTAGTTTTACTCTTGAAACTTCTTGGAAAGATTGTATAGATTTTCTTCTTCACACAGGTGTGTTAGTTGTTGTTTTAGCTTATAGTGGTTTTAACTGTTTGGCTAATTAGAGTATTTTCTGAAAAATTGATTGCTAACAAAATTAATAATATCACACAAGTAAAACGCAACTAAAAATGAATACAATGTTTTTAGATTATATATCAAAATAATTATTTACAAATGAATATTTTGTAATGATAAATTATTACAAAGCAATTTATTTCAAAAATATCTAGAGTGTTTGATTATTCATAATCTTGATATCTCAAATGAAGTGTTGAAAAAGAGTATTTGCACAATAAGATAAAATTATAAGAACACAACCTAAATATTGATTCTAACCATAAAAGTAGTTCCCATATTCAATCAAATGTAAAACCAACCCAAATAGATGGCAAAAGTACTATTTAACCCTTATGACCAAACAAAAAACCAGAAAGTTATTTTACAGTTCTGTCATTCGTAAGTCTACATTTAACAAAAGAAGTCTACATATATGTAGACCTCATAAGAATTCTAATATGTAGACTTATTTTGTAGTTTACATCATAATTTGATCTAATAATTTAATTTTAAAAATATATAAAAATATTTTTTGTGAATAATTAATCATCGATATAAGGTTTAATTTGAAGTTTATAAGTTAAAATTTTATATAGTTGAACAATTTGAAAGAATATATATTGATTTGTAACCATGATTTCTAGTTCCTTTTTTTCTGCACTTGCTTTCCTTATCTTATTTTAGTATGTGTTAGACAATGTTTATGGTTTAACAACAAAAATTTCAAACATGTTATGTCTTTAAGGGTTAGATTCTTAGGGTTAGATTTTAGATTGAGATTTTTTTTATTTTATTGATTTAAATTTGCATACTAGTGTTTGAGTAGTTTATATTTTGTATATTTAGATAGTTGATGCAATAAATGAGTTTTTTTTGTTATCAAGCAAATATTTAGGGTTAGAGTTTTGTGGTTTTGGGTTTGGTAGACTTGCAATAAAGTCTAATTCACGGTAGACATCTTTTTCAGTCTACTTTAATTGCTGTTTACAACCTTCCAAGCTCCAAATACGAGCAAAAAGAACCACCTTTGTCGACTCACAACTAAATAAACTCGAAAAAGGAAAAAGTAGTTACAAATTGAATTCTTGAGGTTTTAAGAGTTTAAAAATGGTGGTTCATGGTGGTTGGAAAAACACACGTTATAGATGTAAATCTTACATTTTTTGGAAGGAAGAGATAAAAGCATGGAAGAAAATACCTGCAAAATAAAGATAAAGTTATGAAAATCATAAGACAAAAAAATTAAAATCATATTTTTTAGACTTCTTATGAAGTCTGCTTAAAATTTAAAGCTAGTAGACTTCATTAGAATTCTACTATATCAGATAATTTTCAGATCTGAAAAAATCTGTACATTTGAAAATGTGAAAAATAATTTAAAATCTGGAAAAACTTTAGAAAATATAATTTATAAGATCAAATAGTAGTAAAGTAAATTCATATAGTTTGAATATGTAACTTTATTTAAATAAATAAAATTAATAAATGTAAATCTTTCATTTTTGTGCTGAGGAGATAAAAACCATGGAAGAACATACCTGCAAAATAAAATAAATTATGAGAAAAAATTATACAAAAATTAAAACCACCCCTATTTTTCTAGAATTTTTTGTAGACTTCATTAGAAGTCTACTATATCAGATAGTTTTTAGATCTGAAAATATGTACACTTGAAAATGTGAAAAATAATTTTAATACTGAAACTACTTCAAAAGTAGAATTTATAAGATAAAAACTTAGCAAATTAAATGCACAGAGTTTGAATCTATAATTTTATTTTAATATAAACATAAAAATACACATTTAAAGTTTATAAATCATTTTTAGAGGGGAAGGTGATAACCATGAATGAACCTACAAACACAAGATAATATTGTGAGAAAGACATGATAAAAATTAACAAACTAAAAAAGTTCATCTTCACATTCAAAGAATTAAGAGAAAAATGAGAGAGTTTTAGAGAGAAGGAAGAGACTTTTAGAGAGAAGATAGAGAGTTTTTAGAAACTTGTGCAGCCATTTTAGAGAGAGATTGTGTCAATTTTATTTATATAGGTAGACAAAAATTGTAACTAAGTTAAAATTTATGACATTGTAGATTTCTTTTGAAGTCTACTACAATAAAAAATTTGGAGTTGACTTTATTGTAAGTTTACTTAGTAGACGTATTAGAAATCTACTATAGTTATTTCATTATTGTTGTTTATTTATTATTTAATATATGATTTATTAAATTTATTTCTTTATTTTTAATAGTTATAGTATATAATTTTAATTCATAAGGAACTCAATTCAATAGATTCACTCTGTCGACCGATACTTTTCAGAAAACGTCGACCAATACTACTCAACCAACAACTAACACTACTCACCGTACATTAATCGACACTTCTCAACGAACGCCAATCGACACTACTCCGCGAGCAGACATAGTTGCGAGTCTAGTTATTATTCAGGATGAGAATGAATAATAGATGATCAGGGGACTATAATTCCTGATCCAGAAGCAGCTAATTCACAAGTTGCTGATGCTGATAACACTGCAGCCAATACTCATTCTGGGGTTGGATTTATAAATGTTTAATAATAATTAAAAAATTAGCTTAGTGTTATTTAATCATAAATTTAGGGTATTTGTGAAAATAGTCATTCTTTAATGGTAAATTTGAAAAGTGGTATCAAACTTGTGGTATAATTGAAATTTCCCTAAAAAATATTAATAACAAAAAAATCTAAGTTTTAAAGAATTCAAAACTTTCAAATAACCAATTCTATATGAAATAAAAACACATATAATTCTCAATGTTGAGACTATATTTTACTAAGAATGATCACATGTAATTTTAAGAACTAATAAAATATGTTAAGTCAACACCTTAATTTTAAAAAATATATATCAAAATTTTGAAACAATGTTTCAAATAAAAATGAAAATTAATACTATAGATGTAAGCTAAAAAGAATAATTATTAAAAACAATTTTTTGTATATATATATATATTAAATATTCTAAAAACTAGCTTAAAAGAAAAATATAAAAATTAATAACAATTTTCTTAAAATATAAATACTTTACAGAATTATTAATTTCAACAAATATAAAAACCAGTAAAATTGTAAAAAAAAAAAAATTCGTATTTATGCTAAGTCATAAGTAAACTAACACCAAAAGAGTTTTACATAAATAATTACGACCACAATATTTATTTTACCATATGCGTACATGATACATGTAAAACATATTGTTCAAAATAATATGAAAATCTATTACAAAAATAAACTAACAAATGAAAATCATTTTACAAACTTGATATAATAGTTCTTTAACATTAAAGTTTCAACTAACAGAAATGAAAAAAGTAGAATGTAAAATTCCTAATAATCACACACATATATATATATTATAATTCAGCATAAAAATTAGACTAACAAAGGAAAAATTAGCAAAACAATTAATTTGATTATACTAAAGTAAATAAAAAAGGAAAAAATATTAAAATTACTTGGTCAATATATATATATATATATTAATATCTGAAAACAATATAAAAGGAATATATAAAAAAAATTATATGTCAGTAAAATTAATTAAATCGATATCAATACATCAATATTTAGAACATTGACACTAAATTAGTAAAAAAGAATATAAAATTAAACAATACATATTTTACAATATTTAATTCTGTATGAATTTAAGCACAAACAAATTTTAAAAATGTCAAAATTTCCAAAATACATTTTTCAAAATAAAACCAACATCAAAATAAAGAAAACTACGAAATATACTTAAATATTTAGAAAATTAACATAAAACTTTAAATAACAAAATAGAAAATTAAATTTAATGAATAAAATTTTTATAATAACAAATAATATGTAAACTAAAAAACTTATAATTTTAAAAATTTGATAATATTGAAAATATTTGATGTAATTCATATATTTATAAAGTATTCACCATCTTAATTAAAATAATTCTAAAATTAGTAAGATTTTAAAATATAACTATTTTTAAAAATTCAGTATATATATATATATATATAAATTTTTGAAACAGTATAAAAGGTATACTAACAAAATAAAATTATGGGAATTTACCAAATACACCATTTTTCTTGTACCACATTTCATTTATACCTTATCTATTTTTACCTTTTAAATTTTAATAGGCGAAATATCATTATACCCCTAACTAATTAAACCTAAAACTACTATCTTCTTCCCCCATGATTTCTTCAAATCTCAGATCCAAATTGAATGATACCGGTGATCAAATCCGACGAATCAGACGATGTTGACGAGTTCTCCGGCGTGAGGAGTTCTCCGGCAAGATCTCTGACTAGTTCTACGGCGACATGGTCATCGTCATCTCTTTGTTTAATTTTAGCGTGATTTCTCTAAAATCAGTTTCTGGGAAGGGAGTCGAAGATTTTCTCATGATGTTTTTAAATCTCAAACTTGAAACCCAGATTTATAAAGGGTTATAATTTTTCAAAAACTCAATGTTCACTATCGATACTATTTCTCTTAGATCTAACTAGGGAAATGACAATTCTTAACCAACCTTCTTTGATTTTTTGATAACAGAAAGAACAAAATAAAAAAAATGACTTGAAACAAACAAAAAATTACCCAAATTAGAAACATACTTGTTGAGAATCGTGAAGAGGAGCCGACTTTTTTGAGATGAGATTTTGAATCATTTAGTGTGATTGCTCTTGTCACACCGGCGACGGTATTCCAATTGCTATGCGGCGACCAAATCCGACGAGACCAACGACGCTCCGGTGAACACCAACAAGCTCCAGTCAACACCGACAAGCTCAGATGAATACGATCGACAAACTCCGAAATATTTTGTGTCAGTGGATTTGAATTCTGAGTTCAAGAGTGTAAATTTGTTCAATTGAATCTATGTAAAGCCCCAAATATAATTGATGAGTTTGAACTCTGAAGTGCAATTTTTCAAGTTAAACTACAGTGAATCTTGTTTTTGGAAGTAAGTGCTGATGCGTAGGAATAATATGTTATTGGGCGCTTGAATTCATATTTTGAAGATCGAGGAGCTTGGTGAGCTGTTTGAAGAAGCAAGAGAGACTCTGAACAAGAACGTAGTTTGTGCTATCAAAGAATTACAGATTTCTAAAGTTTTATAAAAGTTACAGAATTGGCTTCTTAACACCATCTTCTCTCTCATCTTCTTCACACATCTCTTGTACTAAAACAATTGTATATCTCTCCTACGATTTTCAGAGGTGAAAAGGTTAGTTTTTTTTTTTTTTGCTAAAAGAAGAGGTTAGTTGGATATCTAAGTGAATTTGGCTGCAATGAGTGCGATGTTAAAAAGCCTTGATGTTCTCAAATAATGTTAGTAATGTCAACTTTTTGTTGAGAACAAGGAGTTATCTCTAATGTTTAGATGAGAGTTGTACATATCTCTAATGTCTTGCTCTTTCCATGAAATAAAATTACTTGTTATTTTGCGGCTAACTAATTAAGACTACTCCTTTGTACCACATTTTGTTTTTTTTGTGTAATAGAAATCAAGATTGATAAGGTTGACGTTTAATGGCCTATAGATTTTGTGCCAATTCTCATGTGACCAAATGGATTACATGTAGATAAACTTATACGAAAGAGAGAACAAGAAGAGAAATAGTACATTATATCCAGAATTCAAGCAATGAAACATGTTGTTCTCATGTTCTCAAATGTGCTTTTAGTGTCTAAATTATGAAGGTAAGTAAGGAGTCCATATCAATTCCTTGATGATAGGATTGTTTACATCTTATGTCGTGTTTTTATGTATTGAATTATATTTGGTTAAATAGAATTTTTTCTTGAAATTTTATAATGATCGTTATAAAATTTTTGAACTTTGTACCATCAATTCTTGTTCATTTGAATCTTTGTTACAATGCTTCTTTGTTTCAGTTTATAAAACAAAAAAAAAAACTGATTTTTACAAGACCAAACTCTATTGTAGTTAGATTCAAATGATTTACAAAGATTTATAAATTAGTTTATAAATATCTATGATTAACTTATAGACCCCAATAAATATTTTATTAAGTATTATAAATCAATTTATAAACCGTTATGAATCAATTTATACACTTTTGTAAATCAAAATATAATCTCTTATAAATTAGTTTCTAAGACTTCACAAAACAGTTTATGAACTCTTATAAACCTTTATAAATGATATATAATCATTTATATTTAATATATTAACTCCTACAAATGTAAATACCTTATAAATGTTTTATGAACCCTTATAAATTATTTACAAACACTTATAAATGACTTATAAACTTTTATGAATAATTTATAGATCCTGTAAAATGGTTTTATATATATACTCTTATAAGAGTTTTTAAATCTATTTCATAACGTCTGTCGACATTCTATAAGACTTTATAAATTTTCTAGATTTTATAAAGTTTTATAAATTATTTGTTAGTCTTTATAAAAAATTTTATAAAGTCAATTTTACATGTTTCTATAAATTTATATTTATAAATGTTTTAATACTAGTGTTTATAAACTGAATTTTAATTTATTTATTATAAAATGATGTTTAAAGCTTTATAGTTTGATTAATAAAAGTTTATAAACTAATTTAAAGTTTCTAAATTGATTTATTAGAGTTTATAAACTGATTTATTAGAGTTTGAAAACTGATTTTAAGAGTTTCTAAGTTGAATTATTAGTGTTATCAACTGACTTTTGTTTTTATGTGTTATGAAATGATTTACAAAGCTTTATAGTTTGATTTATAAAAGTTTACAAACGGTTTCAAAGTTAATAAGGGGTCATAAGATGTTCTCATAAATTTTAGTTATGTTTTTAACCTTTATAACATTTTATAAACAGTTCTAATATCTTACAACTGAGTTTATAAGAGGTCATAAGTTGTACTCATAAATTTTAGTTATGTTTTTATAAGCTGATGCTTTATAATATTATAATGTTAATATATTATTTAAAATATCAATAAGATTTATTAAATATCATCTTAACACATTTAAAAATATATTATATATTTTAAAATAAAATGATAATGAATATCAAATAAGGTAAAGTAAAAAAACATTAAAACTTGATATATATACAAACTTTTGAAAAATTATAGGGTGCACTGACAAAATTAATAGCTATGTTTAATATTAATTTGGTATTTATACTAACTCACATAAAACATCATCATCAAAGATTTTAAAATATATTTATGTTAAGAAGTTTGTTTTTATAATAGAAGCCATATGTTATTGAGAATGTTCAAATCTAATTTTAAAACACCAATAAAATATGTCGAATCATCATTATATTTTAATATATTGTAAATATCAAAATTTTGAAAAATAAAAAATATTTATTTAATGTAAACATACAAACAAAATATCATTAATTAGGAATTAATTACTAGTACTAATCAACAGCCAAAACAATGAAATCTTACCAATTTTTGACATTTAGAAAAAATAAGTATCAAGATTACAAGGAATATATTATGCAAAAGATATACTAACTTTTCTACTGGAAGTTACCAACTACAAAATCAATCGTCAAATTATGTAATAGGTTAAAAAACGTGTTTCAAATCTTAAAATAGAACTACAAAACATGCAAAAAATTATCTATCTTACCATAAAAATATGTTATATAATTTCAGAAAGTTAAAATCATATTTATTTAATTTCATTATACATTCATATAAAATTCACTACTGTATATCATAGTTGGTTAAATCTAGAAGATAAATCTAATTCTCTAGATTCTATATATATTTTAATATACAGAATTATATTTTAATATACAGAATATTACTTAATATTAGTCAAAATTAGTTTTATTTGTATTCATTTTTATCATCTAAAAATATATTTAATTTTAATTATGTTCAGAAAAATATTTGCTGTGATTAAATTATATTTCTAAATATTATAAAATCAGATATAAATATATATATATATATATATATATATATTAAAAATAACTAAAATTATTTTAAAAAATATCTGCACATAACAAAATTTATAACAATCACACATTCAGTTTAAGAATTTGCTAAATAAAAAGCAAAGTTAAATTCTATGCATAAAGATTAATCTTTTATATCATTCAAATAAAAGATAGGTAAAATGTATAAAAAAATTATTTACAATAGTATAGTAGTGCTTTATATGTGTTGATCAATCTATCTAATAATTTAAAAGTAAAATTTTACTTAAATAATATAATTATGTTTAAACACAAATTATAATTTATATATATAGATAGATACTAAATAGCAAACAAACTAAAGAGTATAGTTTTATAGACAAACATAAGTAGAAAAAAACATATGTTAAACATTTTCATAGAAATAAAGTTTATATAAATTATTATATTTGTAATTAAGTTTTAAACTTAAACTAAATTATGAAAACAGATCCGCGCTTAGAAGAAATTTTGATCAAAAAAAAAAAAAACAGATCCGCGCGTAGCGTGAATATAAAACCTAGTATTAACTATGATGGTTCGATGAACTTTCAAAGTAGAATGACCACAAGAAAACTCTTGGGAATGCAATTGAAACAAAAGGAAACGAAGCGACGTCGCAAGAGAGAGAGTCGTTGACCATAAGTAATGGGCTTTTCAGCAAAGAAGCCCAATATCCCAATCAGTTCGAAGCGGTATCAAACCAATCAGCGAATTCAATTTGATCCGAAACCTTACCCGATCCTATCTGATCTGATCTGATCTAGTTCTTCGCGACGGAGAAGCCGATGACAGGGAGATTAACCATGGATCTGGCGAAGACCATGATCTTAGATTGATTTGTATCATCGAAGGCTGGATTTGGATGATTCAAAGTGTATGCGTGAAACGATTCTGTGATGATGGTTAAGAGAGGAAAGTCCAAGGAGGAAGGCAATCATAAGAAGAGAAAGAATCAACAAGTAACATCGAACAACATGGTTTTGAAAAGGCTTCTTCGTCCAGCAAGGTACTTTGATGGTATAATAATGACTAACCGCTGTTATAATCCCACCAAGCCTCGTAGGAGGCCTTGTTTGATATGCGCTAGTTTGCAACATGTTACAAAGCATTGCTCGATGAACCACCAAGACAAAGATTGTTCTGATAAGACATCAGTTTGTTTGAGATGTGGAGGCTTAGGACACGACATGGGTTTGTGCAAGTACGAATACACTGAGGATGATTTGAAGAATGTACAGTGTTATGTCTGCAAAAGCTTCGGTCACCTGTGCTGTGTCGAGCCTTGTGATTCACCGGCCTCGTTGTGGGCTGAGTCTTGTTACAGATGTGGTCAACTGGGTCATACTGGACTGTCGTGTAGTAGACACTTCGAGGGAAGCCCCGAAATACAAAGTGGATTTGGTCGTGTCAAAGGAGTTGAGAAGAAAAAAAGACGTCTTGAGAAAGCTCTTGCTACTTCTGCAGCCATTCGGGCTGAGCTTGAGAAGAAGAAGAAGAAGCAGAGGTTAGATGAAGAAGGGGTTGCAATTGCAATACAGGATTCTACTCCTCATGAATTCAACGGAACTATGACGAAGAAGAAGAAGAAGAAGAAGAAGAGAAAGAAGAAGAAGAAGAATAACAAAAACTCGGAACAGCATGTTACTGCCCATGAATCCAACGGGGAGAAGAATGGTGGAAATTTGGAAAACCTTTCTACTCTTCATGTTGAGTCAGAACATAACTTTACTGCCCATGAATCCAACAGGAAGAGGAAGAAGAACAAGAAAGCTAAAGGTGAACAGCCCCCTATAGCAGAGAAACCAAATCTTAGAAGTGGTTGGATAACAGAGGATTTGGAAGAAAATCATTTCCACAGAGGAAAGATCAGGAGGCTGAGTTCGCCCACTACACCATCGGGTCATAACCACCATATTTTACATGTTCATAGCCACAGATTACCCACTGCACATCTGGGTCATAACTACGGATCACCAAGATTCATTTCTGGTGGGCATTACCAGGGTTCTCACTCAACGACACCATATGATAGAAACCGTACATATTCATCATTTGAGTATAATGGGCATCTCTCGGGTCCTCCACCTTCAAGGCTGTGGCAACGTAATTATCCTCCTACATCTCCCACTGCACCAATAGATCATAACCACCATCAGTTACCTGTTACACCACCGGGTCGTAACCATAGGTCACCAACATTCAGTTCTGGAGGGCCTTATAAGGGTTCTCTGTCCACAGTACCATGTGGTGGTAACAATAGATATTCATCATTGGAGTCTAACAGGCATCTTTTGGATCCTCCATTTTCAAGTCTGAGGCAGAGTTACTATTCTCCTACCTCTCCCATCGCACCATCAGGTTATAACCACGATCTGTTGCCCGTTACACCACCGGGCTATAATCATAGGTTACCAACATTCAGTTCTGGTGAGCATCACATAGGTTCTCTGTCGATCATACCACCACATGGTGGAAACCATAGAGATTCATCCTTCGAGTATAATGGGCGTCACTTGGATCCTCCATTTTCAAGGTGGCAGCCTTATTATCAATCTACCTCTCCCATGACACCGGCAGGGCATAATCACCATATGTTACCCAGTACATATATGGATCGTAACCATATGCTATCCAGTACATATAAGGGCCGTAACCAGAGATCACCAACATTCAATTCCGGTGGGCATTACTCGAGTCCTCTGTCAAGCACACGATATGGTGGAAACCATAGAAATTCACCATTCGAGTCAAATGGGCATCTCTCGGGTCCTTCAACTTCAAGGTGGCATCCGTGTTATCCTCCTACATCTTCACAGCATCATCATCAGCAGCAGAACACATATGGTCATGCACCCTCAAGGTATGGTCCGCCCCACCACTACGGCGAATTTTCAGGCAACTATGAACGGTGGTAGTATATTGGTGTTCATTAAATCTATTATGCTTGATGGTGTTTGTTGGGATCAAAGGTTAGCTTACCTAGACATCGTGTATTTAATTCGAGAATTGGGTAGCTTCTTGTTATTTTGTTCTCTATTACACAAGTCGTTTGTGCAGTCCTCATTTGTTTAAGTGATATGTTTATGCTTTCTCTGATTTATTTATGAGAGATAGGTTTGATGTCAATGCAAGGAATCAGTCAATCAGATTCTATAGCTGCTCAGTTATAATCAGATTATATAGTTCAAATCATCGTTACTGAACATTATTTGTAGACATTGAGATGTTGGAACACAGAAATGTATCATCTAGTTCTTTTATATCATGTATTGGAACGTCACTTGTGCGGGCCAAAGACATGTTCCTGTGATGCTCTTGTTTTCGTCGCACAAGTAGTCGTTGCAGAGCTTATGGAACTTGATGGGCTTTACTTCTTTGTTCCACTGACGAAATGTCTTGTCCTTCGGCACCATACTTGTATTGTTCTGTTGAGAGACGGTAGTAATACTATGAACTTTTAATGAAAAGACTTCTAAAGTAAAAATGGATTTTACATTAACCCCTTCCACTATAAAGTTAATGTAAACATACTTATTTGATAGTTTGCTTTGGGTTTCTTGATGAACAACAAGTAGTGAAACAATTTCAGTTTTGCCTAGAGTCAATAGTCACAAGAAGTAAGACCAATTATCTATCAAAGGAGCTGATTTCAGTTCTAGCAACATTTGTGGGATTTCTCCTACTTTATACTATTCGCTAGACACATTGGACTCCATCTGATATTGGTTGATATGTGAATTTCTCAAATAAATGTGGCACAATTCTCGTTGGTGTTTTTAATGATTATTTCAGTTGTTTTATAGCTCATTACCAAGACCACCAGGAGTTCATTGCGTTTCCATTCTCAAGCTCCTCCACTGCGCAATCTACTGAGCAACCTTGGAGTGGCAAACAGTTTCCACTCCAACTTGAAAAGGACTTTTATAATACATATAAAAGACTTATAAGTGATGAACATGGCGAATCCAGTCAATTCCGTTGAATAAATCTCCTGTCTGCGTAAAGATCGTATCAACTGTTGAATTATAAAACGTGTGCTTATAATTGTCTAAAACAAAAGTATACTTAAAGTATACTTTTGTAGTATTATTATTAATAGTTTTAGTTTTAAAAATATCAAAAATAAAACGATGATCAATTGAAAGTTGCATAAATGAATACAACTGTTATATTTTTGAAAATATAATTTATGTTGCTTAAAATTATGTTTTAAAGGGAAGATTTTTATTTTCTTACTATCAAGATTATATTTATGAACTTTTATTTTTATCAACTCACATTATACATAAATATATTTTTTTTTTATCTAAGAAAGTAGATATATAAAAAGAAAATATTATTATTACTTTGAAACTATATATATTTTTGTAATATCAAGATTATTTACTTTCCTTTTTTTATGAAATCACATTATATATAAATATATTATGGTTTTCAAATTCGTTTTTATAATTTATAAATGTTTCCTTTTAACTATATACATTATTTATAAAAAGAAACTAAACTAAAATCTAATTATAAGAAATTACTAAATAAAAATTTAGTAATGATATTTAAATGCAATATTTTTAATTCATAAAATAAATCTATGTAACTGACGGCCATAAGAACTAACGTGAGCATATAAATAATTTGTTTGAGAGTTTGATTCAATAATATTATAGAGATCTCCAACATATTTGGGGAATTCTTCCAACCCTGATTACTATAGTCCAACTCCAAATCTTCATTAAATCATCTAACATGTACTTTGTAAATAATATAAATTGGTCTACTATAGCATAAAATTGTATTATACATAAAAAGTTGTATTATACAAAAGTATTGTATTTAACATGCAGATTTTTTTTTTAAGAATTCTTCTCAAGGTATGCTACATAAAAAAAAACTAAAAATAAGGGAAAATCCCATTAAAAACCTTCAAAGTGACAAGTAATTCCACTTTAAACCTCCAAATATTATGCTTCCATAATAAACCTTGAAACTAATAACATTCTTAATAAAAACTGTAATAGTGGTCAACGTGTTTTGTGTTATATTAAGATGGACAGAACTATAAATTCTGTTAACGGTCCTAAGTAACTCCGTCTCTTTTGATTAAAAATGTGCCTTATTGCAATTAATTTTTTTGTAATAATCATCGTATATTCCGAAACAAAATAATAAAATACCTTAAAGAACGACGACGAAGAAGATGGCTTCTCTGAAATTGCCACTGTATTTGATCATCCTCTTCACCTACGGTGTTGCAATTTTATCATCGTTTCTTGCCAGAGCACATATGACGGGAATCAAAGAGAAACCCATAGGATGAAGAGACGAGAAGCTTTAGGCGTAGGTTCCTTCTAGGTTTCAACTCCGGGAAGCAACGTCACCTTCGAATGCTCTCCTTCAGGTCCTTGTGTTTCTTGCAATTCCTCCAAAAAGAGAAAAGAGAAGTATAGTTGCAGAGAGGTAGGAGGAGAAGAAGCTTCACACAAGAAAGATGCAAAAGAGACTCAACAAAAGGACCAATCTAATGTTAATGATGAGGATGATGAAGAAGTTGTTGATGCATCTGTGAAACAGAGGAATCGTGTGATGACTCTTCACCGGAAGCTAAGAAGTCTCAGTCTTACAAAACTTATAGAAGCTATGTTCCTTTTGCGGATTAGGAGAGAGTATCAGTTCTTGGATTTGAGGCGTTTCTGCTATGACTGTTACTTTTAAGCGGATCAGCTGTATGCTACAGAAAGAAACAGACGTACCAACGGCTGGATTATCCACTCAACGGCTGGATTATCCACTGGAAGATAAAAGAACAAATCCCGGTTTTGAGAGCACTCCTTTTTCGATATGTAAAAAGCTTTCAACTGCTCATTCAGTAACAGATTAAACGTTTTTCATTGAAACAGAGATATGCTAGAGTGTATAGAATAAACTTTTAGGCGCTTTCATATAATTGGAGACTACTTGTTTCGTAAAAATGACAAATTGCTGGAAAAAAGAGAAACCATAAAGTAAGAAAAAATCTATCCAGAGATAAAATAGAGTACGAATAGTTTTTTTAAGAAGAAAACCTAATAGAGTAACAAAAGTTTAAAATCAACTACTCCATTGTATTTCTTACGATAGCAATCAAAACAAAGTAAGAGTCACCAAAGAAAAAAGAAACCCAAAATCACAGCTATTCGAAGTTTTTTATTCTGGAGGTTGTGAATCAGTGATAGAGCTATCATAAACTCTGTTTCCAAAGACTTCAAAAGGCTGATCTGTGAAGGGGCTCCATAATGTTCCACTCCCACTTGGAATGTTACTGATCTTTCTTATCTTCAGTGGTCGTCCTCGTGAAGCCTTCTTCACATGTTTGGCTGGTTGGTTGGAGGGGACAGATTGCTGAGGAGCCCTAGAAGCAGTAGGAAATGTAGAATTTGCTTGAGCTGTTTGTAACTGCTGAGAGCTAGAACCAACTGATGGACTTTTTTTTTTATGTTTTATTGGTTTTGGTTGACGCTTTGGGTGAATCTGAACATGAAAATCAAGTTAAAAATCTGTCACACACCAACCTGCTGAGCTGCATATAGAAAAAGATTAAACAAAAAATACCTCTGCAGGATGTTTACAAGGTCTACCGCCTCTGTTTTTTGGGCTTTCTACAACGACTGGTTCATTTTTACATCCGCTTTTAATATGTCCAGCTTGACCACAACGGCTGCAATGTGAGATTCTACCGTGTCTTGTAGCTTTACCTGCATTTTGTAGTGATTCAAAAGGTTCCTTTCTCCTGTCACGTTTTTTAGGTCTCCCTCTTGGCTTACGTATGTTGGGTATTCCAATTGGAGGCTTATCTATCTTATTCCACAACTTCTCACCATTTACAGGCCTGATGTTATCAGTATATGTGTTTTGGAGGCATAAAGATGAATAATAATCAGAAACATAATTCTCAGCATCATCTTGATTGTCATCCAACACATATATTGCATGTTTGCATGGTATTCCTGCATTTAAAATGAAAAACAACAATACAAAACATAGATTAAGTATCATAGAATCATTAGAAGAATGTTAACAACAAAAATGATCCTCGACTTGATTTTCCATGGTTATGCTTGTTGTGACAAACTTTCACAATCCACTTGTTCAATGGCCGCTCAACCGAACAATATATTCTCCAAGGACAGTCACTCTTACAACATATAGCAGCTATCCTTGTAGCTTCTGACTTTGCCATCTTAACATCATATTGAGTATTCAGTGAGTAACGTAGTAGCTGATCCTTGAACTCTAATCCACTATTGAATTTCTGAAACAATCAGATGTAAGACCATCATTATTGGAGGTCCCTAATACAAGGTCCTTAAAAAAATATATATGTATGTATATACTATATATACGTATATATTTGTGGGTTAAGGACTTCACGGAAACCCAAACCGAAAGTTTCTTATTTAAGGAACTTTCGGTTTGATTCCGAAGTTCTTAAATCGCATTATATAATGATATATAATATATACATACATATATTATATTCTAAGGACCCAATGCTAGGACTCCCCAATAATGTTGCCGTAAGGCTCTTTATCAAAATCTCCGTGAAATTTTTCTTTTCCTTTTTCTCTTTTTGGATTTTTCCATTGTTCCCACTCTTCATCTGAACTTAATGGTGTATCCGGATATTGGACGTCTTCTAAGCCATTTATTTTGAAGAAGACACCACATGATAAGACTCGTAAATTTGGAATAAAAAGATTAAATATTAGAACTATCTTACTCCATGTCGTCTACGACGATCTCTTCCTCACTTTTAGTTTTCTCTTTAGGTCTTCTAATAATTTTCTTTTTCACGAACGACGGCTCAACCCTAAAATTGATATAAGAATCTTAGATTGCTGTTTTGAATAAAATAAAAATATGATTTGTCAAAAATAACACTAATTACAATAACGCACATGTTTTATCAAAAGGAAACGGTGTTAGTCACGACGTTAACAGAGTTCATAATTCTGTCCATCTTAACATCATATTGAGTATTCAGTGAGTAACGTAGTAGCTGATCCTTGAACTCTAATCCACTATTGAATTTCTGAAACAATCAGATGTAAGACCATCATTATTGGAGGTCCCTAATACAAGGTCCTTAAAATATATATGTATGTATATACTATATATACGTATATATTTGTGGGTTAAGGACTTCACTGAAACCCAAACCGAAAGTTTCTTATTTAAGGAACTTTCGGTTTGATTCCGAAGTTCTTAAATCGCATTATATAATGATATATAATATATACATACATATATTATATTCTAAGGACCCAATGCTAGACTCCCCAATAATGTTGCCGTAAGGCTCTTTATCAAAATCTCCGTGAAATTTTTCTTTTCCTTTTTCTCTTTTGGATTTTTCCATTGTTCCCACTCTTCATCTGAACTTAATGGTGTATCCGGATATTGGACGTCTTCTAAGCCATTTATTTTTGAAGAAGACACCACACATGATAAGACTCGTAAATTTGGAATAAAAAGATTAAATATTAGAACTATCTTACTCCATGTCGTCTACGACGATCTCTTCCTCACTTTTAGTTTTCTCTTTAGGTCTTCTAATAATTTTCTTTTTCACGAACGACGGCTCAACCCTAAAATTGATATAAGAATCTTAGATTGCTGTTTTGAATAAAATAAAAATATGATTTGTCAAAAATAACACTAATTACAATAACGCACATGTTTTATCAAAAGGAAACGGTGTTAGTCACGACGTTAACAGAGTTCATAATTCTGTCCATCTTAACATCATATTGAGTATTCAGTGAGTAACGTAGTAGCTGATCCTTGAACTCTAATCCACTATTGAATTTCTGAAACAATCAGATGTAAGACCATCATTATTGGAGGTCCCTAATACAAGGTCCTTAAAAAAATATATATGTATGTATATACTATATATACGTATATATTTGTGGGTTAAGGACTTCACGGAAACCCAAACCGAAAGTTTCTTATTTAAGGAACTTTCGGTTTGGATTTCCGTGAAGTTCTTAAATCGCAATTATATACGCATATATAATATATACATACATATATTTATATTCTAAGGACCCAATGCTAGGACTCCCCAATAATGTTGCCGTAAGGCTCTTTATCAAAATCTCCGTGAAATTTTTCTTTTCCTTTTTCTCTTTTTGGATTTTTCCATTGTTCCCACTCTTCATCTGAACTTAATGGTGTATCCGGATATTGGACGTCTTCTAAGCCATTTATTTTTGAAGAAGACACCACACATGATAAGACTCGTAAATTTGGAATAAAAAGATTAAATATTAGAACTATCTTACTCCATGTCGTCTACGACGATCTCTTCCTCACTTTTTAGTTTTCTCTTTAGGTCTTCTAATAATTTTCTTTTTCACGAACGACGGCTCAACCCTAAAAATTGATATAAGAATCTTAGATTGCTGTTTTGAATAAAATAAAAAATATGATTTGTCAAAAATAACACTAATTACAATAACGCACATGTTTTATCAAAAGGAAACGGTGTTAGTCACGACGTTAACAGAGTTCATAATTCTGTCCATCTTAACATCAGACAAAACACGTGAACCACTTTGAAGGTTTTTGTTAAAAATGTTTTTACTTTCAAGATTTATTATGGAAACATAATATTTGGAGGTTTAAAGTGGAAGTACTTGCCACTTGTTATATGAGAAAAAAATAACTAATAAGTGGAATTCCATTTATTAGTTATTTTTTTCTCATATTACAAGTTAGATGAAAATCTCGGCATATAAAAAGTTTTAGATTCCTTATTTAATAACATAATTAGATCTTGATCTGCGTAACCGCGCGGGTGTTTTCTTAATTTTATTCATTTATTTTATTATTATCTAAAATTTGTTTTTTTTTTTTTTGTTTCTGAAACATCAAAACTTGAACTTTTTCTTATATTTTCCTTTATATTAACATTTGTTTTATAAGAAGTAAAGATCTATATTGTTTTTGTGTACTTTTGAAAAAGAATATTGGAATGTAGAGTCACAAAAATGAATGGATGGTGGGTTCTTATATAGAGAAAGTCACGATAGTTTTGGTTAATTATAATGAAGAAGATCAACTAATCTTAGAAATTTAAGTTAATTATAACTCAACTGCTACAGTTGTTAATAACCTTTGATATCAAGTTCACGGGTGATGGAATTTCCCTACCCGATATGATATAATATTAACCTAATAGGCTAATTTCGAATTCGCTTGTCTTGTTATTCATTAAAAAAAATGTTGCTTGTTATATGTATAAACATTTTAAACTTTTTGAAATAGTATTTGATTCAGTTTGTTTCAACGCTACATTTATGGATTATTAAAGATACATATACCGGATATTTAAGTTATGAGTTTGTTAGTGTGTTTATTAATAAACACAATGATATGATTTTTTCTGGTGATGGTCCAAATAAAAAACATATATGAAAGAAGTCATGACTTCTCTTTTAATATATAAGATATATTCATCACCTTTGATTTGTATTCTATCTCAATTTGCTATCAATACCTTCCCTACAGTCGATTTTATATTGCTAATCAGATTTGAGTCACTAATCATGTGATGAAATACTCCTAAATATATAATCAATGCTTAGAGATGTTTGATGTATGAAACACATTACCAAATACATTAAGAGGATTCTCCTTGATGGCCTTAATAAGTGCATCAAGGTCTGATCTTCACCATCTCATCTTGAGTAGTTACCAAGAAATCATGAGTTTGTTACCAATGCCTTCTCTTCTCACTCATTGAACCGTGTAGTTGCTCCATTGGATAGATTAGCTATTTGTTCCTTGAACATACTTGGTTTGAGATGAGAGGGTCAAGTACTTGTTTTTGGTGTGACTCTTCTTCTTGCAATGATCACACACCAATACTTTTCTATCAGCATGCCTAACAGGTGGATCTATTCAAGCATGAAGTTTGTCACAGAAATCATAGATGAATATATAAAATTGCAATCGATATAAAAACCAAAACCAATGGAGTTCCAAGAGGACTCTGAAGGAGTTCCTCCCTTCTCTCCAACCCTAAAACTAAGAAAGAATAATAGAACAAAACTTAACCTTCAACAATTGCTTAGAAACACATAAATAGGGTTTTAGGTCGTGCAGAGACATCTTTGTAATTTGTGGTAGCTTCTGGATTTCAGTCGGTAATAAAATACACTCGGCCTGCATTCTGGCATCCCTGTCGATCGATGTCAAGAGTGCTGCATCGATCGACATATGTTCCTGTTCTCGACAACTTCCTCTCGCGAGGCAGTCTGACCATTTTTCAGTAAATCGGTCATAACTTCTGATCTAACCGTTGGATTTACCTGAAACCAGTGGAACTGGAAAGCTAACTCAAAGCTCTATATTGTGTCAAAAGATCAGCTCAATCGGCTCATGGTAAAGTCTCTATTCATAGCTACACCAAAATCACCACTTTCCTCCAAAACGTCTCTGAACCTGTAAATACTCTAATAGAATCCAAAACATAATAAACATATCTTAAAACATCTGTATACCATGGGTAAAAATAGGTCAAATCCATGGTATATCAACTTACTTAGTACTTGCTTAATTACGAGAACATTTATTTGTTGATGTAGTATTTGAAGATTGATTATGACAACCTTCCTTTGTCACTGGAGGTGCATTAGATTGGAGGTGCGTTGTTAGGCATTTGTTCCTATATATATTTGGGCAACATATTAGCAATCTCAGCTACGTTTATTTCCCTAATCATGTTGTAATCTTCACAAAACATGTGGAGAAAATTATCATATTTGATCTCTTACGCAATTAACAAGGGAGTCCAAACCACATTATCCATCACCATTGTCCAAACCAGTAAACAAGTGCAATATTATTTGCATAAAAGAATGTTCATTATTAGTTCTCGATATATTGGTTACTAGAAAATTCTTGTTGGTATGGCAAACATCAGCGGAAGATCTGCCAAGAATCAGAAGACGATTTTGCTAGATTTACTTCCGCCAATATTTGTTCGCAGATTTGAGAAACATTTTCGTTTACTTGTGAGTTTCCTGCAATTTGTTCACTTTTAACCTTTTTCCTTTAACCAGAAAATATAGTTTTATTCTAATGATATAAACAAGGATTGTCAATTAAAGAATGCATCTAACTGATAATTGAACGGTTTATATACAAAGTAAAGAAGTGAATTATGTCTAGTGAGATAATAACAACATTAGATCTAACCTATTAAAAATAATTATAGAATTATTTTAAAATTTATTTTCTACTTTTAAAATTATTTGGAAACCAATGATGGTATTTTTGTTATTATTTTGGAAATAGTTGGTTAATTCGTAATTTTTCAAAATATTGGAAACTTCTAATTATATGAATGATACCATTTTCACTTTATTTTTCAAAAGTCATTTGATCAATTACCCCTTATTCTAATGTATGTTGGACGAAGACCAAATTTTAGTTTTTTTTTAACTTTATACAAATGATAGATACAGTCATACAAGTAACTACAATGGGCGGCAATCATTTATCATTATAAAAACTATACTTGCGTTAGTGAACCAAACAAGTCATCAACAACAGATAAGAAAACTAAACAATAACAACAAAAACTAAAGAAAGGATAAACTAATGATCTTTTATTTCCGATTTGGCGCATTTCCATGAGGAGATCGCGAATCTCGGATCATCTTTTCTTTTGAAAGTATTCTTGCTAACCTTCACAGCCAAAATTAAAGTATATTAACAGAACATTTATAATCATGTAAAAAAAAGATATCAAATGCAAAATTTATGTCTCATACTTTATAAGGGCCTTTTCATTGGTCACTTCATAAGCATTTTCGTTACATCCCGACTCAAGATTAACTCTTGAAACAGGTTTCTTGAGAAGTTCATCTCCTATCTTTGCGAGAATGTCGAGATTCTCAACGGTAGATATATCAACAGAAGCAGCATCTCCATTTAATGTATCATCCTGTATAATTGAGACCGATCTTGTTATAAATATGGCGACAAAGAAAAGGAAAAGAATAGTGAGCTGATTTTGGCACCTGGATTCGAATATAGTTGGCTTCAGAATGAAGAGCTCGGAAAACGGCAGAGAGATGAAAATCAACCATATCGGAGCTAGCTTGCGTGAAAGCATCAATGAGAGGTGTAGAGTTGTCGTGTGTTAACCAACTCAACAATCCCCATCCAGCTACTTCATTTGCATTGAATTTCTCTTCTGATTTACGAGTTCCAGTTCCAAGAGAAAGCACAAGAAACCTTCCATAATCATTTGGTCTTATCGGGAAAAAGTCACTGCTTCCTCTTGTGATCTCTTTTGTCACCTCCCCAATGGCCACCAAAGCCTATATTTCATACATGCATCATATAGTATTATACAATCCTTCTATCGATATTAATGCGTGAATGGGTGTGCTTTTGGTCAACTAAGGCCCGGATGGATACAACTAGAAGTTTCATATACTAAAATAATATAAAGGCTCGGATTTTCTTTCATCGTGTTTCAAATTTTCAATGTTATAATATAGTTAATATTTTTTTATAATATAGTTAATATATTATAATATGAAAAACCAAAACGCAAACGTAAAACAAATTTAAAATCTGCCCCGTAAATGCTAGATTAAGGTCATAGATAGTTCCATTAATTTTAAAATATTGTTAAGATATAAGTCAAGAAATGTCGATTTTTTTTTTTTTTGAGAAAACCAGAAATGTCGATATTTATCTCATACAAACCCTACTACAACAGAAATTAACAATTAAGACCGTCACATGCTAGACTAAATTGATAGATAATTCATTTATTTTTATTGCTATTGCATGCCTATAGTTTTTTAGTTTTATAGTCATGTTGAAAGGCTAACACGACAATAGTTTAATATCTCTGGTAGTTTACCGGATTGTTAGCTGCAACTCCCCCGTCAATAAGATTGTATTCTTTCACGTTTCCGGCAGAATCATGAGTTTTGAAGAAATGGGCAGGCAAGTATGTAGGGGCTGCTGAAGTTGAGATTGTTATGTCAGCGAGGGTTGCGTTCTTGAGAGGATTTTTCTTCACCTACAGATAGTTTTCTTTATTGTATAAAACTTTTGTATATTTGAACATATCGTAGTAACTGCGTTGACATAAAAAGCAAGACAAACCTCGTAACTACTAAATATAGTAGGTTGAAGATGCTTTATATCGAAAGTTGGAATGACAACGTTAGTAAGTGTTTGGTGCAACCTTGTATCACCCAACTTGGCATGGATAAGTTGATGAAGGTATTCACCATCATACTTGGGACCAGTCAAAGACTTCACCAAGTTCTTGGTGGCAGAGAATGGGAAATGGTCTTGAGGAAAGATTTTTGGGCAGTGCTCAAGATAAAATTCTTTAATCTCAGAGGCTGCAAACAAGGGTCGGCCTTCCTTATTAGGAGCAGTTAGCATGGCTGTAACCAGACCACCGGTGCTTGTTCCTGCCATAACATCAAAGTAGTCTGCAAGTCTTGCTTGGTCTCCGTCCAGTTTCTGCACATCCATGTATATATAGAGTTATAACATGTCAATAATTCCATATAAAAAAATCAAATAAAAATATAATATACAATTTGTATTAACTCGAATGATCATTATTAATGTTGACAAAATAGAAGTAAGTGTTATAGATGTAATATATAGTTAGGTAGGAAAAATATACCTGAAGTTCCGATTCCAGAAAAGCAAGGATAGTGGCAGGAATAATCCCTCTAATGCCACCACCATCGATGCTAAGGATTGTGACTAAGTTTCCATAAGTTGGGGGTTGAAGAGGTGATTTTGGGCTCTCCATTTGCATCTAATAGAAAGCAATTTATCGATACTTGAGAAGATATAACTTTGATTATAAAATATTATGTGGATACTCTATTGTGAGATATTACGGGAGGTTAACAATTCTCGGTATTTATAGGAGAAAAGGGGCTGCTATACCAACGTTCGACTAGGTCTTCATTCTTAGTATATTTTACTCGCCAAAGTAACTTGTAGCTTCGTCCATTTGGAGCTCCAATCTTATTGGTTATTCTTTACTTTGTAGAAAACATGGACTTTTCGTGAACTTCTTTTCTTCCTCATTTGGACCATGTCAACCCTTTTATAACCTAACTACAATATTTTATTGTTGAAAGGATATAAACTTATTGAGTTTCGGGGTTCTTGACTTCTTGTGATGTATCCATATCACTTGAATACATGTTTTTTTTTTAATAATAGTAGGTTCAGATTCTTTATCATGAGAAAGCACATCTAGTGCACTTTTCTAGCTAGTCACCAAGAGATGTTGTAATGTAAATATTGTTCCCATGTTTTTTTTTTAAACTGTTTTTCAAATATTGTTTCCATGTTGTATTGTATTTGTCTAACATTCTCCAACACTAAGTCTGTATAAACAATGAAAGCATGGTCAATCGGTCACGGAAGGTACTTATTTTAATTCTTCTCATAATTATCGGGGTAGAGACAGCTGAGTCATCAGAGTTGAAAGTATCAAAGGCGGCGACAAATAGAAAGTTACAAAATATATCTTTTCTGGCCAAAGTAAAAGTCATTACGGTTACAGCCGCCACGCCGCCACCCATTACTCATCCCATTATTTCAACCTTCAATAATTACGTACCGAAGAAAGTACATATTACTTGTATATTATTAGGCAATTGGCATGAGTAAGATATCTGAACCAAAAGAATTCGACCCGAAACCGATCCAAAACCAACTGGTTTGGATCGATCCGGGTAAAGATAAACTAATCTGCTGATGTTTTTGTTCAGGACCCGCGAGTACAAGTTCGGGTCCAGATCCTTTTTGACACCTGATCGGATATCCGAAATTCCAAAAAGTTTATTATATATATTAGTTATATTTGGATATTTTGATTTATTTTGCTATTACATATATTTTTATAAGTTTTGGGTTACATGTATTTGGTTATAGTTTCGTGTAAAAAATTTAGATTTTTGTCAATATAATTTGGGTGTTAAGGTAAAATTGCAGGTATTTTTCGGATTTTGGAGTGAGATTTCAAGTAAATTTCAGATATTTTATGGGTATTAAAATATTTTTGAACAATTTTTGGTTTCAGTTATTTTTCAGGTCTTCCGGTCCAGTTTGGATACTATGGGTCCAGTTCCGGTCTAAATACTTGAACAGATCTAAACCTGAAATGTAACAAAAATTATAGGTTTTCCACAGGTCTTATAAATCAGCACCAGAACCGATTGAGACCTAACAGGAACCGATCCAAAACTGAATTGATAAAACTCAAAACATAACATAAAGACTCTAAATAAGATATATACTATGGCATAAAAAGTGGTCAAATTCATAGTATATCAAATTCTCCAGACTTATTCCTCTTTTTCAAATCCAATGCATGGAACAACAAACTTTCCAGGATCGCCATTCTTGATCCGCTTGGTATTCCTCTTTTTCAGTTATCTGACCTGATAGAACATTCGCTTGATGTCCTCCCCTGTTTCTCTCCTCTCTATGAAAAACATGTAGAGGCAATGAGTGTAATAGGCCTCATCGAATGATTGATCATCAGGAATCCTTAAAACTCTCTTAGTAAATCCATCCATCTCCTTCTCAGTTGCCTCTCTCCTCTGATGCTTAAGTATCTTGTTTTTCCTCCTCTTCCCAATGGGAATATGTTCACTAGCAGCCTCGCTGAAGACTACTGGTTCTGGTGCATCATACTCTGGAGGGCGTCAACCATAGTTGGATAATTGGTTCCAATCAATCGCCGTCCTTGTCTGAGATGGGTATCGATCGGCATAAAGTCGGTGTCGATCAATGCTCGGCAATCATGCCCGAGATACTGGTGGTGGAACGTATTATCAATCGTCATCAGGGTAGCATCGATCGATGCTCGCTGTTTGTCGAGATCCTAAGGATTATTCTGGTTGCGTTGATTATTGTTCTAGTGGTGCTGTGAATTGATGCTCGATATGCGGCGTAGAAGATCGATGTTTGACATCAGGAATCGATCGTCGCTCAGCAGTCGGTGCTCAACATGTGGTATCAATCGGTGCTCAGCAGCAGGTGTCGAGCGACACCAATGCAAAATGCCTATCGACATGGAACTCTCAACCTTGAAGTCTCCTTCTTGGAGCTTCTCATGCTTCACTACTTCCCAAAATCATCATCCATAATGGCATTGACGTGGTGTCTCTGTCCAATCTCACTTCTATCCTTAGCTAGCGCTTCCTGCTTCCTGGAAGCCTTAGTGTTCTGTGCTACTTGAGTCTCCAACTTCTTCACCTGAGGACTCATAGTGTCCAACTTATCATTCAGAGTGGTGTGAACATTATCTATCTTCCCATTGAAGTTCATAGTCAACTTCTGCTGCCCCTCAAGAACTTGATCAATCAAGGATTCCAGTTTGCTTTGCTAAGTTGCTGGTGGGATGTTCTGGTATTAAGAGGTTTCATAGTTCCTTGTGTAGTTGCTGTTGCTGAAGGGTTTCTGAAATTGGGAGTTCCGATTGCTGTAGTTGCTCCTCTGGCCTGAACCATTGAAGTTTCTGTTGTTGCTCAGATTCCCATACTTCTGATTCTGAAAACCAACAAAGTTCACATCCTCCTCTTCTTTTTCCTTGTCGACATCAATGCCTAAGGCTACAACCTCCACTTCTTTGAAACTGACTTGCTTCATGACCAGCTTGTGGACTCCATCCAATTTGCTTTGACTTCATCCAACTGTTGCATATCCATGCTGGAAAATGATTTCCTTCTCTCATGGTTAGTGTTTTTGGTGCTGTTACTTGATGACAGGTTCTAAATGAGTCTGGTTGCTTCCTCTGGGTTTTCGGTGTTGAAATTCCCTCACTAGCTATGTCAAGAGCCACCTGGTAGACTGAATCTATGCTCATAAAGAAAGTACTGAGTAGTTGTACTTGGCTGAATCCATGATGTGGGCAATTACGCTGATAAGAATTGAATCTTACCCAAGAGTCTTTGAAGGACTCTGTAGACTTCTGGCTCAATATAGAGATTTTGTTCCTCAACTCCTCAGCTCGCGCATCATCAAATAAGTTACACAGGAATGTGTTCTTGATGTCAGTCCAGGACGTAAGAGATCCTGGTTCTAGCTGCTTAAACCAACATGAAGCATCTCCCGCAGGTAAGTACTTGAAGAGCTTACAGAGCAGGTAGTCCCCAGGGACTCCATTGGCTTTGATAGCAGACACTAGATCCTCGAATCACTTATAATGACCCATTGGGTGCTCATGTGAGAGACCAAGGAATGTTGTCTATCCCACAAGAGTAAAGTAAGCAGGCTTTAGCTTGAAATCGTGCCTCTGAAAAGCAAGGGGACGAATTGCTGATCTGTTGGCATAGAATTGATCTAGACGGTTGTACTCAGCCTACTTTCTGGATCGAGCGGCCTCAGCAGCAGCGACATTAGCTGCAGCGTTCTTAGCTTCCAAAGCAGATTGCCTTGCATCTGCTTCAGGGCCAGGGATTACAGTCCCCTGATCATAAATCTTTCGACCTGCTGCATTACACAGGTGGCCCTCTGGGTCACGCAGGTTTATGTGCTCATCTCGAGTCAGTATCATGGGTGCGACCATGTTGTTAACTCGCGGGTTGGTGTCAATCGATGCTGGTGTGCTAGTGTTGATCGTTGCTATCCTAGGAAGTGTGTCGATTGATGAAGAAGGTGTGTTGATCGATGCTGCTCCCTTTTCCTTGCAGATTGTTGATCTCGGTCAAATTTCCCTAAATGCTGACCAATTACTCTCTCAAATTAGAGGTTCAGATGTAGTACTTAGGGATCGAATCCACAGAGACTCTAGGCTTACTAAATAGATTTAATGCAATATAATTTAAATTAGATTAAAGGTTTAATGGGAATGAAAACAGTAAACTTAAATTAAACAAGAAAGGATGCTGCTTAGCAATTGATTTGAGGGTTGCTTAGATTAGGGAGGTAGCTAGATTTAGGCATTAACTCAGGTATGAAGCTTATGCACTGGAACAGACTTTAGGGTTTAATTGTTCTCGAATTCAACAGATGGTAAAACCAGTTGGGTTTTCTTTGTCTAGATCTTGGATCTCAACCGTCGTATGTTGATCACAAGAAAGTGTCGATCGATATGGACTCGCGTCTATCGATCGATACACCTTTCAAACAATCGATCGATATTACTTTTGTTCTATCGATCGACGGTTATTCTAGCAAGCCTTGCAAATGGGTTGAATAAGTTCTCTAACTTTCTAGACCACCTTTTGCGTGCGTCTAGTCAGTTAGATCAAACTAGTTCAATTCAGGTATTGAGGTTAAACAGTTGGTTTAACTCAATTAATCCTAAGACCTAAATTAAGGGTGATCAATCCTAAATTTAACATTAAGAACAACTAGATTGAAATAACTAAATTAAAACACCCTAAATACAGTCTTATTATCAATACATAATTTCAACCTTTGAGTACCCTAAATCTAACAGTAAGGATTACCCAAACATATTCATAAGAGACAAGATCATGATGGTTTGAATAATACTTAATTGAAATATGAAAAACACAGTAAAGAGTATAGAGATAAAGGAGTTCAAAATCTTCTCTGTTATGCAGTAGCAGATCTATCTCTCCAATCCTAAGCTCTATCCATGGTATCCAAATAGCTTCTTCTCCAAACTAAACTCTAGAAGGTCTCTAGGCAAGTCTACCTCTAAAATGATACAAAACGCTACTAATATAGCCTAACAGGCGGCCAGGGACTTAGAGTGTAAATAGTAATAGTCTTTAAGTCTTGAAATCTTGTAATTTGTCCTTAATTCTCGAGTGGCTTCGATGTCGATCGATATGGCAGAATGCACATCGATCGATTTTAATTGTCTGGTGACGATCGATGTTGCTCTCCCTGTGTCGGTCGATTCTTCATTCGTAAAAACTCTCTAAAATGATCGAAAAGCATTACTTTCTCCATATTGGTACCTGAACCCGTAATAATCCTGATTAGACTCTAAAACACAATGATTAGATCTTAAAACTCTTATATACCATGGCTGAAAATGGGTAAAATCCATGGTATATTAAACTTCTCCAGACTTACCATTTTGCTTGTCCTCAAGCAAAACAAACAGGTAGTCTCTCTGAAAGAGGTTCGAAAACAGCAGGGACTCACATAATTTAAAACTCAGGATCATCACCTCTACAGTATGGTAATCCACATCTAAAAAGTCATAATCACAAAAGCACATTATACTATATCCTAGCTTAGCAACCAATTTCTTCTATCCAACAACTTAGCCAATATCATCTGACAATCCCCTCACTTAACCTCATTTCTTAACATAAATAAAGGTGCAGGCTTTACCTTGGGAGTATCGATCATAGGATGCGAGTATCTTCAAAATAGTATTCTGGATCTGCAGGTAAAAGTTAGATCCTATCTTCTCTCTCTACCAATTTCTCTCTTTAGTCAAAGTCTGCTTCCATTGTAGGATCATTGACCAAGATTGGACAGGCTTCCATGAATCAAAACTTAATGGTGGTTGCCATCAAGTCTTGTTCACTTCTTTTTGACCTATATCCAAGAATTCTTTATGAAGCGAGTCTTGAAGATTGCCGCCACCAAGTCCCGTTCGAATTCTTTTTGTTGGAATCCTTATGAAGCAAGCCTTAATGGTTGTTGCCACCAAGTCCTGTTCAGATTCCACCTAACTAAAACCTATAAACTTATTTATTATTATATATTTATTATTATTATTATTTTTTTTTTCTAAACTAAAAAAAATTTCTACCTAAACTATTCTAGGGTCGAAATAGAGAGAAAATGTGATAAATCTACATAAGGTTTTACCTTCCAGACTTATTTAAAGAATCCGATCCAGTACATACCAAGCCCCAAGACAAGCGATTGTGTCAGGTTTAATGTTGGAGATCAGCTTTGGTTCCTTCAAACAATCTCAGCAAGTGTGAATAGTTGACAGGTTGATCCACTTTAGTATCTCTAGTACTATCTGCAATCAGTAAATCTAGAATGGTGCTAAAGAGTGGTTAGATAATAAGTAAAAATCGTATACGTTCATTATCCCTTTCTTGACTCAATAAAAAAAAAATTTTTGAAAACAATTTTAATAAGAATCAGAGAAAACAATGTTAGTAACTACCTCCCCCAGACTTAAATTACACCGTCTCAGTGTAACCAGTCCAAGTAAGGTTGGAGAAATAAAGTTAGAATTTGAGATGTTAAAGTGAAGTGTCGTACCTCTCTGTCACCACCGTCGATCGATACTGACATGGTCATGTCGATCGATGGTGAGAGACAGGAATTCTCGCATCGTGTGGAATGGGGTCTAATTCATCACATCTGATCTTTTAGGTTGTTAGACAATCCAAGCTCGAAAATAATAAATAAACAGTCTCAAATAATAATGCATAATAAGTCGAGACACTGTGGTTCTTGCAGACGCTGCTCTTCACGGTCTTTGCAGGATCAAGGAAATGCTCAAATGGCTCGATCAGTGTCTGATCATCCCGAGGCCAATGGTTTGGTGGAGAGGGAGGTGAAGATGGGTATTGCCTCGAGGAACCCGCGCCATCGAGTCTCCTCTTGGTCCTCCTCTCTTCCTCAGGTCTGCTAGAACTCATATGTCGTTCGACATGACAGTCAGGACATCGATCGAAATGACAGTCAGGACATCGATTGACACGGGATTGCGAAACCTGCAACTCGAAATCATCCCCAATTCACAATTCCACCACACGAATCCGAACTATATCGTATCACAAACCTAAATAGTGATACTAGAAACCTAAAACAACTCAAAATCGTGCCTAATCTGATGTTTAAATTCTCAAAAAAGTTTACCATCAACCAAACCCCTAAAAATAGAAAATTTCGGGTCCATACCTTGTAGATCGGTTGAATGAGTGGTGAAACGAGATAGAGAAGTGAAAATCGAGTGGATTTGGAGCAAAAACGAAGTATTTTCGTCAAAAAACGAGAGAGAATTGGGAGGTTTTGTTTTCGGAAAGTGGAAACGATTTATGGGAGAAAATCGCGGATGTCTAGTTTAATGAGGCTCGGCCTTGGTTACTCCGCGTCGATTGACATGCAGTAGTGCGTGTCGATCGACGGATTCAAAATTTCTTCCTTATCCGCTTTTTTTTTTAGAAAAACAAAGTAACTAAAAAAATGAAAAATTCAAAATTAATAAATCAAAATTGGTTGCCTCCCATTTAGCGCTTATTTAAAGTCTTTAGCTTGACTTTACGACTGAAAAATTCAGTCGTTAATGGAGATTAAATTAATGGGCCCAGTATTTGGAGGCTTGGCCCAATAATGTTTTACTCGTTGGCCATTTACCGTGAACTCTTCTCCTTCGTTCACCAGAGTTATGGCACCGTGAGGTTTCACTTCCGTGATCGTGAAAGGTCCCGACCAACGAGATTTTAATTTTCCGGGAAACAAGGTCAACCGAGAATTGTAAAGAAGCACTTGATAATTAGGCTCAAAATGCCTAGATATGATTTTCTTATCATGGTAAGCTTTCGTCTTTTCTTTATATATCTTCGAACTCTCGTAGGCTAAATGTCTGATCTCATCAAGTTCGTTAAGTTGGATGCGCCTTTGCTCAGCAGCTGGTTTAATGTCAAAGTTCAACATTTTAATCGCCCAGGCTGCCTTGTGCTCTATCTCAACTGGTAAATGGCAGGATTTTCCATAAAGCAGATGGAAAGGTGTAGTTCCTAGTGGTGTCTTATATGCTGTTCTGTAAGTCCAAGGTGCATTATCTAGTTTCCGAGACCAATCTTTCCTAGATGTTCCAACAGTCTTTTCTAAGATTTCCTTAATCTGCCTATTCGAAACCTCCACCTGTCCACTAGTTTGTGGATGGTAAGGTGTGGCGACGCGATGATGAACACCGTTCTTTTGAAGTAATCTGTCGAATATCTTGTTGATGAAGTGCGATCCACCATCACTGATGACCACTCCAGGAACTCCAAATCGCGGAAAGATAATGCTTTTGAAAAGCTTCACAACTACAGAGGCGTCGTTAGTTGGGGAAGCGATGGCTTCAACCTATTTGGATACGTAGTCTACGGCGACTAGTATATATTTATTTCCATACGACGATGGGAATGGACCCATAAAGTCAATTCCCAGCAATCAAACACTTCTACTTCTAGGATAAACTTTTGTTCCAATGGTATCTCCTTACTTCTCGAAAGAATTTATTCTTAATGTACCCTCTCAACATCTCAGGCTTAACATCAGAAGCTAAATAGTTAACTATATCAGCGTACCAAGGTCTATCCTTTGGATTTCTACTAACGGCGCACACTGCTCGTCTCGACATTTCATCGTTAATCGAGTTAGGTTCATACTTTAACGTGCGTTGAGCGACATTAATGTTTATATCGATGGTTAATGTCAGGGATGGGGTGCTCGAATCTCCGTTGTCTTGGACGTCGATCGTCTCGCTATCGTCAGAATCGATCGACATAGAGGCATTACCGTCGATCGTTATTGACTTCTGCGTATCGATCGTCGTGTCCTTTGATTCGAGGGATACTTGTCCAACGAACGAGTGATGTATATGGGCTACATTCTATGTTGGGAAGAAATCATCAATGGGGACGTCATCTTCAACTCTAATCCGGGAAAGATGGTCCGCGACTCCATTATCTACTCCTCTTTTATCTTTAATCTCTATGTCAAAGTCTTTGAGTAATAAAATCCATCGAATGAGTCGAGGTTTTGCATCTTTCTTCTGCATTAAGTATTTAATCACAGTGTGATCAGTGTGTACTATCACATGAGATCCAACCAGATATTGACGAAATTTTTCAAATGCAAAAACCACTGCAAGCAGTTCTTTTTCCGTTGTTGCGTAATTTCTCTGAGCTTTGTCTAATGTACGGCTGGCATAATAGATAGCGTGCAACTTTTTATCCTTTCTTTGTCCCAGAACTGCTCCTACAGCGAAGTCGCTCGCATCGCACATGATCTCGAAAGGAAGGCTCCAATCGGGTGCTTGTACGACGGGGGCAGTGATGGGGGATTTCTTTAATTTCTCAAAAGCTTTCATACACTCAGGAGTAAAATCGAATTTTATATATTTACACAGGAGGGCTGTGAGTGGTCTTGCAATTCTGCTAAAATCTTGTATAAACCTCCTATAAAATCCGGCGTGTCCGAGAAAACTTCTCACATCTTTTACGGTTGAGGGTGCCGGTAAGACAGTCATTACTTCTATCTTGGCTCGATCTACCTCTATACCGGCGGTATAAACCTTATGTCCAAGAACTATTCCATCATTAACCATAAAATGACATTTTCCCAATTTAGAACGAGGTTCTTTTCTTTACATCTTTCCAAAACTTTGCATAAATTGTCGAGGCAGCTCTTAAAGCTCGATCCATAGACTGAGAAATCGTCCATAAAGACTTCCATGATTTCCTCAATCATATTTGTGAAGATAGACATCATACAACGTTGGAAAGTAGCTGGGGCATTACACAGGCCAAATGGCATTCGACGGTATGCGAATGTTCCATAGGGACATGTGAAAGTTGTCTTTTCCTGGTCATCAAGATGTATCGGGATCTGAAAGAATCCAGAGTATCCATCAAGAAAGCAATAATACTGGTGATTTGCCAATCTTTCAAACATCTGATCAATAAAGGGCAGGGGAAAATGGTCTTTCCTAGTGGCGGCATTGAGCTTTCTATAGTCGATACACATCCGATGTCCAGTAACGGTACGGGTGGGTATAAGTTCATCTTTTTCGTTCTTCACCACTGTAATACCTCCCTTTTTGGGTACAACATGCACAGGGCTTACCCATTTACTATCTGAAATAGGATAAATTACTCCAGCGTCCAGGAGTTTAATAATTTCCTTTTTCACTACCTCTTTCAGATTCAGGTTTAATCTTCTCTGCTGTTCTACCGATGATTTGGACTCATCTTCCAGATGGATCCGATGCATGCAGAGGTCAGGTGAAATACCGGAAATATCATCTAGTGAATACCCAATAGCTTTCCTGTATTTACGCAATTTATTTAATAAAAGCGCAGGTTCTCTGTCTGCTAGGTTGTCGATCGATAGTCTCTCTGGGATATCGATCGACGATGATTTTGTGGGAACCGAAATTCACACCGTCAATTTCTGATAAACAATTTGTGGAGGAAAACCGAGTTAACCCGATCTTCCTTGAAGGTCCCGGATATCTGCTGGGCCACACAAGATACAATCAATGGGAGTTTAAGTTGCAAAATAAAAATCGTAAAAAAGAGCGAAAGGAGATCTTATTTCTGAATTCGCGTTTGAGCGTGAACAACGGGTAAAGAAATAAGCTACAAGAGCTGTCGAAAGGTCCGCTAGTCCGCCGCCAGATCTAACCTAGTTGAGTCGCAGCTCGCTAGTGAAAACAGAAAAGAATGCTAAAACGCTCTAAGTGCTAAGTGCTCTGGAAGTTTGGTGATGATTTGCTCCTCGCCCAAAGCTCTCCTTATATACTCTTCTTAAGACGGTCTATCTTCTCGCGGGCTGAATCGGGCTTTTTCCATTTTCGTCCATCTTCGTGTTTATCGGGAAACTTGACATTTATCTTCGGAAAACTTGACATTTATCTTCTGGAAACTTGACATTTATCTCTTATGTGAGGATAAGGATAAACCGTCATAGTTATCCTTCCTTTTCGGAAAATCGTAAGTGGGCCATTTTGGCCACGTCGGGCCGTTTAGACGTTTTTACGGTTTTTCGAAAGAACAGTCTTTGAAGGTTTCGGTTTTTCCGAAGGAACCCCAATTCCTCATTATAGTCGAGGTGTTTGGTGTTCAGAATAAGCGTGATCGTACCAAACTCACGAAGATTGATCCAAACAAGCCAAGATGGGATCAGACCGAGCATGATGGGACGAGACCAGGGCGAGGGCCGTCGGCCGGCGTCGGTTTGAGCAAACGAGCGTGCGCCCGGCGCCAGGCGGCCAGCGTGGCAGCGTGCGCCCGGCGCCAGGCGGGTGTGCTGCCGGCGCCAGGCGGCCAGCGTGGCAGCGTGCCGCCGGCGCCAGGCGGCCAGCGTGGCAGCGTGCGCCCGGCGCCAGGCCGGCCAGCGTGGCAGCGTGCCGCCGGCGCCAGGCCGGCCCGCGTGACGCGTGCCGCCGGCGCCAGGACGTCTTGCCGTCCGTGGGTTTTCCGTTGTTCGATCTTTCCCCGTTAGTCGTTCGTGCGAGAAATCTTTGAGTTTGGAAGGATCTTTAGCCGTAGATTTCGAAATAACCGTTTTCAAGGGCTTGAGTAATGTGGCTTTGAACTTTAGACGTTTAAAAGATGAACTTTTAAACAATCGAGAAGGCTTTGCGGAAGAATCATTGTAGTTTGCGGACAATCCGGACATGGGTTTAAGGGACCAAGGTGCTGCCGTTGCCCGAGATCACGAGACGATTGCATAGATGGGAACCAGGACCCTTGCCGCCGGCGCCAGACGGGACAGGGCAAGCCTGCCGCCCGTGCCGTGTCCTGCGTCCCCCGGTGCCTGCTTGCCTTCGTAGATCCCCGGGGCTCACGGTCCGTTCATGCCTTCTTGTGAGTTCATCGAGTGACGATCCGTTTCTTGGTTTTGATCGTCACTTGGTTTTTCTTTCGAGGACTTTCGGGTGACGATTTCGTCGTTGACCGATTTTGACCCCAACAGATTTCGGATTTGTCCTCCTCATCTTCTTTTGTAACTTCAATGCTTGCGTTCATCAAATTCGTGTATTCCTCTGTCCTATTGTCTATGCTGAAAATCTCCTTCTCAGAATTTGTGAGGGCAGTCTCCAAAGGATCGTGTGAACATATGTCCACGAAAGATTCATTCGCTAGCTTGGAAGTTCCTTCCATATAAAAGGTTCGATCATCGATCATGGCATTTTTAAACAACCTTCTCATATCGAAAGTCATGGGGATATCTCCGATGTTCAAACTTATCCGACCTTCTTTTACATCTATGATTGCTCCTGCTGTGGCCAACAATGGTCGGCCTAGTATCAGGGGGTCTTTTGGCTCTTGCTTGTATTTGTGTACGACAAAATCCGTTGGTGTAAAGCAATCATTGATCTTTACAGGAACATCCTCGAGTACTCCTTCCGGAACTCGGACAGATCGATCAGCCAGTACCAGGGTTATCGGAGTTGGTTCAAAATCACTATATCCTATAGATATTGCTACAGAGTGAGGCATGAGATTCACGCTTGACCCAAGATCACATAAAGACCTAGGGAATCTCGCGTTTTGAATGAGACAATCCAGGACGAAACTACCTGGATCGGATCTTTTGATTGGGGTTTCTCCTTGAATTATGGCACTCACTTCTTCTGACACCATCATAACGCTATGTTCCGCAGTTGGGTAACTTGAGGACATCATGTCCTTCACATACTTTTTGATGGAAGGTGCTACTTTCATAGCGTCGCTAAGGGGCATCTCCAAGATTACCTTATTAAAGGCTTTCTTGCAAATCGATCTTTCTAACTCCTTTTTAGTTGGTGCTTTGTTTGTAGGAAAAGGGGGAACAGGTTTATAGATTCTTTCTAGTGTCGGTTCTGTTGGTGTTGGACGTCGATCGTCAGTGGGTACCTGACGTCGATCGTCGGTGGGCTTCGTTGGTCGATCGACACGTGCATGTTGTTGTCAATCGATTTCGGCCTCTTCTTCCGAATCTATATCTAAATCTAATATTTCTGGATCCACCTCTTTCTCTTTATTTTTATCAGAGATCGAATTTTTGTCTACGGGGTTTTGATCGTCAAGCAATATAGGTGCAGAATTGCTTTTGCCTGTTTTATCAATGTCCGTAACGAGACGTTTACCGCTTCGCAATATCACTGCATTAACTTGACGTCTAGGATTCAAATCGGTCCTCCCAGGGAGGCGTCCTGTTTCTCGTTTAATGGCAATAGCGTGCTCTGCCACTTGACTTTCCAAGTTTTTAACATGCTCGCTCAAAGTATCTATCTTTTGTGTTAAGTCTCCGTAAACGCTACCGATACTCTGTTTAAAATCTGACTTTTTCTTCCGGTTTCCAGTGAAAGCTTGCTTTAATTGATATTTCTCCTTTCATGTCCTCGATCACACAGCTAAATCATAGTCTCTAGTGAAACTGTCTATGTTGAACGATGTGTGAGGATAAGATTGTCCCAGGAAATTATCCTGATCTTCCGTATAAGACGGAATTTCTCCGTCGATTTGGAAGGTACCAGATTGATCTTGTCCTTTTAGGATGGAATAAAGCGAGTCAAGGGAGTCCTTTAGTGCAGTCAAGCTGATTTTATCGGTTTCTCTCTCTTTATCCATTTTTTCATATGACTTCCCTGTTCTCATGTTTTCAATCAGGCGTTTGGCTTCCTCGGGATTTCTGGTGATGAAACTTCCTTTGCTCGCAGTATCGAGTGTGGTCTTATAATGGAGACTGAGTCCTCTGTAAAAGATCTTTAGAATCTCAGGTTCCGGATAGCCATGGTGGGGGCATTCGAGTTCATAACTCTTAAGTCTTCCCCAGGCATTCCTGAATGATTCTCGTGGTTTTTGTTGGAAAGTGAAAATTTTCCACCGCACTTCCCAGTAGTGCTCATCTTTGAAAAATTATTCAAGGAAAGCACTTCTGATCTCTCTCCAGCAAGTGAGGGATCCTGGTAATAACCGTTTCAGCCACATAAGGGCATTTCCTTCTAAAGAGTATGCGAAAAGTTTGCAGCGATAAAACTCGTCTAGAACTAGTTCCTCCAACCTCTCAATATGGTCACGTGGATGCTCCGTAGGAGATCCACGAAATGGGTATTGACGAACTATACCACAATATTCAACGTAATTCTTAAATTCTCTGGTATCGTCGATTGGTATTGTGATAGCGGACCTACTTTCATAGGTTCTAGCAGGGTTTAAGTAGTCTTGAATAGACACTTCTGTTTGTCCACCTTCTTCCAAGGTGGGATCAATTGTAACAGGGATTTCAGTCCCCTGTTCATCTATAATTTGGTCCATTGCATTGCCTATTTGACCTATTGGTTCAGTTTGGACTACTTCCTTATCAGCAAGTGAGGTAAGAGAAGACTTACCTGCTTCCGGAAAAGTGTTGTCGATCGATGTTCCTACCTGCGTGTCGCTCGTCACTGAGGTCGTCACGTCGATCGTTTGCGTCAAGTCAGCATCGATCGTTTGCGCCAAGTCAGCGTCGATCGATGCTTGGCCGAATCCAGTGTTTTCCATTCTTAAGTGCCTGTGTAAACAGGGAAAGCAAAGAAGGAAAACTTAGCAAAATAAATGTAACAGAAACTAAAATAAATTCCAAATTAAATCTAATAGTAGTAAGAAAGATTCCCCGGCAACGGCGCCAAATTTGATCTTGGTCGAATTTCCCTAAATGCTGACCAATTACTCTCTCAAATAAGAGGTTCAGATGTAGTACTTTGGGATTGAATCCACAGAGACTCTAGGCTTACTAAATAGATTTAATGCAATAGAATTTAAATTAGATTAAAGGTTTTAATGGGAATGAAAACAGTAAACTTAAATTAAACAAGCAAGGATGCTGCTTAGCAATTGATTTGAGGGTTGCTTAGATTAGGGAGGTAGCTAGATTTAGGCATTAACTCAGGTATGAAGCTTATGCATTGGAACAGACTTTAGGGTTTAATTGTTCTCGAATTCAACAGATGGTAAAACCAGTTGGGTTTTCTTTGTCTAGATCTTGGATCTCAACCGTCGTATGTTGATCACAAGAAAGTGTCGATCGATATGGACTCGCGTCTATCGATCGATACACCTTTCAAACAATTGATCAATATTACTCTCGTTCTGTCGATCAACGGTTATTCTAGCAAGCCTTGCGAATGGGTTGAATAAGTTCTCTAACTTTCTAGACCACCTTTTGCGTGCGTCTAGTCAGTTAGATCAAACTAGTTCAATTAGGGTATTGAGATTAAACAGTTGGTTTCACTCAAATCCTAAGACCTAAATTAAGGGTGATCAATCCTAAATTTAGCATTAAGAACAACTAGATTGAAATAACTAAATTAAAACACCCTAAATACAGTCTTATTATCAGTACATAATTTCAACCTTTGAGTATCCTAAATCTAACAGTAAGGATTACTCAAACATATTCATAAGAGACAAAATCATGATGGTTTGAATAATACTTAATTGAAATATGAAAAACACAGTAAAGAGTATAGAGATAAAGGAGTTCAAAATCTTCTCTGTTATGCAGTAGCAGATCTATCTCTCCCATCCTAAGCTCTATCCATGGTATCCAAATAGCTTCTTCTCCAAACTAAACTCTAGAAGGTCTCTAGGCAAGTCTACCTCTAAAATGATACAAAACCCTACTAATATAGCCTAACAGGCGGCCAGGGACTTAGAGTGTAAATAGTAATAGTCTTTAAGTCTTGAAATCTTCTAATTTGTCCTTAATTCTCGAGTGGCTTCGATGTCGATCGATATGGCAGAATGCACATCGATCGATTTTAATTGTCTGGTGACGATCTATGTTGCTCTCCCTGTGTCGGTCGATTCTTCATTCGTAAAAACTCTCTAAAATGATCAAAAAGCATTACTTTCTCCATATTGGTACCTGAACCTGTAATAATCCTGATTAGATCTTAAAACTCTTATATACCATGGCTAAAAATAGGTAAAATCCATGGTATATCAATTGTACGTTCAAATTGAGTAGGGTTTGAAGGTGGTAAGAGATGTTTTTTCTCACTGCTTCTGGTGTTGCTGGCATGCACCTGAAAGACACCAAAAAAATAAATTTATTAATCAGTAAAACTTAAAAAATATTTAAAGCAAATAAAGCCTAGACGAAATCTATAAAATATAATTCTAATGGCTAATCAAATGCTCCCCGGCAACGGCGTCAAATTTAATATGCTCAAATTAACCTCAAGCAACTCTCTCAAATAACAGATCAATTATAGTATTTAAGGATCGAATCCACAGAAAGAGTGGGCACACAATAAAACATAGCAGATGTAGCTAGGCAGATAATATGAATAAGATAGCAATAGTAGTAAGAAGTAAATAAGATAGATTGGTTTAGTTCACGGAATAAGACAGAAGCTAGACTTTCAGGTTAAGGAAATTCTAATTATGATATAGTTGCTAAATGCATGTGATAAACAATCCTAGAACTCAAATACTAATGTAAGATATCCGGCTCTCACTGTGATTCTACAGGTCTGAATCCATGCCTACACTTCCACGTATCACAAGGAACAAGTGTCGATCAATACACCTATAGGGTGTCAATCGATACACTTCCAAACAGGCGTTATTGATCAGATCAATAAGTTCACTAGGCCGGTTAAATTAGCTAGCTACAGCTCGTGTTTAAAAACCTGGCTCAACATAATTACTATCAGGTATGAACTGATTCTCGCAGTTGTCAACTCCTACTTCATGATTCTAGTTAGCTATTCTCACAGTTTTCAACTCCTAATTCATGATTCTAGTTAGCTACTCTCGCAGTTGTCAACTCCTAATTCATGATTCTAGTTAGCTACTCTAGAATATAAGCAGTGAGCTCTAACTTTGTGAAGGATTCTAGATTAATCACCTTAGCAGTTCTAACAATCAATAATTCATCAATACCATAGAAACCCTAAGTCTAACAAGGTTACTACTCAGAAATAATCAAACAAGACACAAAGATAAACTGAATTAATTGCATGATAGATTAGAGATAGATAAAGCAGAGTTCCAATACAATACTCTGAAGAAGTTCTTGATCTTCTCTCTAAAACCTTAAGCTTCTAAAACCTTAATAATTTCTGTGTGTTCTTTTGCCTAAACAGCAGCACAAAATATATATCTCCTAGGTAAAACCCGTTGGGGGCATTCTTGTAATTTGTGTAGTCTTTTGGGCTCAAATCATGTTTCGGTCCATAAGGCCTTCTCGCATTGGGTGTCGATCGACATCAAGGATATGTGTCGATCGACACTTACTCTGGGTATCGACTCTATCTCTTCTTCATATGCTCAGCTACGGATTTGGCTTCCAATTAAGCTCCATAAACTCCACAACGTACACAATGTACCTAAACCTGTAAATACACTAGAATATATTCCAAACATAACATAAATACTCTAAGTAAGATATATACTATGGCAGAAAATTGGTCAAATCCATAGTATATCATCCCTGCTATTCTAATTCAAAGGAATGATCACACATTGTTAGAAGTGATGGGTAGAAACATTTCTCCTGATCCTACTATTCGTCTACTTGTAATTATGTGGATCTTCTGGGCTTCAAGTAGGTCATGAACAAGTCGGCCCGTCTACTCGCGTCAGTGTCGAGAGACACTAAGGGGTCAGTGTCAATCGACACTCCTTCTGAATCTCAACTCTAGCTGGTTTCTTGAGCATCTACGAGTTTCTTCATTGTTTAGCTCCATAATCTCCAGATTGCTCCAAATATACTTGGACCTGAATAGACTCTAAAAATAGACTCTAAACATATATATAATAGACTCTAAGAAGGTCATATACAATGGCTGAAAATTGGTAAAATCTATGGTATCAACTTCCCCAGACTTACCATTTGTTTGCCCTCAAGTAAGAACATATTAAAATAAAACTTAAAAGAAAACACAATATCAGTAATACCACCCCCAGACTTAAACAACATTGTCCCCAGTGCTAAACAGTCTAAGATTGGTGAGAAAAATATATCATAAGGATAAATTTAACAAGGAAAAAGTATATCTTATCGCTGGATGTGAGTGTCAATCGACACAAGGAAGTGGCGATCGATACTCGTGATGCTTCCTCGTTCGACATTGATCAGGTGTCGGGCGATGCTGGGTGTAGATTTGTCTTCCTTAGATATTTTTTATTCTGAAATAAAATAAATACAAAAAATCATTAATTAATGAAAAATGAAACAAATTTAAAGCTTACCAATGGGTTGCCTCCCATTAAGTGTTTGTTTATAGTCATTAGCTTGACGTATTGGAGGTTTTTGGCTAGTATGGAGGTAATTGAGTACTTGTTGGAAAACAAGTATCAACATCGTCTTTGCTGATCTCGAACCAGGTACCAACAAAGCTTTTGATTGCTTCTTCTCCTCTGGTTCTGTGTTTTTGTTGTCTCTGAATGATCTCATACATGTAACCCACTTTTAGCTGCAGTTCTTCCATACATTTACTTAGCCATGCAACATTGTTGTTTAGAGGGAAGTAAATTTCCTAGATCTTCTTCTAGAACTCATCAAACATCCTATCTTGAGCCTCAAAAACATACTCAATCAACTCCTTGGTGTGATCTCTGCCGTATGTATCAGCTACTAGCGGATAAGGGGGTGTATGATGAACTTCAGGTATCTGAAAACATCCTTTATACTGTGGTAAACTCAGATATACTCCTCCCAAACTATCTGCCATCTCAAGTATTGCCTCTATGTTCTCCTTATGTTACATTGATGATCCTTCCATCTATTGCCTGTGTATTGCCATCTTCATCTTTGTATACTCCATACTCATTTGGTTGCACTACACGGATATTTCTTATTTCTTCTAGGAAGAGTAGCAGCTTCAATCGCAAAACTCTCTCGGTAATCTGAACTCACTAGAGTGTCAATCAATGCTTCAGGTTGGGTGTTGATCGATACTTTGCCATCTTCTTCATGCTCTGCGCCAGAATCTAAAAAACATACTGCTACAAATCCTGGACCATCTCCTATCTCAGTGTGGGGTGTGTGTTCTTTGACAACTCTCATTGGATCATCATAGACATTCTGATCTACAAGTATCAGGCACACCTGATTTGTCTACATGTTGCAAAATGCTCTTACAGTAGCCATGAAAGTTCTCCCAAGTAGTAGAAAATAATTCCAGTCTATCTGAATATCCATGACATGGAAATCCACCAGAACTACAGTATTGCCAATTTGCACCTGAAGGTGTCTCATAATTCCTCATGAACTAACCTTAGAGTAATCCACAAAAGTGAATGAATCCTCATAAGGCTTTATCTTAGACTTAGCTGATCGGACATCACCTTAGGCATGATACTGACTAAAGAACCTGTATCACAGAGTGTACAAGGGTAGCTAATACCTCCAATCATGCATGCAAATGGGTTATAAATGCTAAAGGTGTGTGAATAACTGTCCTAGAACTCGAATTTTAATGCAAAGATATCCAGCTTTCACTGCGAGTCTAATCAGATGACTAAGTCATATGCTCCAGCTCTTGCATATGAACAAGTATCGAGTGTCAATCAATCTTATTGACTAGGTATTGAACGATATTTCCCTAGACAAGCGTTATCGTCCTAATCAATATGTTCACTAGATTCCAAGACCAGCTCTCGAATGTATCTAACAACCTAGCTCAGAAGAATTAACTAAGGGTATGATCCTACTATCGTAGTTGTCAACAATCCTAAAATCAAAGTTCTTGTAACTCCAAGTTAGCATAGATATGCCCATAAAAGGGCTTCTCATCACACTTAAAACACTGACCATCATGTTTTCTTCTAGCATATTCAGCCGGAGATAAGTGTAACCTTTCCCTCGTTGCCGGTTTAAACTGTCTGATTTGGTGTCTTATTGAGTGTCTTAGATGATTTAGGGGCCGCTTCAATCATCAATGGCTTAGCTTTCAAAGAGATTTCTGTATTATGCTGAGATGAAGACTTTAGAGAAAGATTTGATAATGATTTCTCCTAAAAGAATTATGTCTCAAATCTCAAATTCACCATTGCGTTACAGAACAATACATCTTCCATCTGTAGTATTGTTGCAATCATATGAGTCAAGCCTCGAGGTTCCTTCATTATGAATATCTCTTGCATTTCTTGTCTCAATCCTCCAAATAATATTTCCTCCAACATTTCATCATCCACACCGAGACAAAATATGACAGCTCTTCATAACATCTCACATAGTTAGCTACAGAACCCGTTTGAATAATCACAGCTAAGCATTTTTTAGGTGTGCTTATTTGTTGATTACCAAAATGAGAAACAATTCATTTCTTCAACTCTGTCCAACTTGAAAACGGAAGACGTTTCTATTCACCATTGAACCAGCTAAGAACATCCCCCTTCCAAACTTAAGGCAATCAACTCTAATTTCTGATCTTCCGGTTACTGAGCAACACCGAATTTTTTTTTCCATCATTGCAATCCATTGATGAGGATATTAACCATCAAACAAAGGCATGTCTACTTTCCTTACCAAACTATCATGATTTGGCATAATCAGATTAGTTCCCCAATAACCTAACATCGTATCGTTTCGGCCAGGTTCGGATGTTGATTTGTGTACCTGAATAGGTTGTTTCGATGGATTCTGATACAGTAGCTGTTGATTGTCCTCCATCGGTAATCTTTGTTCAGCAGCTCCACCAAAGATGTGATCATCGTATTCATCGTTACTCATCTTTTCCGCGTGCTTCTCTGCTTCCAATCTCCATTGAATCATCAAATCCATGGAATTTGTCAAATGATTCAACCGATTGACTAATTCCACCACCGCTGCACTTAACCCTCTGATCGACAGTTCCGTCGCTCTACTCGCCAAGACCATCGCGTCTGATTCGATCATTCTCACCGCACTGATTTGTTATGAACAAAGGTATATTGCTCAGTAACACACACAATACAAAGTTTCCACAGATTCTCTCTCTCTCTCTCTCTCTAATGATCCCTCTCTCAATACAATGTATCAACTGGTGTTTTAAAGATTACAAATCAAATGAATACTTTCTACATTCTCATTTCTTATTTATACTCTGTCTTCTTGTAACTACAAAGAATTTTCTTCTATCAGAGTCTTTCCTCCTCAACCTCGGCTCCCTTCTCTTCAGTCACTCCATTCTGCTATGCCCTCTTGCCACGTCTAGTGTAAACCCTCCAAGGCATAGAAGCTTCCCACTTATTAAAGAAGATTAGCATCAGTTGCTCAAAAGAAAAGATCTAACATATTTTCGTCTGGGTCCGTACATTCTCTCGCTAACCAACGGAAACCCACTTACTATGGAGATACTCCATTTTCGTAAGTTATTTTATTCAAAGATTCCCAAAGAAACAACAAAAAGGAGGTAAAGCAAAGATCTTTATTGTTAGAGGCTACTATGGCTGGTCTAGGACCAGGCTTTTGCTTGGATACTTTTTTTCTTTTCCTTCAATGGAAATGCTCTATATGGATTCCTGGTGATAAAACGCCATTTCCTTCTTTTGTGAAAAGTTTGTCCGAATCCCAATTTGTAAAGGAATCATTCTTTGGGTGATAATAATATCTCACCACTAGGCTGAAAATATATTCCTCAACTTTGTGTAGTGATACTTCAAACACATGTTTAACTGAGCTACAGAAACTTCCATTATAGAGAATCCAAGAGATACTTCATGTTCGAGTTGTCCAAGTTGCAAAAGGAGTAACCACTTGGAGAGGAATATGAATACTTATCTTTTCTTTTGCTAGACTGGGGATAAGAATTCCAAATTTCAACAGGAACTTTGTTATAAGAAGTAAGAAAGAATGATCATTTTTACATTCCTTTTCATATGGATTCCTTCTAAGCTACTCCGGGTAAATTCTCAGCAATGATCAATTGGGACTAGTATCTACATAAAAAGATGGAAGATCAAGATTGGACATATTGGAATCACACGCTCAAAACGTTTGATGTAACTATTCATAGTGAGAAAGTAGGAAACCTAAAATGGAAGTATCTTGCTCGAAACAACCAATTGACATTATGAACTCAAGATAATTGTTTTTACAGCAAAAATATTGACCAAGACATCATACCTAAAGGTGGAGAAAATACTTCTTTTTTTTTTTACTATTTTAATACCTAGCCAAAGAATAGTGAAGATGAGAATATCAGTAGTGCAATGCGTGCTTGTAGAATTTCTTGGCAACTTGCAAAAAAAAATAATATCTCTGGAATATATTGTGTGACAAAGGGTACTCATTATTGTTATTATTCCTTCTTGGGTTTAAAGCTTTTCTTCTCATAAGAAGTTTGGTCCCTTCCTGGAAACCATACCAAAACAATCTTGAATACTTGAACATCCATGATCCAAATCATAACTAAAATCAAAACCTAAACGTTGGATAGTTTGGATTACAAAGATAAAATATCATATAATCGAATCGCTTCTATTGACATACATTCAGAAAGAGAGCAAAGTATCACAAGACCTATTTACGTAAGGGAATATATCAACATACTTATAAAGATTTTGGACTAAAAATATCAGTAGATATACATCGAAAATAAGAAGGATCAAAGTAGGGTTCTTGATACCTTTACATTAGGTCTTCTCATAACTAGCTGATTCAATTTTGATAAGATATGAGTATGGTCTGTCATCTCCCACACCACCTGTTTTGAGAGAGGAAAATCTTGAGACTTAGACCAGTGGATCATTTACGAACAACATGTGTTGCAAAAGGAGGAATTCCTTCAATTTTGATATAGAATGAAATAACTATGAAATTTTTTAATGTCGTCCATGTCCGTCCTCCGTGTGCTCGGTATGTTGTGTCTGATAGTCGGGAGGATTAATACTTAAGAGTTTTAATCATTTAATCACACTGCAAGTATACAACAGTTTACAGTAATAAAACTTGGAATTAAATCCACAGAAACCAAGGTTACCAAACAAGTCTGCGAGATAGATTTAAGCTAAGATGAAAGTGAAAAAAAAAAATTCTAAAGGTACAAACGTAAATACAATGTACAACTCATAAATAAAATGTGTCAAACATTAGGGAGATCGCATGAAATCATATCATGAATGTAGACAATTTATTACAGAATAATTAAACCCTTTTAGAATTCAAAACAATTGTATAATCTTTTGACTCTTGTGGCACAAGTCACTATGTCTAACAACCTAGAGAGCTAACTCTCGTTGAACCCAAGACATTAAACATGCATTAATAACATCTATTCTCGCAGGTCAGTGACATTTTCCTCACACGGATTATTTTCAATCAATCAAATCAACTCTCGTTACATTCAGTTAACATAAGATCATGAACTATGTGATTAATAAATTCCAAGCAATTAGAAAAATCCAAGTGAAGAACTCTGAGGAAGATTCCCTAACTAAAAAATCCTAAGCATTCATTCTCATAAATTCCTCTGAAACCTTAAAATCTAACTATTAAGCTATTCAAACATACCCAAAGAACTCCTGATCAGTGATAAAATTTGTATAATTATATTAAAGAGATAAAACATGGGTTCATAAAGATTCTCTCACCTCCCCAGAACATTAAAACCTACAAGGTTGATATAAAATAAAGCTTAGCCAAACATGGCTCAAAATAGTAGATATATGTCAAAAGCATGTCTAGGTCGGATTTTAAGCAAAACCAAACCAAAATAAGTAGAACCGAGTTTTTTCTTGTATTTAACCTGCACACAAACCAGTCTTCGGAAGCAACGTATAACTTTTAATAGAACCTTCGATCAACCTCAAACTGGAAACATAACTCAATTTCCATATTGTGCGGAGATCAATCCATCGGTGGGAATCCCTTCTTCCAGTGGAAAATTTATGACGCATATGCACAATTCTGCATCTTTAATTGCTCACCCAGTTCAACTCATATATTCCAAATTGACTGAAACTCATAGAGACTTGATAAAGGATTAAAATACTCTAAAACAAATTATAAGACTCGATAAAGACTCAAAACATAGGATAGAAACTGGTAAAAACACAGATATACCATCAATTCTCACATGATCTTTCTTTATTAATGCATTAGCCTCAATCACAAGCTATCGAGAATCATATAAAGATCTGAGAAGAAAACTTAGAGAAGAAGATAACTTTAACTTTCAATGTTATTCAACTTAAGAAAATGATACAACTTTGATTCTCATTTATACACAAAAGTAAATCTTATCCTCTACTCTTGTCAGCACGCGACAGCGCATGAGGCTAGACAGCCAAATCTGTTCTCAGTACTGATCTCGTGAGCTGGTGAAGTCGTACACCTAGCTGTGTTTTGTCGAGTATTGATTGTTACCGTTGGAGATGATAAAGTAACGGGCTTCGCCTTTCCTTCCTTGGTTTGGGATTCTTCATGATCATGGCCCAACTTGTTATTACTCCCCCTCAAACTAAGTGTCACCAGAAGTGAGACACTGAGTTTGTTCCGTAAACGATAGAAGACATCTTGAGACAGGGACTTAGTGAACACATCAGCTGTTTGGAGAGACGCAGGTATGTGCTTCACCTCGAGCAACTTCAAGGCAACTCTCTCACGGACATAGTGATAGTCGACCTCAAAGTGCTTTGTCCTCTTATGAAACCGTGGATTCGCTGTAAGACATACAACAGAAAAATTATCGCAGAGAAGTAACGGAGTAACCTTCTGTTGCAGCCTCATTATCTTCAGTAAATTCTGCAACCAAGCAACTTCAGACGCAGCAAGCGACATTGTCCGATACTCTGCTTCTGTTGAAGATTTCGAAACCGTATCATGTCTTTTAGCAGACCAGGAAATGATGTTAGCGCCAAGGAATGTACAGAAACCACCCGTGGATCTCCTGGTTTCTCTGCAACCTGCCCAATCACTATCACTGAAGCAGAGCAGTGTTGGATCCGTGTCTTTCTTGATGCTTATACCCATTTCTGTTGTTCCTTTGACATAACGCAAAACCCTTTTCAGTAGAGCAAAGTCTGATACACTGGGCTGATGCATCTTCTGACAGATGTAGTTCACAGAGAATTGCAGATCAGGCCTGGTAAGTAAGATCTGGAGCTTACCCGCCAGACTGCGAAAATAACTAGGATCCGAGAAAGCTTCATTTTGACCGTGCAAGTTGTCCAACTTCATAGGCAAGGGAGTGGGCATCAGAGCACAATCTTTCATGCCTGCTGTTTTAAGAAGGTCTTGAGCATACTTTGATTGATTGAGAAACAAACCCTCAGCAGTATTATGAACTTGGATGCCCAAAAAGTAGTGTAAATCTCCCATATCCTTCATACGAAACTCTGTATTTAGCTGTTGAAGCAATTGTTAGACAAGTTTCTCATTGTTCCCTGTCAAGATCATATCATCAACATAGAGCAGAAGGTATATGATATCACTTCCATGATGATATATGAAGAGAGAAGGGTCTGGAAAGCTGCACTGAAAGCCAAACTTCAGAAGAAACATACTGAATTTATCAAACCATGCCCTTGGGGCTTGCTTAAGGCCATATATGGCTTTCTTCAATTTCCACAGATAATCAGGTCTTGCTGGATCTTCAAAGTCAGGAGGTTGAACCATATAAACAGTCTCCTGTAAGTCACCATGAAGAAAAGCGTTTGCACATCTAGTTGTCGAATCTTCCAAGATTTAGTGACTGCAACATGAAGCACAGTTCTAATGGTTGCAGTTCTGATCACTGGACTGAAAGTTTCCAGAAAATCAATCCCTTCCTCCTGTTCATTACCTTTGGCAACCAAACGAGCTCGAAACTTAAGGACAGTCCCATCTGTATTTAATTTAATCTTGTAAACCCATCTACAACCAAGTGGGGTTTGCCATTCTTCAGGCGGAACAAGCTCGAATGTCTCTGTTTCCTTCATATTATCTATCTCGACAGTCATAGCTTTAGTCCATTCTTTATCTTTGAGAGCAGCACGCACTGATCTCGGCTCTCTACAGTTAGACTTGACTGTAAATAAGGCATATCTGGGATTTGGTTTGACAATGCCAGACTTAGCTCTTGTATTCATAGAGTGAACTGGAGGAGTTGGCTGCACTTGTTGAGGAATAGCAGGAAGAACTTTGTTCACAGCATCAGATTCAGTATCATCAGAGTCATGCTGTTGCGATGACCCACTTGACTCTGGAATGTTATTTCCTTCTCCGATCAGTGGTGACTGCTGTTGTGGAATAGCAGGCACAGGTTGAACTGGTGCTGCTTGAGTTCTCCTCAGTGGTGGAAAATCGTCCTCTGTGTACACAAACGAGTTTCCTTGTGCTGCTTGATTAAGAGCAGAATGATCCACCGCCGTCTTGAACCACGCGTCTCGAAGAACTGAAGTTGGTTGAGGATGATATCTGCTATACATATCAGCATACGGGAACGAATTTTCATCAAACAACACATGGCGACTGATATAAACTTTCCCAGTTGGGGGATGAAAGCAGCGATAACCTTTATACTTCTCATTATATCCCAAGAACACACAGGGAAGAGACTTAGGATCCAATTTATTCTGCATATACGGTCTGAGAGAGGGAAAACACTTGCACCCAAATACCCTCAAAGCAGTGTAAACAGGTGGTTTCCCATGAAGCTGTTCAAACGGACTCTTATTTTCATCAAGAACAGAGGAAGGCAGGAGGTTACCAAGGAAATTTGCAGTAAAGAAGGCTTCAACCCAGATATTTTGTGGAGCCTTGCTGTGATACAACATTGTGATACCCAGTTCCGTGATATGCCTATGCTTCCATTCAGATAAACCGTTTTGCTGCGGTGTATGCGGACAGGACAACAAATGTTTGATTCCACATTGTGAGAGATGAGACAGAAACCGTTTGTTGACAAACTCACCACCACCATCGGACTGAAACTGTCTGATCTTTGACTGAAACTAATTCTCTACTAAGGTTTGAAACATGATGAACACAGAGTAAAAATCAGACTTCAATTTGAGAGGGTAAAACCATGTGAAGCGTGAGTAGTTGTCAACAAAAATCACATAATATTTAAAGCCTTGAGATGAAACTACAGGACTGGGACCCCAGAGATCACAATATACTCTTTCAAGAGGTCTACTAGACATTGTTTCATAAGCTAAAAAGGGGAGTTTGCAACTCTTCCTAAGTTGACAAGCATCACACATTAACTGAGAATCTCTCTTATTGAAAACTATGAATTTATTCTTGGCCAAAAGTTGAAGAATATCCTTGTGGGGATGGCCTAGCCGCTGATGCCACACCCCATCACTTGTGACTAGCTGCCTAGAAGAGTAGAAAGCCTGTAATCTTGTATCCTTTAACATATAAAGGTCCTTATGCCTTCTTCCTTGTGCTATCACTCGTTTGGTGCCCTTGTCCTTTACATAGACAGAGTCAGAATCAAAAGTAAACTCACATGTAAAATCAGTAGTGAGCTTAGAGACATATATCAAAGAATTTGTGATACCCAGGCAAACTAAGACATCGCCAAGAGGTAATATACCTTGAGGAGTGTGTATAGCTATGGACCCGACATGAGTGATAGGCAGATAGTCACCATTACCGGCGATAACCTGATCATTACCGAGGTACGGTTCTGCAGACTGAAGTTGAGACGCGTTGTGAGTAATATGCGAAGACGCAGCAGAATCAGGAAACCACTCTTGACCGGATTTCTGTTGCTGATCAGATAGCTTGACAGTAGTGTAAGCGTTGTGGGTGGTGGGAGGGCTCTCGAAATCTTGATTGAATCTGTTGTAACAACGTGCCGCACAGTGTCCAAACCTTCCACAGATGTGTCAGGTCGGTCTGGAATTGTTACCAGAACCACCTGCAAATTTCTGTTGAAACCCTCTGCCGCGTGTGGAGTAAGACTGAGAACCCCGGCCTCTGTAACCACCTCTGTTGCTTCCTCCTCTTCCACGGTTCGAGTAACCACGTCCAGCAGTAAACGCAAGATGAGGATTTGTTTCTGTTGGCTGATTGTAACCCTGTAGCTTATCGTCGAAGTTGATAAGCTTAAAGGTAGCATCTTCAAAGCTCATATCAGCAACAGAATCCATGGAATGCTCGATGACAGTACAGATTGACTCATATTCCTTACCAAGACCATTAAGAGCACCATAGGTAATTTCTTGCTCAGACAGAGGAGACCCAATAGAGTCTAATTGGTCACAAACGCTTTTCACATCGTTAAGATACTCAGACATGGTTTTCTGACCTTTAGACATTCCTTGAAGCTTCCTCTGTAGATCTAGCTTCCTTGTGGCAGAAACTCTGTTATACTTCTTGCCAAGACTGAACCAGACTTCTTGAGAGGAATGAAGACCGTAAACAGAGCGAAGGGCTTCTTCGGTAAGAGATCCGAACAACCAGGCCATAACGAGTTGATCTTTCTTGACCCACTTGACGAACTCCGGATTTGCCTGCTCGACGACTTCATCCCCATTACGAACCGTTGTTGTTGATGAAGGACGAGGTAGACTGCCGTTGACAAACCCAAGCAGCGATTGGCTAGAGAGAAAGGACTCAAACTGAGTTTTCCACAGCAAATAGTTTGTTGAGGAAAGCTTGAGCGTGACACAGTGTGATATGCTCAGCGAAGGAGCAGAGATAGAATCATTGTCTTCCATGGCTCTGATACCATGAAGATCTGAGAAGAAAACTTAGAGAAGAAGATAACTTTAACTTTCAATGTTATTCAACTTAAGAAAATGATACAACTTTGATTCTCATTTATACACAAAAGTAAATCTTATCCTCTACTCTTGTCAGCACGCGACAGCGCATGAGGCTAGACAGCCAAATCTGTTCTCAGTACTGATCTCGTGAGCTGGTGAAGTCGTACACCTAGCTGTGTTTTGTCGAGTATTGATTGTTACCGTTGGAGATGATAAAGTAACGGGCTTCGCCTTTCCTTCCTTGGTTTGGGCTTCTTCATGATCATGGCCCAACTTGTTATTATCATATACCAGAAATTATGATGTTACAATCAAATCCACTCACAAAAGACATTGTTCTTGTTGCACACCAAGACAAGTTGCACACGAAGACCAGTCCATAATCTCCCCTCATGTCAGAACTGAGATATCTAACCAGCTATGATACCAATTTCTAACGCTTTGTTTGTTCCCTCTTCTGTGTCCTAGGCTCTTTCTCTAGGCTTGTGGGTACAGCCTTTCCAATAGTCCGGAGCGCTGATTTCTCGTAGGCTTAAAATACTTGCTTACCTGTCCTACAATCATCATTGATCTTTTCTTGTATTTTGGCATCACTCACACGATTTCGGAATAACCTTCTAATAGATTACCTATCTTCCACTACTTCAAACATGCTTAACTCTGAAGTTTTTATGGCCAAGTGACCGGATAAAAAAAATAAATGTATTTTGTGGGAACCGAAATTCGCACCGTCAATTTCCGATAAAGATTTGTGGAGGAAAACCGAGTTAACCCGATCTTCCTTGAAGGTCCCGGATATCTGCTGGGCCGCACACGAAACAATCAATAGAGATAAAAATTGCGAAAATAGAAATCGTAAAAGTTGAGCGGAAAAAGATCTTATTTCTGAATTCGCGTTTTGAGCGTGAACAACAGGTAAGAAGTAAGCTACAAGAGCTGTCGAAGGTCCGCTAGTCCGCCGCCAGATCTAACCTAGTTGAGTCGCAGCTCGCTAACGAAAACGAAAAGAAAGCTAAAACGCTCTAAGTGCTAAGTGCTCTCGAAGTTTGTGATCTTTTTTGCTTCTTGCTCAAAGCTCTCCTTATATACTCCTCATAAGACGGTCTATCTTCTCGCGGGCTGAATCGGGCTTTTTCCATTTTCGTCCATCTTCGTGTTTATCGGGAAACTTGACATTTATCTTCAGAAAACTTGACATTTATCTTCTGGAAACTTGACATTTATCTTCTGGAAACTTGACATTTATCTCTTATGTGAGGATAAAGATAAACCGTCATAGTTATCCTTCCTTTTCGAAAATCGTGACGTACGCTTTTGGCCACGCTGGGCCGCTTAGGCGTTTTTACGGTTTTTCGAAAGGACGGTCTTTGAAGGTTTCAGTGTTTCCGAAGGAACCTCAATTCCTCGTATAGTCGAGATAGTGGTGTTCCAAAATAACCGTGATCGTACCAAACTTGCGTAGATTGATCCAACAAGCTAAGATGGGATCGAACCGGCACGATAGGACCGAGACCGGACGAGGGCCGCTGGACCGACGCCAGGCCGACCAGCGTGGCGGGTGCCGCTGGCACCAGGTCGGTGCCGCCGGCGCCAGGCCAGCCCATGGACGGTGCCACCGGCGCCAGGTCGGTGCACGGGCGCCAGGTCGGTGCCGCCAGCGCCAGGCCGGGTGCCGCGGCCAGGCCGCCAGCGCCCGCTATGGCCGGCGCCAGGCCGCTCGCGGACGCAGCCGCCGGTGCCAGGCCATCTTGCCGCCTGTGGGTTTTCGTTGTTCGATCTTTCCCCGTCGGTCGTTTGCGGAAATCTTTTGAGTTTGGGAAGGTCTTTACCGTAGATTTCGAGATAATCGCTTCTAATCCAACGAGATTCCTCGAGTATCGGATTTGAGATGGACTTGGATTTGTAGATTTTCCGTCGTCGAGGATGCGAGCAATGTGGCTTCGAAGCTTTAGATGTGTTAAAAGATGAATCTTTTAAACAATCGGAAGGCTTTATGGAAGAACCATTGTAGATCTCGGACGATCCGACATGGGTTTTAAGGGACCAAGATGCTGCCATTGCCGAGATTATGAGATGATTGCACGGATGGGCGCCAGGACCCTTGCCGCTGGTTCCAGGCGGGGCGGGCGAGCCTTCCGTGAGTTTTATCGGCGGCGACCCGTTTCTTGGCTTTGATCGCCGCTGGCTTTTCTTCGAGGATTTTCGGTGACGATTTCGTCATTGACCGATTTTGACCCCAACAGTTAGCCCCCAGCTAGCTGGGAACCGTAGTGCCTGTCGGATCCTAGCTTGCGGTATAGCCGTATGGAAAGGTGTTGAGATCGCATCAAGCATCAAAGTCGGGTAAATAGTGATTTTACCTCCTTTATATGGATGGAGTAAGAAATCTCATTCTTACTTCATCACAAGAATTTTACTCTCTCTCAAGGATCCTTTCTCTCTTTAAGAACAATGTCTTCAAGATCCTCAAAGAGAAACTCTTCTTCCCATTCATCCTCGGATGACTCTCCTGCCCATGTGACGGTGAAGGTGAGGAGTTGGTCGAGGAGGAAAAGAAAATGCGATACCGAAGCCCTTGTAGGTTCGCCCCAACACTGCCAGAGATCCCTGTTCGAGGAGGCCTCGAGGCAGCCGGTGCTCCTTTGCGCCGAAGCTCGGTTTCCGTGAATATCTCAAGGTTCTTCGAGATTTTTACCAGGTTCCTGAAGGAGTCAAATTCGATTCCCGCTGGTAACGAGAGTGCAAGGAATCCTCCGCAAGGTTTCTTTACATATTACAAAGCTTTCTTTACGCATCGCCGTATGTGGTTCCCGATCCCTGGTGCCATTGTTCGTGCGCTTCACCGCTTGAACTTTCGATCAGCCAACTCAGCGCTCCTGCCTTGGAGAGTTGGCTTGGCGCATTGATCGCTAGCTACTTAACTCGGATTGATCTTGGTCCCGATGATTTCGGTCTTTGGGGCACTCGGCCGACGGGAGTGACGGTTACTACTCCATGCTGCCTAAGAAGGATATGGCCGTGATTCAGGGACTACTTCAATCCCAAATCGTGGCAGGAGCGTTTCTTCTTTGTCCAAATAGATGGCGAGTCTGTCGAGGAGAACTGCCTCCGTCTATTTCCGCGAGCATGGAACTTCAACCGAGGTAGTACGACGAAAACCCTGTTGTCTATTTCACCTTTCGAAGTCGCGAGTTTTAGTGAAAAGTTTCGCTTTGTAGGGAACAACCCCACTGCGCATTTGCCTGGTGGCGTCTTTGTCAAGAGATCTTCTTCGTCAAATGCCGTTTTCTGGAAATCCTTCACCCTCGAGCGGTTGAGGCGGTTAGACTTTATCGGTCGAGATCCTGTCTCGTCGTATGATGCGAACCTGTCACGCAGCTCCTACCGGGCGCATACAGAGGTCTCGTAAGGGGAAGGAAATGCGATGATGGGAAGGCTCGAAAGTCCTTCACCATTGGGAGAAAACCTAGTTTTACTCCAGCGGAAAAAGCGGAGCCAGCGGTTTTCCACCTAACAACTTCTTTGATGGCCTTCCTCGGAGTTTACTACTGATGAGTGGCTGGAGGATGAGGAGAAACAACGGGTTTTGCGAGGGCTCCCAGCGTGTCAGCGAGGTTTGGCCCTTCGAACTTCTTAACCTTATGTTGAATCTATATATAAGCATACTTGCTGATCTTGAGTTTATGCAGGGACTAAGAGTGTTTAGCGAGGCTTGACTCGAAGTTTCCGCAAATCCAGGATTGCTAACTTCAAGACCACGAAGCAGAGCGAGAGCTTTTCGGTTCCGACAAGAGGTAAAGGCGCAGAATGCGAAACAAGCTGAGCTTCACGCCGAAGCTCGGGCGGAAAGGAGAGGAAGAAGGATGGTCGCAGCGGAGGTGGCAAGATGGTGAATCGTTTGCTGCTGAGTTTCAATGTTTTAAAAGCTCGGGGAGTTTGTTGGTGATTTCAGCGAGTGCGGGGTTGATCGTAAACCTTCACAAGTCTCAGAACCCAGATTTCTCCTTCGATTCCGATATTGCTGAAATGAAGGATTTCATGGCCGAGTGCGCTCATGCTGAGTCCTTGGTTCATCTGGTAGAAGAAAGAGTCCGGAGACTATGGGAACTATCCAGGTTTCGAGGATCTGATGGAGGCGAGCCGATGAGAACGGCGAGGGTGGTGGGAGCGCTCAAGGCGTGAATGAGGAAGTGGACCAGCCTGCTAGTTCATTTGGGATTTCCGCATCCGGATTTCCGCATCCGGATTTCTCAATGTTGACTTCCTTTTGTGAATCGTATTTTTTGGCCGTGTGTGGCCGTTTTTAGTAATTTTATTCTGCGACCGTTGGAGGTTGCATTCTTATGTTTTGGGACTGGCCGTTGGTGGCTTTGAATCCTGCCGTTTTTGCGGCTTTGATGAATATGAAAATTTGCGAGATTTCGCTTTTATTTTGATTTATACTTTCGTCAAGTGTAGAGGAAGGATCAGTAGTCGCCATTATCCTAACTCTTTTTGTCGCTTGGTCCGTATGCTACTTTTAGCAGCCGCTTTAGGTGTAGCGATAAGAGACATGTTTTGGGATCTCGTGATACGATACTATGTCCGGAGATGTCAAGATCCAGCAAGACTGGTTTAGGGCAAGACCTAGGCTTACTCTCAGCTTTAAGTCTGTGCGATGACTGATCGGCTTTCGTTTTGCCTGTTAGTGATTTCTTCCTGATTCTTTTCGTTTAAAGTCCGCGACTAGTCGCCGGCTTATATGACTTGTGTTAAAAGAATCGAGCTGTCTTCGAGTTTATCCGAGACGCTAAACCAAAATTTGGGTTTCTTGTATAGCGGCTATGATATCCTTGTCGGATGTAAGAGGACCTTGTAGGTCTGACTACGAGTTTGTATTGAGTGAAACGTTTCTTGTGTCGTCCGTCGGGCCAATCGACGGGCGTGAGTTATTTTAAGTCGCAGGTGGACTGTCTTTTGCGGATGATACAAGTTTTGTTATCTTTTAAGAAGTTCGCGGCGTCTGGCGTTTCTTTTGAAGATATGATTTTCGTTTTTCGGCGTTGATACGTTTAGTGAGCATAAAAGATAGAAAGAATTTTATTAAAATTTCAAAAGTTCGAGTACATGTGCGGATTTTTCGCTTTTGTGGGAGTATAGAGTATCGCGCAGTCCCCTTTTGGTGAGGGGATAGCTGAACTCGCTGGTTTCGACGAAGCTGCCTACGCATTCTTCCGAGGATCAAGCCATCTCAGAGTTCTGATAGTTGCCGCAGACGCTTTTACTCCCGTCGTCGCCGTTCGATCGTGCTGGTCGGATCGGTGGTTTGTGCGGGTCGAAGTTGTCCGCCTACGGCGGTGGACTCGAAGGCTTTGTCGCCGCCTTGAATCGTTGCCTGTTCGGATGATTCTGGATCATCTTTCTTCGAAGCCCGGAATGTTGTGTGATTCCTTTGCTTTCGTTTTGGGTTGGCCGCAGGGCGCTCCGATCTTTCGCAGTTTGAACTCGCTAGTAACGAGTCTCGATTGTTTCGACTACCGCAGATGGCTGCGTTCCGGTCGAGTCGGAAACTTGATACCGAGGTGATATGTGGATGGTACTGCCTTCATGGAGTTGATCCAAGGGGTTCCCATGATGGCGTTGTAGATGGCCGGGTTGTCGACTACTGCGAACTCGACGATCTTTGTAACTTCCTTTGCCATGACCGAGAGTTTAATTCTTCCGAGGGTCATGGTAGTGACGCCCGAAAATCCCGTCAAAGGTTTTGGCTCAGGGACGACTTCCCCAAGTGGGATCTTCATCCTGTAGAGGGTATCGCGGAAGATGACGTTGACCGTGCTTCCTGTATCGATGAGAATGCGGCCGACTTCGAGATCCTGGATAACCAGGTCGATTACCAAAGTATCGCAGTGAGGTTTGTCGATTCCGACGGTCTCCTGTTCCTCGAAAGCGATCGTGTGGTTAGGAACATCGCTGTCTGGGAACCAGTTGGAACTTGTCTCGGCTTTTCGTCCGTAAGCTTTTATCGACGAGACAGAGTCTTGGTAGAATTGTGATCCTCCGATGATCATGTTTACCCTCTGGCGACTGCTGTTGTTCCTTTGGTCGCCCTGTCTTCTTCGCGTTTTCCCCGATTGATTTTTGGTCAGCGGTCCTCGGAGACAGTTTTGTTGGTCTTTGGGCGTCGGAGTCCAGGAGCAAGTCCTTTATACTCTTGACCTTTGATAGTTAGCGGTGAGGAGTTTTGCGGCGAGCGGGCGCCGAGAACCTTGCAGTTAGCAGTGGAGTGACCTCTGGTTTCGTGGAACTTCGCGGTAGATGTTATCCTTGTACTGGTTCCTGGTCAGGTGTTTCGGAGGTTCTGCCTTGCTCGAGTTGATGGCGTAGTTATGCTCACCTTGGGCGTCTTCCCTTCGTGATGGGCGTTTTTGTCGTTCGAGAGGTTTTCTTTGGCGTACTGATGGCTCTTCTGAACTTCGGGATTGATCTTGGTCCGATGATTTCGAAGGTCTTTGGGGCACTTTCGACGCCAGTGAGCGGTTACTACTCCATGCTGCCTAAGAAGGATATGGCGTGATTGAGGACTACCGAATCCCAAATCGTGGCAGGGCGTTTCTTCTTTGTCCAAATAGATGGCGAGTCTGTCGAGGAGAACTGCCTCCGTCTATTTCCTTGAGCATGGAACTTCAACCGAGGTAGTACGACGAAAACCCTGTTGTCTATTTCACCTTTTCGGGAGTGCGAGTTTTAGTGAAAAGTTTCGCTTTGTAGGGAACAACCCCACCGCGCATTTGCCTGGTGGCGTCTTTGTCAAGAGAGATCTTCTTCGTCAAATGCCGTTTTCTGGAAATCCTTCACCCTCGAGCGGATTCGAGGCGGTTAGACTTTATCGGTCGAGATCCTGTCTCGTCGTATGATGCGAACCTGTCACGCAGCTCCTACTTTCGGGCTGAGAAGATCTCGTGGGGAAGGAAATGCGATGATGGGGAAGGCTCGGAAAGTCCTTCACCATTGGGAGAAAAACCTAGTTTTACTCCAACGGAAAAAGGCGGAGCCAGCGGTTTTCCACCTAACAACTTCTTTGATGGCCTTCCTCCGGAGTTTACTACTGATGAGTGCTGGAGGATGAGGAGAAACAACGGGTTTTGCGAGGGCTCCCAGCGTGTCAGCGAGGTTTGGCCCTTCAACTTCTTAACCTTATGTTGAATCTATATATAAGCATACTTGCTGATCTTGAGTTTATGCAGGGACTAAGAGTGTTTAGCGAGGCGCTTGACTCGAAGCCCGCAAATCCAGGATTGCTAACTTCAAGACCACAGCAGAGCGAGCTTTTCCGTCTTTCGACAAGAGGTAAAGGCGAGAATGCGGCAAGCTGAGCTTCACGCCGAAGCTCGCTCGGGCGAAAGGAGAGGAAGAAGGATGGTCGCAGCGAGGTGGCAAGATGGGCGAATCGCTTGCTGCTGAGTTTCAATGTTTTAAAGAAGCTCGAGTTTGTTGGTGATTTCCGCGAGTGCCGGGTTCGGTCGAACCTTCACAAGTCTCTCAACCCAGATTTCTCCTTCGATTCGATATTGCTGAAATGAAGGATTTCATGGCCGAAAAGCGCCATGCTGAGTCCTTGGTTCATCTGGTAGAAGAAAGAGTCCGAGACTATGGGAACCTATCCAGGTTTCCGAGGATACGGTGGAGGCCGGAGCCGATGAGAACGACGAGGGTGGTGGGAACGCCAAGGCGAATGAGGAAGTGGACCAGCCTGCTAGTTCATTTGGGATTTCCGCATCCGGTTCCGCATCAGTTTCTCAATGTTGACTTCCTTTTGTGAATCGTATTTTTGGCCGTGTGTGGCCGCTTTTAGTAATTTTATTCTGCGACCGCTGGAGGTTACATTCTTATGTTTTGGGACAGGCCGCTGGTGGCTTTGAATCCTGCCGTTTTCGCTTTTATGAATATGAAAATTTGCGAGATTTCGCCTTTTATTTTGATTTATACTTTCGTCAAGTGTAGAGGGGATGCGCAGTAGTCACTTCAGATCCTAACTCTTTTTGTCGCTTGGTCCAGATGCTACTTTTAGCGGCGTTTTAGGTGTAGCGATAAGAGACATGTTTTGGGATCTCAGATAACGATACTATGTCGTGAGATGTCAAGATCCAGCAAGACTGGTTTAGGGCAAGACCTAGGCTTACTCTCAGCTTTAAGTGCGTGCGATGACTGATCGGCTTTCGCTTTGCCTGTTAGTGATTTCTTCCTGATTCTTTTCGTTTAAAGTCAGCGACTAGTAGGCTTATATGACTTGTGTTAAAGAATCGAGCTGTCTTCGAGTTTATCCGAGACGCTTAAACCAAAATTTGGGTTTCTTGTATAGCTATGATATCCTTGTCGGATGTAAGAGGACCTTGTAGGTCTGACTACGAAGTTTGTATTGAGTGAAGCGTTTCTTGTGTCGTCCGTCGGGCCAATCGACGGGCGTGAGTTATTTTAAGTCGCAGGTGGACTGTCTTTTGCGGATGATACAAGTTTTGTTATCTTTTAGAAGTTCTGACGTCTGGCGTTTCTTTTGAAGATATGATTTTCGCTTCCAAGCGCTGATACGCTTAGTGAGCATAAAAGATAGAAAGAATTTTATTAAAATTTCAAAAGTTCGAGTACATGTGCGGATTTTTCGCTTTTGTGGGAGTATAGGAGTATCGCGCAGTCCCCCTTTTGGTGAGGGGATAGCTGAACTTCGCCGGGTTTCGACGAGCTGCCTCGTACCTCTTCAGGATCAAGCCATCTCGTAGTTCTGATAGTTGCCGCAGACGCTTTTACTCCCCGCGGCCCGTTCGGTCGCTGGTCGGATCGGTGGTTTGTCGCGGTCGAGTTGTCGCTCTTACGGCGGTGGACTCGAGGCTTTGTCGCCGTCTTGAATCGTTACTGTTCGGATGATTCTGGATCATCTTTCTTGAGTCTTCGGGAATGTTGTGTGATTCCTTTGCTCGTTTTGGGTTGGCCGCAGGGGCGTTCCGATCTTTTCGCAGTTTGAACTCGGCTAGGTAACAGAGTCTCGATTGTTTCGACTACCGCAGATGGCTGCGGTTCGGTCGAGTCGGAAACTTGATACCGAGGTGATATGTGGATGGTACTGCCTTCATGGAGTTGATCCAAGGGGTTCCCATGATGGCGCTAGATGGCGGGTTGTCGACTACTGCGAACTTCGGCGATCTTTGTAACTTCCTTTGCCATGACCGAGTTTAATTCTTCCGAGGGTCATGGTAGTGACGCCCGAAAATCCCGTCAAAGGTTTTGGCTCAGGGACGACTTCCCCAAGTGGGATCTTCATCCTGTAGAGGGTATCGCGGAAGATGACGTTGACCGTGCTTCCTGTATCGATGAGAATGCGGCCGACTTCGAGATCCTGGATAACCAGGTCGATTACCAAAGGATCGCAGTGAGGTTTGTCGATTCCGGCGGTCTCTGTTCCTCGAAAGCGATCGTGTGGTTAGGAACATCGCTGTCTGGGAACCAGTTGGAACTTGTCTCGGCTTTTCGTCCGTAAGCTTTTATCGACGAGACAGAGTCTTGGTAGAATTGTGATCCTCCGATGATCATGTTTACCCTCTGGCGACTGCTGTTGTTCCCTTGGTCGTCCTGTCTTCTTCCGCGTTTTTCCCCCGATTGATTTTCGGTCGCGCGGTCCTCGGAGACAGTTTTGTTGGTCTTTGGGCGGTCGGAGTCCAGGAGCAAGTCCTTTATACTCTTGACCTTTGATAGTTCGCCGGTGAGGAGTTTTGCGGCGAGCGGCGCCGAACCTTGCAGTTCGCAGTGGAGTGACCTCTGGTTTCGTGGAACTCGCAGTAGATGTTATCCTTGTACTGGTTCCTGGTCCAGGTGTTTCCGGAGGTTCTGCCTTGCTCCGAGTTGATGGCGTAGTTATGCTCACCTTGGGCGTCTTCCCCTTCGTGATGGACGTTTTTGTCGTTACGAGAGGTTTTCTTTCGAGGACGTTTTCTGTGGTCCGTGCTTCTGCGACAGAAGCTTCATCTCTTCTTCCATGATGATGAAGTCCGTTGCCTTGTGGAGAGTATCCTGGATTGTCCGCGGCTTTTCCAGTAGTATCCACTTTCGGAACTTCGACTTGTACCAGAGAGTTTTCCTCAGGGCGTCGATTGCGACATTGTCGCTGATGCCCGTTACTCTGGCCATCACCAGTTTGAACCTTCGCATGAAGTCGCTGGAGTGACTCGCCTTCCTTCTGAGCTAGACTCCATAGATCCACATCGACGCTTCTGTCCATGAACATGGAGTATTGTTTGAGAAATGCCGAGGCCAGTTGGCGGAAGCTTCCGATGGAGTTCCTTTTGAGCCGGGAGAACCACTCGAGCGCAGCACCTTTGAGGTGCTCGACGAAGAGAAGACAATGACCTGCGTCTCGTTCGCGCTCCGGGAGTTTGCACCTACCCATTGCGATCTGGAAAGACTGCAGGTGCGACTTAGGATCCGTCGTACCGTCATAGACCGGGATTTTGATCTTCCCTGGGTCTGAGATGCGTGTTTCCGTGATCCGAGCGGTGAATGGCGTTTTCGTGCTTCCTCGAGAAGTCTATCGATCTCGGGGGCGGAACTGGTCGCCTGATGGATTTGCGATTTCACCGCTTTCACTTCGGCCACGGTCTTTTTGAGAGATTCGTGGAGATCATGGATCTCGCTATTGCTGCCGGCGTTCCTCCGAGCTTGTCGGCGCTGGTCGCGATAGATCCGAGTTTGATCTTCCGTGAGTTCTTCCTGCTCCATCCAGTAGAGTTCTTCTTCCTCTTCGTCACGGGCTATCGAAGGATACCGTCTGCGGCGGACTGGCCGGGTTCTCGGGGTGGATGTCAGCGTCTTCATCGGAAGGATCCGACTGGTCGCTGATATCTAGATTGATGCGCTCGACGTTGCTTTCCTTGTTTCCCGTCGCCGGGAGTGGAAGGTTCTGCGATGTCGTTTGCTGTCCTTTCGGAGCCGTTTCCTCGGGAGTGGGCTCTTTTGGGGCATCTTTTTCTCGTGTTTCGGAAGATCCGAAGTCGAGTCTTCTGCCGCGGCGTGCCTTGGTGGATCCGCGCGGCAACTTGTTCCTCGCAGTTAAGGTGTCGACCTGTTTTGCGGCGAGGTTATCAACTTGTCTGTTGTTCGCCAGCGCTGGTAAACGGTTCCTTCATCTGCCTGAGCGCCTCAGTGTTTGCATCAGCAGTGACTGCGGACGCATCTCCAGCTGGAGTCTTCTCAGCGTTGGCGTCGACGGGTGTTCCGTCTAGCACTGGCTGATCTTTGGTGACGTCGGTAGACATGATCGAGCGTGTGCAGTTGCGAGATAGATAGATCCGTAACCCCCCCTCCTTCTACCGCCAAATTGTGGGAACCGAAATTCGCACCGTCAATTTCCGATAAAGATTTGTGGAGGAAAACCGCATTAACCCGATCTTCCTTGAAGGTCCCGGATATCTGCTGGGCCGCATACGAAACAATCAATAGAGATAAAAATTGTGAAAATAGAAATCGTAAAAGTTGAGCGGAAAAAGATCTTATTTCTGAATTCGCGTTTTGAGCATGAACAACAGGTAAGAAGTAAGCTACAAGAGCTGTCGAAAGGTCCGCTAGTCCGGCCGCCTAGATCTAACCTAGTTGAGTCGCAGCTCGCTAACGAAAATAGAAAAAGAAAGCTAAAACGCTCTAAGTGCTAAGTGCTCTGGAAGTTTGTGATCTTTTTTGCTTCTTGCTCAAAGCTCTCCTTATATACTCCTCTTAAGACGGTCTATCTTCTCGCGGGCTGAATCGGGCTTTTTCCATTTTCGTCCATCTTCGTGTTTATCGGGAAACTTGACATTTATCTTCGGAAAACTTGACATTTATCTTCTGGAAAGTTGACATTTATCTTCTGGAAACTTGACATTTATCTTCTGGAAACTTGACATTTATCTCTTATGTGAGGATAAAGATAAACCGTCATAGTTATCCTTCCTTTTCGGAAAATCGTACGTGGGCCGTTTTGGCCACGTTGGGCCGTTTAGGCATTTTTACGGTTTTTCGAAAGGACGGTCTTTGAAGGTTTTGGTGTTTCCGAAGGAACCTCAATTCCTCGTATAGTTGAGATAGTGGTGTTCCAGAATAACCGTGATCGTACCAAACTTGCGTAGATTGATTCGAACAAGCTAAGATGGGATCGAACCGGGCACGATAGGACCGAGACCGGGACGAGGGCCGCGGACCGATGCCAGGCCGACCAGCGTGACAGGTACCGCCCGGCGCCAGGCGAGTGCGGCGCCAGGCGAGTGCGGCGCCAGGCGAGTGCGGCGCCAGGCGGCCAGCGTCCGCATGCCGCCGGCGCCAGGCGGCCAGCGTGGCGAGTGCCGCCCGGCATAAACCGGCCAGCGTGGCGGATACGCCCGGCGCCAGGCGGCCAGCGTGGCGGATACGCCCGGCGCCAGGCGGCTTCAGCGTGGCAGCGTGCCGCCGGTGCCAGCCATCTTGCCGTCTGTGGGTTTTCGTTGTTCGATCTTTCCCCGTCGGTCGTTTGCAAGAAATCATTTGAGTTTGGGAAGGTCTTTAGCCGTAGATTTCGAGATAATCGTTTCTAATCCAACGAGATTCCTCGAGTATCGGGATTTGAGATGGACTTGGATTTGTAGATTTTCCGTCGTCGAGGATCGCGAGCAATGTGGCCGAGCTTTAGATGTGTTAAAAGATGAATCTTTTAAACAATCGGAAGGCTTTCTTGGAAGAACCATTGTAGATCTCGGACGATCCGGACATGGGTTTTAAGGGACCAAGATGCTGCCATTGCCGAGATTATGAGATGATTGCACGGATGGGCCAGGACCCTTGCCGCTGGTGCCAGGCGGAGCGACGAGCCTTCCGCGGAGTTTTATCGGTTTACCCACTCGTTTCTTGGTTTTGATCGTCGCTTGGCTTTTCTTTCGAGGATTTTCGGGTGACGATTTCGTCATTGACCGATTTTGACCCCAACATATTTTGGTGATATAGGTAACAAAATTAATTTTATTAAGCATATCCAAATAAACCACTATATAACAGAAATCTATATGGTACAAAAATGCTCCATTTCTGAGTTAAAATCAAACAACTAGTGGAACATTTATGGACGCTTTTTTAGGTTGAACAAGAGCTACGAAACAGTTTGGCCTATCCAATTGGTTTCAGGACTAGTTTGTTTGCCCATTCCAGATCTGGATTCTTACCAAACAAGGGATGTAATTGTTCAATTAAAACCACAATGCTAATAATACGACGACAAAACATCATAATAAGTCTTTTTTTTTTAATTCATGGGCTCTCTCATAAGGAGTGGATATAATTCAACCAACAACAATAAATTGTAGCAAGAGTAAGACACCTGTAAAATATTTGGTTCCTCCTCATACTCAATAATGCAAACACCAAACAACAGAAAACAATTTGAATATCCACCAAGAAAAGTGATTATATAACAAGTTAACGACCAAGAATCCACATTAATTATAACAATTTAAAAGCACACTTACATAACTCCATGGAGATGGACCAAACAATCCAAGAAAAAGGTAGGTAAACAATGTTGACCTTGTTTTTCACAAGATCAGCAACAACCAAAAAGAAACACAAAAAAGGACTATGGTTGTACGGACAAATCTATGCAGCTAGATAACTTGCCATGGTGTCTTCAGGACTAAGAATCCCGAGGTAAAGCTCTCTGCCCCCACTTTCCTTCAAGAAGAATATATGGCCTATGGAGAACACATGAAAAGCTTTGTTTTGTGGATACAAATTAATCCTCACAAGTCACAATCTTCCAAGTCACTGAGATTTTTGATACGAAGAAATGTTGAATGAAAATCATATGTTAACATAGACTTCTCCCTATCTCTAATCCAATACTTGTAATTTTCCTTGTCTTACGGACACAGTTAGCCTCGTGCTGTGACTATTGACTAGAGACCAGACTGTTCCAGGAAGTAGTTGACTAGGTATCAAAAGTGTAGAGAGACATTTCCAAACTGGTTTTATCACATAAACTATCTGTTTTGATACAAGCTTAATCAAGAGAATGACATCATAACACTAATTGGGTAAGAAAAATAAACATATTAGTTACAACATCTAAAGAAAATATGTCTCTGCTGAGCATCATATGCCAAATGTGGATCGAAAAAGGTACCTATAAACGCAATCTTTGAGGTGATTAGTCTGGATCTTTGATACTGATCTCCACAATGTTTGCTCAGTATTTTTTTCCTATGGAGACAAAGACATAACGTCATTCTCTCTGTTTTGGCAAAGCAAATATATCTCTGCCAACTGGCAATATACCTCACCTCAAATCCTCCTTTATAAAGAGCAAGGACTGCATCTGTGCAACATATACTCTCTTTCATATAAGTTATTACTAGAGAAAATACACCAACCTTTTTCACAATGGCATCAAACTCAATGTCTTCTTATGGATCTGGCTCATGGACTGTTAAGCAGAACAAAGCCTTCGAGCGTGCTCTAGCAACCTATGACCAAGACACTCCTGACCGTTGGTATAATGTTGCTAGAGCTGTTGGTGGAACAACACCTGATGAAGCTAAGAGACAATATGACCTTCTCGTACAAGACATCGAAAGAATCGAGAATGGGCATGTGCCATTCCCTAACTACACGAGTACTGGAGGCAGAACCAAAGGCAGGCTGCGTGATGAGGAAAAAAGGTATTGTTATTTTTTTGCAATCTAATTCCAAACATTTTGTGATAATTACAACAAATCAACTTTGTTTAGATCCCTAATAGCCCGCTTATTTTCCATTTTAAAATACTTCTACGAACAAGGTTACATATGCCTGTGTCATGATAATATACACCAAATCAAACATAAAAGGGCATGTCAGAATAAATCATCTTTTGCTTTACAAAGATTCTCTGACTTCTTATGCTAAGCAATGTGAGTCCCTAAATCTTCCAAGTGTTTCCTTCTCAGTGCCTCCTTAGGCTTTGTAACAAACCAGACAAGTAGAAGCACCCAAAATAATTATGCCTAGAATCATTCCTTATCAGTTTGGTATGTAATATTTACTGATTCCGATCCCACATCTTGCCCAAGAAGGTTCGGGAAAGAAAAACCGAAACCTATTCATCATCAAACAAATAAGTACTATATTTAAAGAAAAGAAAACGAAGCTTTCTTTGAAAACAAACAAAACAAACAAGATGTGCAAGCAAAATCAATGTAACAAGCAGGAGTTTATTTTAATTCCCTCATTTACTTTTGGCAGGATGAGAAACATGAAGCTGCAGTAAAACAAGAAGCAACAAAGCCTAAACTATTGTATGAGTAAAAAAAAAAACTAGGCATATCATCAGTTTCAACAAAGTCTGACGAGTTTATGTTTTTATTTTTTTCCCAATGTTTTCTCCAGCCTTAGAATCTACTACTAGCTAGGGTTCTTCGTAATGGGAAAGCAAATTGTCTGAATCAATTAAATGTTGATCAATATAATTGATATTATTATTATTAATTATTATTATTATTATTATTATTATTATTATTATTATTATTATTATTATTATTATTATTATTATTATTATTATTATTATTATTATTCTTTGAAAATAACCTCGAAATCAATGAATCAATCAACAATAATGTAACTAACAGAATTATATGTAGCCAATTAAACATTACGGAGAATCCAATAATGGAACGGATGTTCGAACCGGACAAGAAGTAACTCTCGAAATATACGAACCAGCCAAACCAATCTCTATTTAGAGTTTTTTCGAAATGTGAGAAAATGGTTGATGATATAACTGTTGGGTCACGAGACAAGAGTAAATCACCTCGGAAAGTCTGCTGTTCTGATCGCGACCAGCAAATCATCAGGGTTTTCAAAATTCAAATATCCAACACTTCACGTTTTTGTATTGCAGAGAATATACGGTACCGTACCTATACGAACTTTTGCTAACGTATACTATATATATACGAATATGTGCGTAAGTTTTTTTCTTACTACTAAATTTGCTAATATGTGCACATCTCGTATCACTGTTTACATGTTGTTAGAATACATTAATTTTATTTTATGTTCTGATGTATAGCATTTTTACATGTTTTTAGCTATTGATTTTGCTCATTTTTAGTGTTTAAAGATTGCATTTAGGTATCATTAGGTGTTGCATGTTGGGGTCAAAATCGGTCAATGACGAAATCGTCACCCGAAAGTCCTCGAAGAAAAGCCAGCGACGATCAAATCCAAGAAACGGTCGCCGCCGATGAAACTCACGGAGGCTCGTCCACTCCCATCGGCGCCAACGGCGAGGGTCCTGGCGCCCATCCATGCGATCGTCTCATGATCTCGGGCAATGACACATCTTGGTCCTTGAAATCCATATGCGGATTGCCGAGATCTACAATGAGTCTTCCGTAAAACCTTCCGATTGTTTAAAAGATTCATCTTTTAACATATCTAGAACTCGAGCCACATTGCTCTCATCCTCGACGACGAAAATCAAGATCTAAGTCCATCTCAAAATCCCGATACTCGCGAGGAAACAATTATCTCGAGATCTACGATAGAGACCCTCCCAAAACTTCGAAGATTTCCGCAAACAACCGGCGAGGAAAGATCGAACAAACCCACAGACGGCAAAGGCGGCTGGCACCAGCGCCGCAGCGGGGCGCGAGCTGGCGCCGGCAACACCGACCTGGCGCCCGGCGGCACCGACCTGGCGCCCGGCGGCACCGACCTGGCGCCCGGCGGCAGCGAAGCGGGCTGGCCTGGCGCCAGCGGCACCAACCTGGCGCCGTGACGGAAGCGGGCTGGCCTGGCGCCAGCGGCACCGACTGGCGCCAGCGGCACCGACCTGGCGCCCGGTGGAACTATGAAGACCCATATGAACTAACTTAACGCTACGGCCCTGGCACCTAATCGGCCACGCGTCTGGGCTAACCTCGTAAGCAACAAACCCGACCTAAGCAGCCGTGACCAGAGGACCTGGGGCACAACGGCAAAGCGGAGATGAGCTGGCTGGCGCCAGCGGCACCGACCTGGCGCCAGCGGCACCGACCTGGCGCCAGCGGCACCGACCTGGCGCCGGCGGCACGCTGGACGCTGGCTGGCGCCAGCGGCACCCGACTGGCGCCCGGCGGCACCGACTGGCGCCAGCGGCACCGACCTGGCGCCCGGCGGCACCGACTGGCGCCAGCGGCACCGACCTGGCGCCAGCGGCACCGACCTGGCGCCAGCGGCACCAACCTGGCGCTGGCGGCACCAAATCCGCAGCAGACGGCCTGGCGCCCGGCGGCACCGGCCTGGCGCCCGGCGGCACCGTCCGCAGCAGGCGGCACAGCCGTACCCGACTGGCGCCCGGCGGCACCGACTGGCGCCCGGCGGCACAAATCCGCAGCGGGCGGCCTGGCGCCAGCGGCACCGACCTGGCGCCGGCGGCTTCCGTCAGGCGGCCTGGCGCCCGGCGGCACCGTCTTGCAGTCGGCCTGGCGTCGGTCCACGGCCCTCGTCCGGTCGTTCCTATCTTGCCGGTTCGATCCCATCTTAGCTTGTTCGGATCAATCACGCAAGTTTGGTATGATCGCGGTTACTCTAAACGCCACTCCCTCGACTAAACAAGGAATTGAGGTTCGCCGGGCTCACAAGACCTTCAAAGACTGTCCTTCGAAAAACCGTAAAAGCTTAAGCGATTGCCTGCCAAAGCGTTACGTGCGATTTTCGAAAAGAAGGATAACTATGGCGGTTTATCTTTATCCTCACATAAGAGATAAATGTCAAGTTTCCATAAGAGATAAATATCAAGTTTCGGAAGATAAATGTCAAGATTTCGAAGATAAGCGTCAAGTTTCCGATAAACACAAAGATGGGCGAAAATGAAAAAGGCCCAACTCAGCCAGCGAGAAGAGACCGTCATAGGAGGAGTATATAAGGAGAGCTTTGAGCAAGAAGCAAACCAGATCAAAAGCGTCGAGCACTTAGAGCAACTTAGCATTCTTTTCGTTTTCACTAGCGAGCTGCGACTCAACTAGGATAGACTTAGGCGATCAGACTAGCGAACTTGCCGACAGCTCGTAGCCAAGGCTCTTACCTGTTGTTCACGCCAAGCGGATTCGAAATAAAATCTTTTGCTCTATTCTTTTTCTTACGATTTTTATTTTGTTTTCATATTTTCTTTGTCGAACTGATTGTGTGGGTGTGCGGCCCAGCAGATATCCGGACCTTCGGGGAAGGCTTGGTTCACTCGGCTTTCCTCCAAATCAACTTAATTTGGCGGTCGCGAATTTCGGTTCCCACAGTTTGGCTAGAAGGAGGGGGTTACGGTTTATCTATCTACGCAACTGCTGCGCTCGATCATGTCAGCCGACGCCACCAAGGATCAGCCAGCTAGGCGGAACACCGTCGATGCCAACGCTGAGAAGACTCCAGCTGGAGACACGCTCAGTCATCACTGCTGATGCAAACACTGAGGCTCAAACAGATGAAGGAACTGTTTATCGCTTCAGGCTGGGAACAACAGACAAGCTGATAACCTCGCCGCAAAACAGGTCGATACCTTAACTGCGAGGAGCAAGTTGCAGCGGATCCACCAAGGCACGCCATGCAGGAGACTCGACGGATCTCCGGCACGAGAAAAGATGCCCGAAGAGCCCACTCAGAAGCGGCTCGAAAGGACAGCAAGCGACCTCGCGAGAACCTTCCACTCCCGGCTGCAGGAAACAAGGATAGCGGCGTCGGCGCGCTCGATCTGGATGTCAGCGACGATCGGACCCTTCCGATGAAGCGCTGACATCCACCCAGAGAACCGAAGCCAGTCCGCTCGGCGGGCGGTATCGCCGATAGGCCCATGACAGAGGAAGAAGAACTCTACTGGATGGAGCAGGAAGAACTCGCGGAAGATCAAACTGGATCTATCGCGACCAGCGTCGACAGGTTCGAGGAACGCCGGGCAATATGCAGATCCATGATCTCCGTGAATCTCTCAAAAGACCGTGGCTGAAGTGAAAGCGTAAAATCGCAGATTCATCAGGCGACCAGTTCCGCCCGAGATCGATAGACTTCTCGAGGAAGCACGGAAAACACCGTTCACCACTCGGATCGCGGAAACCGCATCTCAGACCGAGGAAGATCAAAATCGGTCTATGGCGGTACGGATCCTAAGTCGCACCTGCAGTCCTTCCAGATCGCAATGGGTAGGTGCAAACTCCGAGAGCCGAACGGACGCAGGTCATTGTCTTCTTCTTCGCCGAGCACTCAAAGGTGCTGCGCTGCCGAGTGGTTCTCCCTGCCCAAAAGGAACTCCATCGAAGCTTCCGCTAACTGGCCTCGGCGCTTCTCAAACAGTACTCCATGTTCTTGGATAGAGAAACGTCCGACGTGAATCTATGGAGTCCAGCTCGGAGGAAGAAACAAACAGATCAAAAGCGTCAGGCGCCGAGCAACTTAGCATTCTTTTCTGTTTTCACTAGCGAGCTGCTTTCGACTAGGATAGACTTAGGCGATCAGACTAGCGAACTTGCCGACAGCTCTGCGTAGCCAAGGCTCTTACCTGTTGTTCCGCGCTCAAGCGGATTCGGAAATAAAATCTTTTGCTCTATTCTTTTTTCTTACGATTTTTATTTTGTTTTCATATTTTCTTTGTCGAACTGATTGTGTCGTGTGCGGCCCAGCAGATATCCGGGACCTTCAGGGAAGGCTTGGTTCACTCGGCTTTCCTCAAATCAACTTAATTTGGCGGTCGCGAATTTCGGTTCCCACAGTTTGGCTAGAAGGAGGGGGTTACGGTTTATCTATCTCATGGCCACTGCCTTCGATCATGTCAGCCGGCGCCACCAAGGATCAGCCAGCTAGGCGGAACACCGTCGATGCCAGCGCTGAAGACTCCAGCTGGAACCGTCTACAGTCACTGCTGATGCAAACACTGAGGCGCTCAAACAGATGAAGGAACTGTTTACTTCCGCCCAGGCGCGGGCGGAACAACAGGACAAGCTGATAACCTCGCTCGCAAAACAGGTCGATACCTTAACTGCGAGGAGCAAGTTGCAGCGGATCCACCAAAGGCGCCCGGCAGGAGACTTCGACGGATCTCGAAGCACGAGAAAAGATGCCCGAAAGAGCCCACTCAGGAAGCGGCTCGAAAGGACAGCAAGCGACCTCGCCAGAACCTTCCACTCGGCTGCAGGAAACAAGGATAGCGGCGTCGGCGCGCCGATCTGGATGTCAGCGACGATCGGACCCTTCGATGAAGCGCTGACATCCACCGAAGAACCGAAGCCAGTCCGCTCGGCGGGCGGTATCGCCGATAGGCCCATGACGAAGAGGAAGAACTCTACTGGATGGAGCAGGAAGAACTTCAGCGGAAGATCAAACTTCGGATCTATCGCGACCAGCGTCGACAGGTTCGAGGAACGCCGGCGGCAATAGCGAGATCCATGATCTCCGTGAATCTCTCAAAAGACCGTGGCTGAAGTGGCGGTAAAATCGCAGATTCATCAGGCGACCAGTTCCGCCCGAGATCGATAGACTTCTCGAGGAAGCACGGAAAACACCGTTCACCACTCGGATCGCGGAAACGCATCTCAGACCGAGGAAGATCAAAATCGGTCTATGGCGGTACGACGGATCCTAAGTCGCACCTGCAGTCCTTCCAGATCGCAATGGGTAGGTGCAAACTCCCGGGCCTTGAAGCGGGGCGCAGGTCATTGTCTTCTCTTCGTCGAGCACCTCAAGGTGCTGCTTCGAGTGGTTCTCCGGCTCAAAGGAACTCCATCGGAAGCTTCCGCTAACTGGCCTCGGCGTTTCTCAAACAGTACTCCATGTTCTTGGATAGAAAGCGTCCGGCGTGAATCTATGAGTCTAGCTTCGGAAGGAAGGCGAGTAAGCTCCAGCGACTTCATCGCGAAGGTTCAAACTGGTGATGGCGAGTAGCGGGCATCAGCGACAATGTCGCAATCGGCGCTACGAGAAAAACTCTGCAGTACAAGTCGAAGTTCGAAAGTGGATACTACTGGAAAAGCGCGGACAATCAGGATACTCTCCACAAGGCAACGACTTCATCATCATGGAAGAAGAGATGAAGCTTATCGCCAGAAGCACGGACCGCAGAAAACGGCGTCGAAGAAACCCTCTCGTAGCGACAAATCGTCCATCACGAAGGGGAAGGCGTCCAAGGCGAGCATAACTTCGCCATCAACTTCGAACAAGGCAAAACCTCCGGAAACACCTGGACCAGGAACCAGTACAAGGATAACTCCTACTGCGAGTTCCACGAGACCGAGGTCACTCCACTGCGAACTGCAAGGTTCTCGGCGTCCGGCTCGCCGCAAAACTCCTCACCGGCGAGCTATCAAAGGTCAAGAGTATAAAGGACTTGCTCACGGACTCCGACCGCCCAAAGGCTAACAAAACTGCCTCCGAAGACAGCGACCGAAAACCAATCAGGGAAAAGCGGAAGAAGACAGGGCGACCAAGGAACAACAGCGGTCGCCCGGAGGGTAAACATGATCATCGGAGGATCCGCAGTTCTACCAGGACTCTGTCTCATCGATAAAAGCCTACGGGCAAAAGCGAGACCAGTTCCAACTGGTTCCCGGACAGCGATGTTCCTAACCACACAATCGCTTCGAGGAACCGAGACCGTCGAATCGACAAACCTCACTCGCGACCCTTTGGTATCGACACGGTCATCCGGGATCTCCACTACAAGAAAACAGGCTATCTTGATGGACAAAATCGTCGGTATGTCGTCGGAATAACCGTATTCGGCGACATACCGAAATATGTCCTCGGAAAAATTCCTCGGAATTTCATTTTTCCTCGGAATTTCCTCGGAATTTTCTGACGGAATTCCGAGGAAACATAATTCCGAGGAAACTGTGAGGACTATGGTTCGTCGGAAAATTCCGAGGAAGCATGCCCTCGGAAAATTCCGAGGAAGCATGCCCTCGGAAAATTCCGAGGAAGCTTGCCCTCGGAAAATTCCGAGGAAGCATGCCCTCGGAAAATTCCGAGGAACACTGCCCTCGGAAAATTCCGAGGGAGATCTTCCTCGGAATTTCCAAAAAATATTTTAAAAAATAAATAAATTTTCGAAATTTAAATTTGAAAATATAAAAATATTTAATAAATATATAAATGATTTTATAATATAAAAAATATATTTTATATACAAAAAACGTTTTCATAACCGAAAAATTAATTACAAAAATAGTTTTAATATATAAAAAATAATTTAATAATTACAAAAAATAGTTTTAATATATAAAAAATAGTTTAATAATTACAAAAAATAGTTTTAATATATAAAAAATAGTTTAATAATTGCAAAAAATAGTTTTAATATATAAAAAATAGTTTAATAATTATAAAAAATAGTTTTAATATAGAAAAAATAGTTTAATAATTAAAAGAATAGTTTTAATATGTAAAAAATAGTTTAATAATTACAAAAAATAGTTTTAATATATAAAAAATAGTTTAATAATTACAAAAATAGTTTTAATATATAGAAAATAGTTTAATAATTAAAAAATAGTTTTAATATGTAAAAAATAGTTTAATAATTACAAAAAATAGTTTAAATATATAAAAAATAGTTTAATAATTACAAAAATAGTTTTAATATATAGAAAATAGTTTAATAATTAAAAAATAGTTTTGATATACAAAAAACGTTTTCATATTATATATACATAATTATCAATTAGATTTTTATAACCACAAAATTAATAAAAACTTAAAAAAAAATTCCATACCATAATCAAACTCTCAATAACAACAAATAATCACAATCCTCACAAAAAAACCATAATCAAACTATCACTACACAATCACACCATTCAACCTAACAAAATCTATAAAAATCACCTAACACCATAATCAAACTCGATTTTGAATCTAAAAGAGAGGGATAGTGTCCTTACATGATTTGGGAGTGGAATTGAGGAGAAATCCACTTGAATCGCGGAAATCGTCGAAGGAGGAGAGGGAGAGGCGGAGTTCGCGAGGAAGAGGAAGAGAAATGGGGAAGAAAGGTCTGCTCGACCTAATTATAAAATAAAAATTCCGGCGAATGTCCGTCGAATTTCCATTATAATTTAATAGGTTCCACGAATTTCCTCGGAAACCATTAATTTAATTTTCGAAATATTTGGCGGTTTGGATTGCGGGTAAATGAAAATATTCGAGGAAAGTATCTTCCTCGAATTTCCTCGAATATTCGAGGAAATTCGAGGAAATACTGAAAACCACTACCTTCTCGAATTTCCTCGAATATTCTGAGGAAATTCGAGGAACCAGGGTTTTAAACAAAAACCAGTACCTTCCTCGAATTTCCTCAGAATATTCGAGCTTCGAAATATGGTTTGGGGTTTCAAAACATCAATTTTTTGCCGTATTTCATTTATTATACAAATGTAATGCATACCATTGAGGATTCTTTGTATAGATGATCATAAACCATGAAATAACAAAATTTCAAAAATAATGGTAAGTATTCCCTTTAACGTTTATTAAAATGTATAAGTGTTTCTCTTATGATGTGTGGTTTTCGTTCATGCAATCGTAAAAGTGTTTGTTATCGTGTAAAACACCAAAGTTTGACTTTATAATCTGGTTAAGACACTTAATGAAGGTTATATACGTGTTATTCAATCCATAAGCGTTGTTTTCGGTTTAAAATCTAGTTCCTCGAATTTCCTCGGAATATTCGAGGAAATTCGAGGAAATACTGAAAACCACTACCTTCCTCGAATTTCCTCGAATTTTCTGAGAAATTCGAGGAACCAGGGTTTTAAACAAAAACCAGTACCTTCCTCGAATTTCCTCAGAATATTCGAGGAAATCCGAATTATGGTTTGGGGTTTCAAAACATCAATTTTTTGCCGTATTTCATTTATTATACAAATGTAATGCATACCATTGAGGATTCTTTGTATAGATGATCATAAACCATGAAATAACAAAATTTCAAAAATAATGGTAAGTATTCCTTTAACGTTTATTAAAATGTATAAGTGTTTCTCTTATGATGTGTGGTTTTCGTTCATGCAATCGTAAAAGTGTTTGTTATCGTGTAAAACACCAAAGTTTGACTTTATAATCTGGTTAAGACACTTAATGAAGGTTATATCGTGTTATTCAATCCATAGCGTTGTTTTGGGTTTAAAATCCCTAGTTCCTCGAATTTCCTGGAATATTAGGAAATTGAAATACTGAAAACCACTACCTTCCTCGAATTTCCTCGAATTTTCTGAGGAAATTCGAGAACCAGGGTTTTAAACAAAAACCAGTACCTTCTCGAATTTCCTCGAATATTCCGAGGAAATTCGAGGAATTATGGTTTGGGGTTTCAAAACATCAATTTTTTGCCGATTTCATTTATTATACAAATGTAATGCATACCATTGAGGATTCTTTGTATAGATGATCATAAACCATGAAATAACAAAATTTCAAAAATAATGGTAAGTATTCCCTTTAACGCTTATTAAAATGTATAAGTGTTTCTCTTATGATGTGGTTTTCGCTCATGCAATCGTAAAAGTGTTTGTTATCGTAAAACACCAAAGTTTGACTTTATAATCTGGTTAAGACACTTAATGAAGGTTATATACGTGTTATTCAATCCGCGAAAACGTTGTTTTCGGTTTAAAATCCCTAGTTCCTCGAATTTCCTCGAATATTCTCGAGGAAATTCGAGGAAATACTGAAAACCACTACCTTCCTCGAATTTCTCGAATTTTCTGAGGAAATTCGAGGAACCAGGGTTTTAAACAAAACAGATTTTCCTCGAATTTCCTCAAGATATTCCGAGGAAATTCGAGAATTATGGTTTGGGGTTTCAAAACATCAATTTTTTGCCGATTTCATTTATTATACAAATGTAATGCATACCATTGAGGATTCTTTGTATAGATGATCATAAACCATGAAATAACAAAATTTCAAAAATAATGGTAAGTATTCCCTTTAACGCTTATTAAAATGTATAAGTGTTTCTCTTATGATGTGTGGTTTTCGCTCATGCAATCGTAAAAGTGTTTGTTATCGTGTAAAACACCAAAGTTTGACTTTATAATCTGGTTAAGACACTTAATGAAGGTTATATACGTGTTATTCAATCCATAAAAGCGTTGTTTTCGGTTTAAAATCCCTAGTTTGAATTTCCTCGAATATTCTCGAGGAAATTCGAGGAAATACTGAAAACCACTACCTTCCTGGAATTTCCTCGAATTTCCTGAGGAAATTCGAGGAACCAGGGTTTTAAACAAAAACCAGTACCTTCTCGAATTTCCTCGAATATTCTCGAGGAAATTCGAGGAATTATGGTTTGGGGTTTCAAAACATCAATTTTTTGCCGATTTCATTTATTATGCAAATGTAATGCATACCATTGAGGATTCTTTGTATAGATGATCATAAACCATGAAATAACAAAATTTCAAAAATAATGGTAAGTATTTCCTTTAACGCTATTAAAATGTATAAGTGTTTCTCTTATGATGTGTGGTTTTCGCTCATGCAATCGTAAAAGTGTTTGTTATCGTGTAAAACACCAAAGTTTGACTTTATAATCTGGTTAAGACACTTAATGAAGGTTATATACGTTATTCAATCCGCGAAAACGTTGTTTTCGGTTTAAAATCCCTAGTTTCGAATTTCCTCGAATATTCTGAGGAAATTCGAGAAATACTGAAAACCACTACCTTCCTCGAATTTCCTCGGAATATTCTGAGGAAATTCGAGGAACCAGGGTTTTAAACAAAAACCAGTACCTTCTCGGAATTTCCTCGAATATTCGAGGAAATTCGAGGAATTATGGTTTGGGGTTTCAAAACATCAATTTTTTGCCGTATTTCATTTATTATACAAATGTAATGCATACCATTGAGGATTCTTTGTATAGATGATCATAAACCATGAAATAACAAAATTTCAAAAATAATGGTAAGTATTCCCTTTAACGCTATTAAAATGTATAAGTGTTTCTCTTATGATGTGTGGTTTTCGTTAATGCAATCGTAAAAGTGTTTGTTATCGTAAAACACCAAAGTTTGACTTTATAATCTGGTTAAGATACTTAATGAAGGTTATATACGTGTTATTCAATCCGCGAAAACGTTGTTTTCGGTTTAAAATCCCTAGTTCTCGAATTTCCTCGAATATTCTGAGGAAATTCGAGAAATACTGAAAACCACTACCTTCCTCGAATTTCCTCGAATATCTGAGAAAATCGGAACCAGGGTTTTAAACAAACCGATACCTTCCTCGAATTTCCTCGAGAATATTCGAGGAAATCGAAATTATGGTTTGGGGTTTCAAAACATCAATTTTTTGCCGTATTTCATTTATTATACAAATGTAATGCATACCATTGAGGATTCTTTGTATAGATGATCATAAACCATGAAATAACAAAATTTCAAAAATAATGGTAAGTATTCCCTTTAGCGTTTATTAAAATGTATAAGTGTTTCTCTTATGATGTGTGGTTTTCGTTAATGCAATCGTAAAAGTGTTTGTTATCGTGTAAAACACCAAAGTTTGACTTTATAATCTGGTTAAGATACTTAATGAAGGTTATATACGTGTTATTCAATCCGCGAAAGCGTTGTTTTCGGTTTAAAATCCCTAGTTCCTCGAATTTCCTCGAATATTCGAGGAATTCGAGGAAATACTGAAAACCACTACCTTCCTCGAATTTCCTCGAATATACGAAATGTTTCTTCCTCGAATTTCCTCGGAAAATTCGGTCGAAGAAACCACATTTCTTGGTTTCCTCGGTATTTCCTCGGTTTTTGGTCAGAAAATTCCGAGGAACTCATTTTCCCTCGGTATGTTCCTCAGAATAACGATGTTTTCTTGTAGTGCTCGAAGTCGGCCGCATTCTCGTCGATACTGGAAGCACGGTCAACGTCATCTTCCGCGACACCCTCTACAGGATGAAGATCCCACTTGGGGAAGTCGTCCCTGAGCCAAAACCTTTGACGGGGTTCTCGGGCGTCACTACCATGACCCTCGGGAAAATTAAACTCCCAGTCATGGCGAAGGAAGTTACAAAGATCGTCGAGTTTGCAGTAGTCGACAACCCGGCCATCTACAACGCCATCATGGGAACCCCTTGGATCAACTCCATGAAGGCAGTACCGTCCACATATCACCTCGGTATCAAATTCCGACTCGACCGGAACCGCAGCCATCACGGGGTTGCGAAGCAGTCGAGACTCGTTACCTAGCGAGTTCAAACTGCGAAAGATCGGAGCGCCCTGCGGTCAACCCAAAGCGAGCAAAGGAATCACACAACATTCCCGAAGATCAAGAAAGATGATCCAAAATCATCTGAACAGGCAACGATTCAAGACGACGACAAAGCCTCTGAATCCACCGCCGTAAGAACGGACAGCTCGACCCCCGCACAAACCACTGATCCGATCAGCACGATCGGAACGGCAACGCACGGGGAGTAAAAACGTCCACGGCAACTATCAGAACTACGAGATGGCTTGATCCTCGAAAGAGGTACGTAGGCAGCTCGTCGAAGCCCGACGAGTTCAGCTATCCCCCTCACCAAAAAGGGGGGGGGACTGGGTGCGTATACTCCTATACTCCCACAAAAACGCGAAAAATCCGCATATGTACTTTAAACTTCTCGAAATTTTTTAATAAAATTCTTTCTATCTTTCATGCTCACTTAAACGCATCAACGCCTCGGAAAAACGAAAATCATATCTTCAAAAGAAACGCCGACGCGAACTTTTAAAAAGATAACAAAACTCGATATCCGCAAAAGACAGTCCACCAGCGACTTAAAAAACTCCGCCCGTCGATTGGCCCGACGACGCCACAAGAAACGCTTCACTAAATACAAAATCGTGAGTCAGACCTACAAGGTCCTCTTACATCCGACAAGGATATCATAGCTATATACAAGAAACCAAAATTTTGGTTTAGCGTCTCGGATAAACTCCGAAGATAGCTCGATTCTTTTAACACAAGTCATATAAGCGGCTGACTAGTCGCGGACTTTAAACGAAAAGAATCAGGAAGAAATCACTAACAGGCAAAACGAAAGCCGATCAGTCATCGCGACAGCCTCAAAGCTGAGAGTAAACGAGGTCTTGCCCTAAACCCAGTCTTGCTGGATCTTGACATCTCACAGACATAGTATCGTGATAGATCCCAAAACATGTCTCTTATCGCTACACCTAAAACGCCACTAAAAGTAGCATACGGACAGTTTAAAAAAAGAGTTAGGATAATGGTGACTACTGCATCCTTCCCTCTACACTTGACGAAAGTATAAATCAAAACAAAAGCGAAATCTCGCAAATTTTCATATTCATAAAAGCCGCAAAAGACGGCAGGATTCAAGGCCACCAACGGCCAGTCCAAAAACATAAGAATGCAACCTCCAACGGTCGCAGGATAAAATTACTAAAACGCCACACGGCAAGAAAATTCAATTCACAAAAGGAAGTCAACGTTGAGAAACCGGATGCAGAAATCCCAAATGAAGTAGCAGGCTGGTCCACTTCCTCATTCACGCCGAGCATTCCCACCATTCTCGGCATTCTCATCAGCTCCAACCTCCATCAGATCCTCGAAACCTCGATAGGTTCCCATAGTCTCCGGACTCTTTCTTCTACCGGAGGAACCAAGGACTCAGCATGAGCACACTCGCCATGAAATCCTTCATTTCAGCGATCTCGAATCGAAGAGAAATCTGGGTTCGAGACTTGTAAAGATTTACGACCGAACCTCGGCACTTCGCGAAATCACCAACAAACTCCTGAGCTTCTTTAAAGCATTGAAACTCAGCAGCAAACGATTCCGCCTGCCTTGCCACCTCCGCTGCGACCATCCTTCTTCCTCTCCTTTCCGCCCGTCACGAGCCCGGCGTGAAGCTCAGCTTGCTTCGCTTCTGTGCCTTCACCTCTTGACGGAACCGAAAAGCTCGCCCACTTCTGTGGTCTTGAAGTTAGCAATCCTGGATTTGCGAGCTTCGAGTCAAGCGCCTCGCTAAACACTCTTAGACCCTGCATAAAACTCAAGATCAGCAAGCCTGCTTATATCGGATTGACGCAAGGTTAAAGAAGTTCGAAGGGCCAAACCTCGTTGACACGTTGGGAGCCCTCGGCAAAAACCCGTTGTTTCTCCTCATCCTCCAGCGACTCATCAGTAGTAAACTCCGGAGGAAGGCTATCAAAGAAGTTGTTAGGTGGAAAACGCTGGCTCCGTCTTTTCCGTTGGAATAAAACTAGGTTTTCTCCCAGCGGTGAAGGGTTTTCGAGCCTTCCCCATCATCGATTTCCTTCCCCTTACGAGACCTCTGTCTGCGCCTCGGTAGAACCCGCGGTAACAGGTTCGGCGTCGTACGACGGAACAGGACCCCGGGACCGATAAAGCTTAACCGCATCTCGGATCCGTTCGAGGGTGAAGGATTTCCAGAAAAACGGCCTTTGACAAAGAAGATCTCTCTTGAAGCGTTACCAGGCAAATCGCGCGGTAGGGTTGTTCCACAAAGCGGAAATTTTGTCAAGACTTCGCACTTCGAAAAAGTGAGATGACAACGAGTTTTCGTCATATTACCTCGGTTAAAGTTCCATGCTCGCGGAAATAGATGGAGGCAGCTCTCCTCGACAGACTTCGCCATCTATTTGAACAAAGAAAAGCGCTCCTGCCACGATTTGGGATTCGAAGTAGTCCCCTGAATCACGGCCATATCCTTCTTAGGCAGCATGGAATAGTAACCGTCACTCCCCGTCGGCCGAGTACCCCAAAGACCTTCGAAATCATCGGGACCAAGATCAATCCCGAGTTCGTAGCTAGCGATTAGTACGCCAAGCCAACTCTCCGGGCAGGAGCGCTGAGTTGGCTGATCGAAAGACCGGCGGTGAAGCGCCGCGAACAATGGCACCAGGAATTGGGAACCACATGCGGCGATGCGTAAAAGCTTAAGTAACATGTAAAGAAATCTTGCGGAGGATTCCTTGCACTCTCGTTACCAACGGGAATCCGAAATTTGACTCCTTCAGGAACCTGGTAAAAATCTCGAAGAACCTTGAGATATTTACGAGAACCGGCTTCGGTGCAAAAGAGCACCGGGCTGCCTCGAGGCCTCTTGAACAGGGATCTCGGCAGTGTCGGGGCGAACCTACAAGGGCTCGGTATCGCATTCCTCTTTTCCTCCTCGATCGACTCCTCTGCTTTACCGTTACATGGGCGGAGAGTCATCCGAGGATGAATGGGAAGAAGAGTTTCTCTTTGAGTATCTTGAAGACATTGTTCTTAAAGAGAGAGAAAGGATTCTTGAGAGAGTAAAACCTTGTGATGAAGTAAGAATGAGATTTCTTACTCCATATAAAGGAGGTAAAATCACTATTTACCCCGATTTTCGGCTGACGATTACATCTCAACACCTTCCCACACGGCTATACCGCAAGCTAGGATCCGACAGGCTCTACGGTTCCTAGCTAGCTGGGGGGCTAACTGTTGGGGTCAAAATCGGTCAATGACGAAATCGCCACCGAAAGTCCTCGAAGAAAAGCCAGCGACGATCAAATCCAAGAAACGGGTCGCCGCCGATGAAACTCACGGAAGGCTCGTCCACTCCCATCGGCGCCAACGGCGAGGGTCCTGGAGCCCATCCATGCGACCTGGCGCCGGCGGCACGCTGGACGCTGGCTGGCTCATGCCGGGCGGCACTCGCCTGGCGCCGGCGGCACCGACCTGGCGCCGGCGGCACGCTGGACGCTGGCTGGCTCATGCCGGGCGGCACTCGCCTGGCGCCGGCGGCACGCTGACGCTGGCTGGCTCATGCCGGGCGGCACTCGCCTGGCGCCGGCGGCACGCTGGACGCTGGCTGGCTCATGCCGGGCGGCACTCGCCTGGCGCCGGCGGCACGCTGGACGCTGGCTGGCTTGGCACCGGGCGCACGCTGGACGCTGGCTGGCTCATGCCGGGCGGCACTCGCCTGGCGCCGGCGGCACGCTGGACGCTGGCTGGCTCATGCCGGGCGGCACTCGCCTGGCGCCGGCGGCACGCTGGACGCTGGCTGGCTCATGCCGGGCGGCACTCGCCTGGCGCCGGCGGCACCGACCTGGCGCCGGCGGCACCGACCTGGCGCCGGCGGCACCGACCTGGCGCCGGCGGCACCGACCTGGCGCCGGCGGCACCGACCTGGCGCCGGCGGCACCGACCTGGCGCCGGCGGCACTCGCCTGGCGCCGGCGGCACTCGCCTGGCGCCGGCGGCACTCGCCGCTGGTCGGCCTGGCGCCGGTCCACGCCCTCGTCGGTCGTTCCTATCTTGCCGGTTCGATCCTATCTTAGCTTGTTCGATCAATCTACGCAAGTTTGGTATGATCGCGGTTACTCTAGAACGCCTCTTCCTCGACTAAACAAGGAATTGAGGTTCCTTCGGAAACACCGAGACCTTCAAAGACTGTCCTTCGAAAAACCGTAAAAGCGCTGCTTAACCGTAGCGGCCAAAAGCGTACGTTCGATTTTCGAAAAGAAGGATAACTATGACGGTTTATCTTTATCCTCACATAAGAGATAAATGTCAAGTTTCCATAAGAGATAAATATCAAGTTTCCGAAGATAAATGTCAAGATTTCCGAAGATAAACGTCAAGTTTCCCGATAAACACAAAGATGGACGAAAATGGAAAAGGCCCAACTCAGCCCGCGAGAAGATAGACCGTCATAGGAGGAGTATATAAGGAGAGCTTTGAGCAAGAAGCAAACCAGATCAAAAGCGTCCGAGCACTTAGAGCAACTTAGCATTCTTTTGTTTTCACTAGCGAAGCGACTCAACTAGGATAGACTTAGGCGATCAGACTAGCGAACTTGCCGACAGCTCTCGTAGCCAAGGCTCTTACTGTTGTTCACGCCAAACGCTGATTCGAAATAAAATCTTTTGCTCTATTCTTTTTCTTCACGATTTTTATTTCGTTTTCATATTTTCTTTGTCGAACTGATTGTGTGGGTAATGCGGCCAGCAGATATCCGGGACCTTCAGGGAAGGCTTGGTTCACTCGGCTTTCCTCCAAATCAACTTAATTTGACGGTGCGAATTTCGGTTCCCACATTGCATTTGTACATATTGCATATACAAGGGCTGGAATGCACAATCATAAATTTTGGGGCGAAATCAAGGATTAATCTGCACAAAATGGAAGTTATGGGGCCAAAGTCGAAGAGGAAGAAGAAGAAACACAGTTTCCCCTACAGCTCTGAAGTGCTCACTTCATGAACTTGTCTTCAGCACTTTGTTGCTGTAGAGAAATCTGCAAAGTTACCTAGAACCCTGAAGTGACCACTTTAGGAAAGCTGTATCTTACACATTGATGCTCTAGGGAAACTGTTTTATTTGGGCTTTTGTATTTTGAAGCCCATTAGGGTTTTGCCTATATATATGTTGTTAAGGGTGATAAAAATCCTAAGCTATCTCAGCCACATTTTTTTTTTTTTTTTTAGATCTAAAAACTCTTGTTGATTCTAGTATTAATCTAAGTGCTTATCTTGTTTATATCCTTTCTAATCTTCTCTAAACATGATTCTTCAAGGATCGGTGACAGATTCTTGGGTTTCTATGGCTTTTAGTGAGTAGTCTTTTAGAGTTTTCGGGTTGGTAGATTAGAGTGAAAGATGGATGATTGATGATTCTTATGACTAGATTAACATTGTTTTAAGCTTGCTAAGGGTTCTTAATGCTAGATTGGACTTGATCACTCTCGTCTAGATCTAAAGCTATTTCACGCCCAAAAGGTGTTTGTTGAAATTCTTGAACGAACTTAGTATTGTCCTTTACAGATTTGGCCAACGGAAGTTGATGCCCGAGCTGTCTAGTGGTTAGTAGACTTGTGATTCATGCATGCTTGATTGCGTTAGGCAAATGGCAGTTGATGTTTAATTCATGATAGCATAGGGGTTTCTGTCACGGAAGTGGATTAATCTATTTAAATGAGATCTAGACCTTTAGAACATTAGTTAGTCGATGATGTCTAGCATCTAAGTCTGAAGTCAATCTCTCTGATCAATTACCATATCCAAGAGCTCGTCTTTCTTAGCTTATTTCAACACCTTTCCCCGCAATTTCTAGTGATGTTTAAAATACTCCTCCAGCTGACTACTCAACCTCATCCATTCTTCTCGCCTGCTCCACTCCTACTGTATTTACCGGAAAATCTTCAAATTCTATAAGAAAAACACCATCTGGAGACTTAATATGAGTAGAGTTATCAAACTCCTCTACCCCCTCTTACTGTGGTAATAGGAGCTGCATTTCAAGCCATAGAAGTGACCTTTCCGGTTTCCTTACCCAAAATGATCACTTGAATTTCATGGAATTTTTAGCCTTTATGCTCCTATTTGTCGCATAAGCTACACTGGGGCAGAAGCAATAGGAAACATACACCCAACTCCACCTTCCCGGTCAGTGAAAGTAACACTCTTGATTACTGGCTTCTGAAGATTGACTTCTACAAAGATATGTGCTAATCCAGCCGAGTACATCATTCTGTAAATGGATGCAGTTATACAAAGTATCCCGCCGATGAAGACAAACACTTTAGGTCTTGTGGGAGAATAAGTGACTTGGCACAGATTTAAGATCAACCCAAATCAACAACATAAAAAATCCAGAGGCAAAGCAGCAGTTTTGGGTGAACAAGTGTTCAAACTTAAAGGAGCATCAACAACATGCCAATAATGCCTCTTACCACTCGCTGTCGGAGAGCTTCACTTTCTCTCTGAAACAGAACCATACTATTGCTAATGAATTGAACATCAATATTGTCCTTGGCGCCAGTAGTTGTCTAGGTGTGATTGACTGTAGTGTGAATGGATGCGACATGAGGAGCCTCCCCAATGAAATACCCCACCACAAATGACTTCCATATATAGCAAATAAAACTTCACATTAAATTCTTCTAGAATTTCAAGAGCCGTAACTCCATTCACCATTTTCAAAGCCAAATTTAGAAGCACTACATAGACCTCTCCCATCACTGAAGAGACCCACAAGGTCTGCATCACCATATCCACTAGTTTTACAGAGACTATGAATAAGATTTTTGGTAGATGAAAAACAGATATGAGTAAAGGTTACGAAAAGATATGAAGAAGAGAATATTATCCCCGATGAGCATAAGGCTCATCAACGGTGGTGATGGTAGATGTGTAACCTGAATCGCCTAATTTCTTAAGAGTGGAGAAAAAAACTCAGTGTGGAAAATAAATGTTGTAGAAACATACATGATTCTCAATACATTTGTGGTACATTCATTAAATCACTTTTCCACATGCAATAAGAGTTTTGGATTCAAATTGAATCTAAATAGATTTATTTATGTAAGATGTTGTTCATATTCACTTTTTTTATTATATCATAGTTAGATAGTTAGAATATGGTATATACATACTAGTACTATGTAAGCATTTGTTTTAAAGTTACGTACTTTATTTGTAATTTTAATTTAAAATAAATGAAATTGTTTTGACGAAAAAATTCTCATTAATATTTTAACTGATAAATATTTAACAACTGTACTAAAATATATGTGTTGATTATCAGATGATAGATAGTTATAAAATATTATTAGACCTGACCCCATAATGGAACTCGACTTAGAAATGTAAGTAAGGTATATGTAATATCGTTGTAAGATTATACATAGCAACTGTTTAACAACATAAGTAAACAAGAAACTTTTTATCAGTATAAGGGTTTTAACATGGTAGACAGTGATTTAAACAAAAAACATGGTAGACAGTGCCCGCTTGAGAGGGAGGGTGAACAGTGCATTCGCCGGGTTCCATCCTAAAATAAGTGAATTTAATGATAAAAGGACTAAGATTTTTGTTTTTGATTTGGCGGACAAACTAAAATGGGGCAGAAGCAATAGGAAACATACACCCAACTCCACCTTCCGGTCAGTGAAAGTAACACTCTTGATTACTGGCTTCTGAAGATTGACTTCTACAAAGATATGTGCTAATCCAGCCGAGTACATCATTCTGTAAATGGATGCAGTTATACAAAGTATCCCGCCGATGAAGACAAACACTTTAGGTCTTGTGGGAGAATAAGTGACTTGGCACAGATTTAAGATCAACCCAAATCAACAACATAAAAAATCCAGAGGCAAAGCAGCAGTTTTGGGTGAACAAGTGTTCAAACTTAAAGGAGCATCAACAACATGCCAATAATGCCTCTTACCACTGGCTGTCGGAGAGCTTCACTTTCTCTCTGAAACAGAACCATACTATTGCTAATGAATTGAACATCAATATTGTCCTTGGCGCCAGTAGTTGTCTAGGTGTGATTGACTGTAGTGTGAATGGATGCGACATGAGGAGCCTCCCCAATGAAATACCCCACCACAAATGACTTCCATATATAGCAAATAAAACTTCACATTAAATTCTTCTAGAATTTCAAGAGCCGTAACTCCATTCACCATTTTCAAAGCCAAATTTAGAAGCACTACATAGACCTCTCCCATCACTGAAGAGACCCACAAGGTCTGCATCACCATATCCACTAGTTTTACAGAGACTATGAATAAGATTTTTGGTAGATGAAAACAGATATGAGTAAAGGTTACTGAAAAGATATGAAGAAGAGAATATTATCCCCGATGAGCATAAGGCTCATCAACGGTGGTGATGGTAGATGTGTAACCTGAATCGCCTAATTTCTTAAGAGTGGAGAAAAAAACTCAGTGTGGAAAATAAATGTTGTAGAAACATACATGATTCTCAATACATTTGTGGTACATTCATTAAATCACTTTTCCACATGCAATAAGAGTTTTGGATTCAAATTGAATCTAAATAGATTTATTTATGTAAGATGTTGTTCATATTCACTTTTTTTATTATATCATAGTTAGATAGTTAGAATATGGTATATACATACTAGTACTATGTAAGCATTTGTTTTAAAGTTACGTACTTTATTTGTAATTTTAATTTAAAATAAATGAAATTGTTTTGACGAAAAAATTCTCATTAATATTTTAACTGATAAATATTTAACAACTGTACTAAAATATATGTGTTGATTATCAGATGATAGATAGTTATAAAATATTATTAGACCTGACCCCATAATGGAACTCGACTTAGAAATGTAAGTAAGGTATATGTAATATCGTTGTAAGATTATACATAGCAACTGTTTAACAACATAAGTAAACAAGAAACTTTTTTATCAGTATAAGGGTTTTTAACATGGTAGACAGTGATTTAAACAAAAAAAAAACATGGTAGACAGTGCCCGCTTGAGAGGGAGGGTGAACAGTGCATTCGCCGGGTTCCATCCTAAAATAAGTGAATTTAATGATAAAAGGGACTAAGATTTTTGTTTTTGATTTGGCGGACAAACTAAAATGCGGTGCGAAGAATTCTCTTTCAACTATGTTTTGCGTTGATTCCTTACCTCCAGTTTAGCTTTCCAGACTAGGACGATCTTCTTCTTAGTTTCTCTATTGTTGTAAAAAAAAGACTCATAATATTATGTTTAATTAATTACAATGCACTGAAAACAATTTGCCCAAAGGCCCAATATAGTAGTATTAGACCGGCCCAGATGGTAGAACAATGAAAACCTGACTATAATGGTTTTTGTGCTCCAGCGCTCTTGAAATCTCATCTGATAATAATGGTTTTTGTCCCGAAGAAAAGGGGAGGAATGGTTGGGCTCAGTTCGTTGAACGATGTCCCGAGGGCAATAGCAGCCTACGGTGCTACAAGGGATGAAGATTCTCAGCTCCGTGCAGATTTGATGGCTGTCAACAACGCATATCGGACTTCCAGGTGGACAACCAAGACAACGGGACTCAGATTAGGGCCACGGCAAGGATGTTCGATCTCATTGCAGAAAAAAATCTGGCGCTTGCGCAGATGTGGCAGGGTGTATGTTTGAACATCAACCCCCACTCTAAGAAGAAGCGACGAAGCCGGCGAGCAAAGTTCCCAGCTCTTTGACAACCTTAATCTTAGTTAGGTTTTTTCGATTTGTACTTTGGATATTATAATATCTTATATATTAGATTTTTATTTTAAATTTTTGAAATTAAAGAATTTTATAAAAATTTTATTTTTGTTATAAATCCATTGTGTGGATTGTCATTTAACCAAGTAGAAGTCCAAGGAGGTTTACATCCGATCCGACTATCCGGTCCATCTACACCCGTCTCCGATCCGTCTACATTCCGGTTCGAGATTAGAAGACTCAGTCAACCTCGTTATCATCACCTTGACCAAGTCTTCATGTATGACATCAATGTAGTCAATAGCAATTAATGTGTAGATTTACTTCCTTGTAAAGCATTTGTAAACCCTTGTATCAAACCACTATATAAAGTGGTGTTGGCTAATGAGAAATAGACACAACACTTTCTCTCAAACATTCTCTCAAATTATAACACGTTATCAGCACGATTGTTCTCTCCACCTGAGAAGTCTCTCTCCACCTGAGCTCTCTTTTCCGGCCATCTCTTTCGGCCAGAATTCAGGCGCAACTTTAAACCGTCGTATCTCTCAAACCCTGTGGAGCCAGACGACGATCCACATATTAATCTGAAGCCCAAGAAGAGAGGAATCTATTGCCGAAGACGGCTTGTCGATCCGATCTCAGACGCGTCCTAAATCGCATATACAATCCATGCCCATCTCCTAGTTATATCCATGGCCATCCCTCTCTCATGGTGGTCCATTCAGATCAATGTGGTAAAAAGGTAAACAAATCAAAACCGAAAAATCTAAGAACACCATTATATCTGAAACAAATCTAGGATCTATATGAATCCAAATCTTATAAACAATCTATGGATCCAAAATATTAATCTTGTTTCTATGATCCATATGATCCATATGAAACTTGATTCTAAAATCATTTGAGTCCATAAAATTATAATTTTCTAAAGGTTCTAAGTATCTCTAAATTATTAAAACATCTATAGATCTATATGAATCTTGTTTATATGAATCTTGTTTCTAAGAATTCTTGAAAATCAGTCAACCAAAATAAAATCAAAATTAAATCCAATCAATGCATATCTTTTCCTATTAATATTTGTTTTGTAACTGTCAAAGTTTTAAAAATCTTTTATGATTTTTATAAATGCATATTCGATTTTATAAATGCTTGTTTGATTTTATTGAATACATATCTTTGACTGAAAATTATTTCTAAAGTTTTATAAGCCATAGTATCATTTTATATTGATATGTCATAAGATAGAATAAAATCAATTGAGGCAAATGTCACAAAGACAAATGAGTTCAGAGAAGCCTTTAAACAATGGCATGAAAGGCTCGGCCATCCTGGTCTAACCATGATGCGCAAGATAATATTGAACTCAACTGGCCATCCCTTGAAAGAAAGTAATATTATCCCTATGGGCATTACATGTATTCCATACTCACAAGGGAAATTAATAATAAGGCCATCACTGTAAAGGTAGTTAAAGAAACATTGAACTTTCGGAAAGAATACAAGGTGATATATGTGGACCAATACACCCACCTTGTGGAACATTTCGATATTTTATGGTCCTCATTGACGCATCGACCAGATGGTCGCATGTTTGTCTATTATCATCTCGGAACTTGGCATTGGCAAGATTATTGGCTCAGATCATAAGCTGCGAACCCACTTTCCAGATTTTCCATTAAAGACTATATGTCTTGACAAAGCAAGTGAATTCAGTTCCCAAGCTTTTAATGATTACTGTATGTCCATGGGGGTAAGTGTGGAACACTCCGTGGCACATGTACATACACAGAACGGATTGGCCGAATCCTTCATTAAAAGAATCCAGTTGATTGCTCGACCATTACTCATGAGGTCGAAGCTACCAGTATCAGCTTGGGGACATGCGGTATTACATGCTTATTCAAATAAATTGCTTAGGTCCAATGCTCGAGAACATACATCTGACTAGTTCTTGATCCATGCATTTACCCTTAGACCATTATGATTGATTTTCATCCATATTGCTTGATCTCAATTAAATGATGACTGATCCTTATTCAAATTCTAAAGGGCTTTAATACCCTATATATAATCAATCCAAATTTGAATTATGATTAAAAGGGATCACTAGATGCAATGTCCAATTGATCATTGTCATACTAGAAATAATTAATGCAAATAGATTATATGATTTGGGGGGAGCATTATTGAAAATTTGTTTGCATAGATTCTTTATGCTTGAAAGCAATGATAAATATTCAGATGTTGAAAATCTAAATCTTGGTGATTGTATCTAAATATCTCACTTTTGAGATAGATACAAGGCGATTTCTCTTAATCATACGCCATTCCTAAGGTACCAACCAATGGGTCTCGGGACGCCGAGCCTCATGGTACTGATGATGAGATCTCCATCCGAAAGTCTCATAGATTGTCCAGACAAGGCCGACATGGCCATTCCTAAGGTACCAACCAATGGATCTCGGGACGCCGAGCCTCATGGTACTGAGGGTTCAAATGATGAGATCTCCATTAATTATCTGATGTCTGGGACAAGATGGAGGAACCTAAAGATCCAAGACTATAAGTCTGTGGATGAGTTTATCTCGGCTCTATTCATGATAGTCTCAAAGTTGAAACTGTATGGAGAGACTATCACATATGCTGACATGTTAGAAAAGAAATTCTCTACATTCCACAAGCAATGTTTTGCTTCAGCAATAATACCGAAAAAAAGGATTTCTCCACATATGCAAATTTAATCTCTTGTTTGTTGCTTGCTAAGCAAAACAATGAGTTAATCATGAAGAATAATAAGATGAGGCCTCCTGGATTTATGCATTGCCTAAGGCACATGCTGCCTGAAACCATATGAAAGAGTCAAACCATGGCCATGTGAAAGGCCATTGAGGATGGCAAGGATGTGCGTGGATATCACCCACAGTCACTCCATAGTGAGACCAAGGCTAAGGTTATCAACCAAGCCATGGGTATAAGTCCGATATCAAAACCATGCCTCGACCAAATCGCTTGCCATCGGTGTGGGATGAACAACCATTGGTCCAACCAATATAGAATTCCCAAACGCCTTATTAAACTCTACCAGGAGAGCATAAAGGGATAGAACCCTATGGCCCATTGGGTCCATTACGATGGTGCGAATGATTTCGACCATGAGTATGATGATCATCTTGGATATGAGACTTCATATTGCCTTAAAGAGGCCAATTAGATTTCGACATCATTCTACTTTGTCTTTGCTCTCTATAGTGGATTAAGCCACACTATATTAAGAGACAAAAGATACTTTATTCAAGGCCACGGCCAGGCCAACCTCATGATGTCTAAAGGCAGCATCTAGAAATCTATGATGCATTATATTCCCATAAATCAAAGTGGAATTAGTTAGGTTTCAAAGACATTCATTATGAATGGTCTACATATTGAAACTATGGGCAAAGGAAAGAAAGAATTCCTTCTTATTTATGAAAATTCCCAAGGCCAAAGGAAAGTCCTAGAGACTATACCTACTATATCTATAGGCCTTCATTGGCCAAGATAAATATGATTGAGGATTAATATCTCAACTCACTTTTCAAAGAGTTCAAAGAAGCCTTTAACAAATGGCACGACTTGCTCGGCCATCAAGACTTAGTTATGATGCATAAAATGCTCTTTACGCATTCCTTGAAAGAAAGGAAAAAGAAGCTCGACCATGGCATTGCCTAAAAGGCATTATATTCACCCTATAAGGTCCATTGAATTAAGAAGAGAAAATGGTTTCCAACAATGGACAAAGGGAATAAGAGTACCTAAATTAAAATCGCCTAAATGGTCGTGACTACATTCTCTATTGATCTAGAGATCAATATGATATTAGGCATAAGCCAGGGCAATCATGTTTGATTGACCCACAAATTTATCACTTAGATGGCATTACCATACATAGCCATCCAGATTATGATGCAAAGATTTAAAAGGGCACAAAAGCTATCCCATAAGATCTCACGTTTGTGCAATATATATCTATGCACAAGGGAATTTATTGTCCCAGCACCACGAATTAGAGTATGTTCATGAGGGGAAGTGAGGACAAATCCTATGATACATGACCATACTAAAATCCGTGAAATATGGTCCACAACCATAATTACATATTGGTTGAATTATAAAAGATTAACTTGCATCAGGCCATTTATATTATATCAGGCCATATAAGTGATCACAGATATTCCCATCTCAGACTAATACGGGTCATGAGTCCAGACATATATCATCTTAAGATATTGAGAATGAATCCACCACAAATATATGTGCCATCTAAGATCATATGACCTTAGAATCTCATAAGGAGGATTGGGAATATATGTTGGGTATATATATATATATATATATATATATATATATATATATGAATATACTTTCTCCATAAGTTTAAAAGAAACCTTGAGCTAAAATGGGTGATTTAATTATAGGCCAAGGAACAAGGATTACATAAGGTTTATGAATCCGAATATCCAACATTTGAAAGGAGAAAAGTAATAAGCTGGTAAAGAATGGTATCTACCATATGGTATCAACCATCAATGTCTTGGCAAAGATCATCAGACTAGAAAATAAGTTATAGACGTCCATATGCTACAATGATAGCAAAATAAAATGCCAGACACATTGACCCGAGAAAAGAATGACTAAGTCATCCCAGCTTAGCACCACACGGTTTTGATGTCTTAAAGACTCAACCAAGTTGCTACAGAGTCTAATGTAAGACCAAATAAAGTTCCAAATAAAGTTCCATAATTCAAAGGAACCTCGGAAAGAAAGAAAGGTGCATGAGATAAATTCGAGTTTTATAAGGAAACCATTCGGACATTGAGATATAAGGCTGGCCAGCTGAACGGCTAGGTACCATACCATATAACTTGGGACGCCAAGTTATAAGGTTACAAAGGTCCTAGATAATGAGAATCTCAAAATCGATTTTACACCAAGTCTGGAATTAAAAGGAACCATATATATAAGTGTGTCGACACATACATTCATAGAAAAGCGCAAGTATGTAGCACATGAATAATAAAACGAGGATCATGAACCCACGCAAGAGTACTCATAATTAATAATGAAAGAAACGTGGGGTTTCTAAAAGTGATATATAATAAGTGTTGTATTGGCCATAAATATTTAAGCCATAGGATGTCCAGTGAATAAATAAATCACGAAGAAGGATAAAATCGTGAGACAGACCAAGAGGTCTATATAATCCAAAGTGGTGGATACTACTACATATGTCACTACATATAATGTCTGGAAGAAATTCAAAAGATGTAGTATGTTTTATATGACTCACTGGATGATGATAATATTATTGGTTTACCAAAATGTATTGAGCTCAGAATCATAAGATGAGAAAAGAAGTTCTCATGAACAGCATTTTTCTAAAGTTGTCCATGGACTGAATTAAATTGCTACATGTAAGCAAATGAAGAGTTCTATAAAAACAATTCAAATCAGTCCAATGAGGAATTTTAAATTCCTACTGTTTTATACTAACCAGCCTAAGATAGGTTAAATGGTTATTCATTAAACCTTATAAAGGTTATAGATCATCACCACAAATTAGCCAAATTTTTGGTAATACTTATGGCTGGTTAAATTCTCAGCATGAACCAACCAAGCTGTGGTATGAATGAATAAGCTATCATAATGATAAGCTATAAGATCAAAGTTCATCTTTGAACAAAAGGTGTAGGACCGCATTATCGTCAATATCGACTAACGGATCCGACCATATTGTAAGATTTGGTCCATGATAAAGCTATAGATCATAGATGCCATTAGACATGAGTTTGATGATCTATTAGATCAGTTCTATGTCAAGGCCATGTCCAGCCTAGATCTGTCCAATCATCCATATATATATATGTGCACGAACTGCCGACATATTAAGACTGAAAATGTCTTAGATTGATCATAGATAAACTATGGACATATGTAAACAAGGATCATGATCTAACCGATATGACCTATGTATAAAAGTTGTCTATGGCAAAAGAATATTATACTCATAAAGCTAAGGCATGTCCATAAGTCCTAAAGAGCTAAAGTATCTCATACTTGATACAATGATGATCCATATCATATAAAGGATCTAAAGTACTAGCCGACCAATATGTATGGAAAGGCATATAAGAATGATTTGGTCAAAGACCATAATCAGATGACCAGAGTATAAAATAATATATTTTATTTAAAGTACTAAAAGTGGTCGATATCAAAGTGGTACATTTTCTAAGTACCATCAGGATTCTAAGAGACATGATATGTCCGAACATTACAAGATTGTTCAAATAAGAATCCATGAACATCTATTCAGCAAGTGATGTTCAAATCAGGGGGAGTAATGTGTGTTGTACTCTTTTTCCTTAACTATGGTTTTGTCCCAATGGGTTTTACTAGTAAGGTTTTAATGAGGCAACATTAGCACATTACAAGCCCGATATGATTATGGCATCCAAGGGGGAGTGTTATAAATCCATTGTCTGGATTGCCATTTAACCAAGTAGAAGTCCAAGGAGGTTTACATCCGATCCGACTATCCGGTCCATCTACACCCGTCTCCGATCCGTCTACATTCCGGTTCGAGATTAGAAGACTCAGTCAACCTCGTTATCATCACCTTGACCAAGTCTTCATGTATGACATCAATGTAGTCAATAGCAATTAATGTGTAGATTTACTTCCTTGTAAAGCATTTGTAAACCCTTGTATCAAACCACTATATAAAGTGGTGTTGGCTAATGAGAAATAGACACAACACTTTCTCTCAAACATTCTCTCAAATTATAACAATTTTACAAATTTTAAATTTTTTTGCTAAATTACTCGGAATGATATTAATTGGTCGTAAATGTTACAACCAATTTACATCGACGTTCGATGTAAATTGGTCATAATTGTTACGACCAATTAACGTTGACGGTCGAAGTTAATTCGTCGTAAATTTTCCGACCCATGTATACATAGGACATAATATTTCGTCTGCTTTACGACGAAACCTGTTACGACGAATTGACAACCAATTTCGTTAATCATAAAAATTACGACGAAATTACGACGATTTGTCCATTACGACGAGCTATTAAAGACGAAAGGTGTTTCGTCGCTAGGTCGTCGTAATAGGTCTATTATGACGAACTGACACTAAATGTATAGTCGCTAAACTCGTGTTTTCTTGTAGTATTCGGATTTCAGTCGGCTTCTTTCTGGTCAACGTCAGTTCCATTTTATGATTAAAATACTTGTAGAATACATAAAAATTTGGGTACATAGTGGTTATGGGTCAGTTTGGACATTTAAGATCAGAAAATTTCAAATATCAAAACCCAATCAAAATTTAGCAGAAATCTATCATATTTATGTAAAATTTTACAAATTAACCAAAAATAAATTATTAATAATTAAAATCAAACGTTATAGAATTCCAAATTTGTCATTTAAATTTCATATTACTTGAAAGTGTTATAAAATGATTATAAAGATTGCAAACAAACAGATATTAGAACTAAATTACAAATTAAAATATAGAAATGAATACATGGTGTCATAGTCTTAGATATTATGTTTTTAGGTAAATGAATTTGTTTTTATCGATGGAGCCTATTCGTATCGGTTCTTTTTGAGTACGAGTCTATTTTGGTTGGTTCTAGTTCTTTAGAGTAGAGAATTTTTGGATCCAAATAGATACTTATAAATTTTCGGTTCGTTTCGTATCAGATATTTTTGTGTAGTTATTTTTTGATCGAAGTAAAATGTCTAACCCTAAAATTATTTAATATTTAAAAAAATAACAAAGTTAAGATGTTTACTTGTTTTGCTGGCATATAGATAGTGAGAGCATCAACAACCGTAAGGTATATTAACATGAGTTACAATTAAACTTTAAATATGAAAAATTTAAATTAATGATATTGTGACAAGTTTAAATGATTTTTTCATAGACTTTCCAGAGTCTTTAAAAAAAAGAGACGCTCTTTTCTCTTTTTGATCCTTTTTCTTATTTTAGTATATATTTTAATATTAATTTGTTAAAAATTCAGCTATATATTTTGCTGGACATGCCTGAGCCAGATTTTGAATTACCAATTAAATTTATATAACTATACATTTTTTGTTCTATTATTTTCGGTTCAGAACATTAGCTTCTCATGATATGGAAAGATAAAAACTGTCTATGAGTGTAAATCACTCTACATTTATCTCCTATAAGAGTAACTAGATTTTGACCCGCGCTTAGAAAGCGCGGTTTTTTTTTGAGGTTTTAGGTTATAAATAAATTCAATATAAATTAGTATGATTTGTTGTATATTATTATGTTATAAAGTCGTATTATATTGGATAAGAACTTTTTTTTTGTAAAATTAGTTTATTTGAGATTTTGTGTGTACATTCTTATGTAACTTTCTTTTAAGCATGAGGATTTTTCCGGTTCTAAAACAACACTGAGAAACCAACACAAAATATAGGTTTTGGTCTGGGATCGCGGACGTATTAAATTTTTAGGACCCGTGGATCTAGGTTCGAGTCTAGATATCCAAAGTAAAGAAATGTTTTGTGTATATTATGTAATATTTGGATATTTTAGATATGTTTTCAGTATTTCAGATATTTTTAAAAAATTTGGGTTCACATTTTCGATTATAGTTTTGGGTTTCATGTTAATTTTCAAATTTTTAAAAATATATTTCGACTACTCGGATAAAACTTTGGATATTTTTGATTTATCAGTAATATTTCAAGAGCAAATGTAACAAATCCATCTTTGGCTATTTTTAAAAAATAGTTTGAATTCGTGAAATCTTATATGTGGTTCTATTATTTAATAATGCATGTTGGAAAATAAAATTTAAGAAATATATTATATTTCGGTTTGTGTTATTTTTACCAAAAAATATGAATATAGTATAAAATGTTTATATTTGTTTTATATAAAAGGTTAATATGATTTTTTTAAAAAAAGGTTGGACTAAACTATTTAATTTTGAAATTCTTAACCCATAAACACAATAAAAATGACCCAACATGAATATTGTAAATAAAGTCCGTATGCTAACTAAATTTTTCAGGAATGAAAAAACTAAGTTACATTATCAAAAAAAGTTACCAAACATTGAATGTTGTAAAAGTAGATTTATTTAAACTCTTTCCCTTTTAATAAAGTAAATAGATTATGATCCACGCTTCAAAAGCGTGGATTATTTTGAATTATAGTCAAATTTGTATTTTAAATAATATTTTTGGTTATTGTACATTATTGTGTTACAAATATATCGAATAAGATAAGTTTTTAAAAAATTTATACCGTTTATGAATTAGTTTATTTGAGATCTTTTATGTACACTCTTATGTAATTCTCTCTTGGACATAGACATTATATTCGGATTCGAAAACTTGAATCAAAATGACTTAAAAAAATAGGTTTGAGTTTTGATTCGGATCCAGAACAAAGTACCTATTGGATATTTTTTGGACCCGCAAGTCTTTGTTTAGTCTATATCCTACCCAAGACCGATTGGGAGTCCAAAGTACTCAAAATATTTTATGTATATTAGGTATATTTAGATATTTTGAATATGTTTTCTTTATTAAGGATAATTTTTAATTTTCAGGTTTGGATTTTCGGTTTTAGTTTCGGGTTTCAGGTAATATTTCAAAAAAAAGATATTCACATAAAATTTTAGGTAAAATTTTGGACCTTTTTGAATATTTGAATATTTTTGAATATTTGTTTGAGTTTTCAGATATGTTGGTGTCAATATTTTTTAGGTTTTCGAGCATTTTTTGGGTTTCTTCTGATTTTTTGTGGTAAAAAGTATATATACTTATGTTGTCTAAATATATAATATATACCTGAATTACCCAAATAACTTTTATTCAAAATATCAAAATTATCTGAAATATCCAATATTTTTATTCAAACAATCCAGATTATTTAATATTTAAATTGAGAACCTTATATTTTTATCTGTAAATCAGTAATTAAAAAAAAAATTGAACCAGGCTTGAATTGGACCCAAATGTTTTTTTTTTGCATGTTAGTTGGTTCCTAACTTTACTGTTGAACAGAATAAAAACCGAAATAACCCATCTGAAACCTAACCAAAATTTGTAAATACATGAAAAGTTCCTAAAATTTTAGTATCAAAAGACAAAATCTAAAATATTCAAAGCGACCACCAAATATTGATCACTATAATGTATCGACATTTAAAGGTGTGAAGTTTTAAAAATTATTTAGCTACGTTATATTTTTTATCTGTAAATCAGTAATTAAAAAAAAAATTGAACCAGGCTTGAATTGGACCCAAATGTTTTTTTTTTGCATGTTAGTTGGTTCCTAACTTTACTGTTGAACAGAATAAAAATCGAAATAACCCATCTGAAACCTAACCAAAATTTGTAAATACATGAAAAGTTTCTGAAATTTTAGTATCAAAAGACAAAATCTAAAATATTCAAAGCGACCACCAAATATTGATCACAATAATGTATCGACATTTAAAGGGTTGAAGTTTTAAAAATTATTTAGCTACTTTTATTAGGGTAGATATATGATTTTTTATAGACGAATTAAAATATAAGAAATGTTTATATATTCAATTTGGATCTGCGGTCGAACCGGTGAATTCGGTGGCTATATAAATCCATAATATACCATTCATGTAACATTCTATCAGAAGTTCTACAGACTGATATTTTTCCACAAAATTTAAATTTAATAAAAATTAAAATTCGATTAACCCAAAAATCTGCTATTAATTAGTGAATCGATACCGATTGATCCGGTAAAAACCTAAAAAGTCTTATAATATTTTACTAAGAAATGATTAAACTTCTCATATATTTTTTTAAGTTGAATAAACTATTTGATTTGTCATAAAAATAATTGCTTTGTATTTTTGCTATGCATTTGTAATGATCAATACTATTAAAATCCATAGTGTATCGTCTAGGTAGTAATGTAAAAGTGACAATAACATTCTTGTATACATTAACATCTATTTCTTAATGTTACAATCATGTATATATTTAAAATGCCATAGTGTCTAGAACAACATTTGTATATGGCAAGTGTAATAATATGGAAGAAAGTAGATATAACAATATTGAAACCATCGACATATGATAAGTATAATATGTAGTTCGTCTAAATCAAGAAATATAAATAATAAACAATAAAATAGCACATATGGACAGAATACTATAATACTAATGCACAAGAGGGGCCGAGTTTCCATAATTTGATTACCTCTCATTTCGGTAACAAACTAACAATATTAGTTAATAGCATATCACGTATTGTTAGACGAAAGAATAAGAATATATGGTTTTGATTAAAGTATTATTACAAATATATAGGGGAAGACCAAAAAATAAAAATAGGAAAGAGTCCAAAACAACTTGTATAGGTAGATTTTTCAAAACTCCTTCCCTTTTAATAGTATTGATAGATGTATACTCAGTTTTGCTTATAAGAACAAAATAACAATAATGCATTCCAAAAAGAAAAAAAAAAAAAAGAAAAAACAATAATTCACTCCAAAAAGAAAATTAGTGCCGGGAGAAAAAAGCAAATGCACTCATCAGTGTGACCTTATATAAATATACTCACACTTCAAATTTACATTCTCTCCTCTGTTTTCTTTCACCATAAACTGAATATCTCAGAGTAATCATTTATAATTCAACCCCGATGGATTCCCTTACTACCCAAGTACCCATAAGGCTAAACCAAGAAAGATGAAGGCTGTTCTAAAGAAGTCTAGAGTTCAAAATTTCAATTACTCTCAGATTTGTTTTGCCGGGTGATTGAGATAACATTAATTATGGTTAGGGTAGCCAAGCTCTGTTACCAACTAGTAGTCATCATGTTCGAGGACTCTGGTCTCACACAGTTTCTCATCAACTACGACCTTAGTTTCCTCTTGGGAAATGCGATAGTCATCACTATAGTCGCTAAGTGCGGTCTCATCGTGAACAAGAACCAGATGCCCGAAGAAACATCAATGATTTTACGACGATTTTGTTCGGGAGAGCTCAAGAAGTGAACAGACTATTCATGCAGATGTGGTATGCAGAAAAAAAAACAGAGCAGCGAAGAAAACACAAAACAGAGCAGCGAAGATAAGAGACAAAACAGAATAAAACAGAACAGTGGAGATAAGAGTGAGAAACAGATCAGCGGAGAGAGGAGAAGCAAGGACGTAACTTTGAAGAGAGAGAGACAAATCATTACCCAACAACAGGGAAGTAGAAAAGAGTCACTCAGAGAATCTCGAGGGCTTGAAGACGAGTTCTTGTGGAAGATTGAAGAGATTGGAGAAGGAGAGACGTGCTGATGATTCTGATGATGAAATACGGTACAAGATCGAGTCTTTCATTGCGAGACAGAGGAGGAACCAAAAGGATGAAGTGTTTTTTTTTTTCAAAAAAAAAAAGAAGAGGAAGAAAAACTTTAGTTTATGCAAATAGCATTAACATATATTTGTGTGTTTGCTTTTCCTTTTTTTTTCACTGTATAATTTTGTTCAGTCATATGAAGATAGAGCAGACATATCTCGAAAAAACATGAAGCAATAAACAAGGAGAGTAGCAAAGTAGTCATTTTTCATATATCTTTATGAAGCAGGTCATATGTCCAGGAGATCCAAATCAGAAGCTTCCAAGTGATCGATCTTTGTTTTCTCCGGATTAATTTTCAAAATCTGTTTTTTTTTTTTTTTACCGTTAAAGATGGTAGAGAAAGATAGAAAAAAAAAACTCAATTCGTCTCCTGAGAGAAAAGATAGAGATAACATATGATGATTCAAATTATAGTACTGACCGGGAAGGGTTTGGGGGAGATTTGAAGCTGTTTTTGTATAGCCTTGGTGTGAGATGTATTAACATGAGCATCTCCAATCAAATGGATGAAATCACCAGCAACAACATCTGTCACCACAAGAAACCGCACATTTACTGTTTCCAGTCTTTACTCCACACTCGAGATCATTAGGATTTTGTGTATACGTGTACCGCAAACATGAGCGATGATGCATGTCAAGAGAGAGTATGCTGCGATACTGAAAGGAATCCCGAGACTTGCTTCAGTTGAGCTCTGGTAGATTTGACAGGAAAGTTCACCATTCGCCACATAGAACTTGATCATAAAAAATAACCAAACTGTTTTCAATCTACTTTTGTCGCATTAATTCCATTGTTCAGACAAGTTTGTAACATGAGTACAAAGCAGATGAAAGATAGGCTAACCTGTGCGAACGTTTGGCAAGGAGATAAGGACAACTTACAAGCTGAAAGTGTGATCCCTCGATCATGAGGATTGTTCTTAATCTTGTTTATAACATCAGAGATCTGATCGAATTCTTGGCTGGCAAGAAATTTAAACCCAACCAGTCAAAGAAGAAAAACATAGGAACAATTAAAGAAGAGATACCACCAACCTAGCATCAGAGTGTCTCCAGTAGAGTCCAGTCAAGAGTGGATGGTCTCCATCTTCCTCTGTGGCTTTCACTCCGAAACTGGAACACAAAATTATATTAGTTTCAATAAGCCTGGATGCTTTCTAAATCAGCTGTTCCATGCTTACCTGTCAAGATATTCTTTGGCCTCATCACTCTCCCATATATGATTAATGCCCTTTTCCTGAAAGAAGCTATAGCTATAAACAAATAAATTATAATCTTTAACAGAGTCAGTTTTGGTTTTACCTTGGGATAGGTTGAACCACTGATGAGTTGTAGGATTTCCTCTACAACTCCTACCCAGAATACTTTCTGCAAGACAACAGGATAAAAAAATATCAATCTCTAATCAAACCACGATAGACTCCTTGATACAAACTGTGATTGAAAGAAGATGTCAAGAATAAAAGGATTGGCTTTAATTGAAGATTAAACAATAGTAGTAGGTTTTAACAGAATGGATAAAAAAATGCATGCCTTGGTTGTGAGAAGCGGGAAAGTCTTGCGCAGATTGAACCGCAACTATAAAATGACAAAATCAGAAATTCAGAACAAGTGATAAGATACTAACAAAGATGTAACTCAGCTCACCTGACAGCCAAATTTCGATAGAAGAGTATTATTGTCATTCATGTCCCCATGAGATATAATTTGTTGAACAAGATTCAAGTAACCAAACTCCTCATGCCTCTCGAAAACCATCTTAGGCAAGAACGAGTATTTCTCTGCCTCCACATCAGATCCAGAAATGAGATCTTTTCTTCGAACATAAGTGTTAAAGCAATATCGAATTCCATTTTCCACAACTGGAAGTGATGAGTACCATGGACGGCATAGACAAGTATCCACCCTCGGTGAAAATGTGTCGCATGGCACGCTTATATCAACTTCTGTTAGGTGGATAGCATCACAGCTTGGTGCATTCAGATAATGCCTGCACATAACTTATCAGATGAAATCTTGACTCTAAACCAAATATCCAATCATTCACTCATTCATACTAAACTTCATATATCTAACTTCTCAAAAAAAAAAAAAAACAGTTCAACCATGGTATTAAGATCACATCTAGACTCAACTCATCAAACCTCAAGGTCTAGAGTCTCGTATTATTATTACTATTAATTTTGTCATAAGGTGTTCTAAAAAAGAATGATCGAGGCAGATGAAGATGCAAACCTTAACAACTCGCCGCCTCCTATGAAAAAGACCTTCTCGATGGAAAATGAATAAGGCGGTTTGGCTAAAAGTTCAAGAGCCGATTCCATGCTACCACACACCAATACGTTATCTACATCAGTGGGAATACTGTGACAGTAAGATCTTGTGAGGACAACGTTGAGGCGACCAGGAAGGGGACGAAACTCGAGAGGAGTAGCTTCCCATGACTTTCTTCCCATGATAGTTGCATTCCTCTTACGAGGATCACATGTCCTAGTTGTTATATGTTGGAAAAACTGATATTCATTGGGTAAATCCCAAGGAAGTTTCATATCCATACCAATACCCATGTCTCTCGTCGCTGCTATAACCACCTGATAACTCCTTTGGGCATTGTGTGCTTCCATTTGCTAAAAAGCTTATAAAGCAATCGAGAATCCAAATAATTATTTAAGTCACAACTGCAATAAAATGAGAATGTCTTTGGAATCAAAAAATCCTTTATAATCTAAGAGAGATGCGCACGAACCCGAGAAGGATTTGGAATCGAGGGAAGAAACTCTGAAAGTAAACGCGTAGGGAGGGAAAAAGAAAATATATCTAACTTTAGCCTAACAATGTGGGTACCTAGTGGGTATGGGAGACAGAAAATTCCAATCTAAACTAATAATCAATTTGATTAAATGTAAGACCCATAACTTGTCTACTCGAAGACATTAACTATTATACCCTGCAACCTGATTCATGGAATGAACTTATATTATACATAAAAATATAATATCTGCTTTAGCCAGCCTAAGCGCTAGGCTATATGGTTAGTCACTAGAACTTGCTATACCCTCTAACAAGTGGCTAGAACTTCATCTATCTTCTAACAAGCGCCTACCAAGTTTTAGAACACTAGTGGTTGCATGGACTATTTCTGATTCTTCAAACTTGAAATTTGACGGAGTAACAAATTTCAAAAAAAAAGGAATTCCTGAGTAAATCTCATCTATAAAATTGAAAGTTAACGATAAAAGACAACTGCAGTGAAATGAGAATGTCTTGGAATCTAGCGATAAGAGAGATTAGGAATGTGCAAGAACGTGCAATATAGGGAAGAAACTCGAAAAATAAACTCATAGGGAGAAAATATAAATCTAATTTTTAGCTTAACAATGTGGAAAGTTTGTGACTTGAAGACGAAGTAACATTCTCTGAACATGGGGGACAAAACTAATCAATCTCTGCCAAGTCAACTGTATTATTTAAACGTACAACTTGTTTACTCTGATACTTTTTTATGCCCTCCAACTTCATTCATGTGATGGACGTCTTATATTCGGATTCTTTAGTATTTAAATTTGACCCTTAACAAGTGTCTCTCACCTATCACTATCCTCAAACAAAGCAGCATCATTCGCCTCCATGAAACCAAATGTGAGATTATTTTTTGCGGTAGATATATACTTGCTTTCAAATCAATGTTGGCTCCAGGGGGGAACAACCCCGATAGAGTGGATGCGATGAAATTAACCAAGTTGGAACTGGATCCTTTTATAGTTGTATGTATTATTATGCATGACTGATTTGGTACTTTATGTACGTATTACACTACTTGGCAAAGCGATGACGTAACAACTAACAAGTAAACGCTGTGTTAGTTTGATAGAGATACGAAGGAAACAAAATCAATGTGAAAACAAAAGTGAACACTTCCAACATAATCAACCAAGAAGCACAACCTAATTAAATAAAAAGAAGCCCTTTTGGTGCTTCCAACACAGATGGACTTTACCTAATGAAGTTAAGAGATTGGAATTTACAAGAAGTACTCACATGAACCAATCTTGGAATAAATATAATGATCTTGTTGAAACGCTTCAGCCATCTTTGTCACCACATCATGAATGAAACCACTCTTTTGCGAGTAGAACTTGAGTTCTTTAAGCTGCAATGCTTCCCATTGCTCCTCGAAGCTCTTCTTGTCCTCCAATGAAAGCCTATTCCAATCCCATCATCCACACCGAAACGAGCTACTGCCTTAACAGCTGAAACAAACTCTTAATTCTTCACATAGCATTGTTCCCTTTGGGTCTAAAAGTCTAGCCTGCATGAATTTACTTTTTGGTGTCCTTCCCAAAAGGCTCGTATTAATTAGAATCGAAAATCTCTTTATATATTATACTCATTGTCTAAATTTCTAATGTGGAACTTTGTTTGATATCTCACATTCTCCCTCTCAAATCAAGGACCACACTCATCTTGTGTCCTTTCCTTCAGCGAAATTCGTTGGTACTATCTTATCGCGTCTTCGACATATGGCACCCAATCGCAAGGTTATTTTGAGTTGCTTTAAGGATGATCTTCCCATAACTGCAATTCTAGGATCTTCTAACTAGTTTCCACTACTGACCTCTTCTTCCAAAGATTCCCTTTCCTACTTGAAGGATCCCTTTCCTACTTGAAGGGTATTTTGGTCTTCTTGCAGATCTTCGTCAAACTGCTCTATTACCAATTGTTGCGATTGTTGAATCCCATGTCCAACTGTTTATTGTCCGATTAGTACAGTATCGTCCATTTTAGACCTTAAAAGCAAGTCCGCATCAATTTACTTTTGGATTCCTTCCCCTCAAACTAACGACCACTCTAGTGTGTTTTTTTCCTTTTTTAGCGTCTCTCGGCTTTCCATTTTATTAAATTTTTATACTTAATTTACTAGATTTAAAGTATTTTTTTGTTTGTCATCACTAGATTTATACTATATTTTCTGTCGTTTTGAATTTCTTTCATTTTAAATAGAAAATTAATTCAAATAATTTAGTCAAATATTTCATAAAAGTATGAATTGATGATTACATGATTTATATAATTTAATATTTTGATGAAATTAGAATAAAGATAAAATGTTTGAACTAACAAAAGTATTACAAAAATAATAGAAAGAATTTTAAAATTAATATTTTTTTATAAATACATATATCATTATTATATAATTTTTTATTTCATAAATTTAATTGTGCAAGTAGAAGAATTTTGTCTTTCTACAGAAAATATACTTTACGTATCAGCAAATTTTTTTAAAAAAATTATCAATAAAATCACAAAATAATTATTAATTTGGTTAAACTATTGTTGTCAGCAATTTGGCTAAAATATTCACCAGTTATTTGATTGTATCAAACAAAATAAAAGCCAGGACTGGAAAAATGTTATCACTAACATGAGCGATCTCTGAGACGATTTTTGAATGGTTGCTAGGGGTATTAATCGGCCGGTCCGGTTGGCCGGTCCAAAATTCACAAAGTCCATTGCTATTTAAGCTCGGTTTATAAAAGTTTTATGCTTGTATTTTAAAGTCCAACCCGACCCTAAAAGGGTTTTAGGGCTTTTTGGGTTTTTCTGGATTTTGAAAAAATAAATTAAAATTGAATACATTAATTTCAATATCAAAATTAATTTAATTTCAAATTTAAGTAATCGTCTGTATGTACTTAAAATCCAAGACTAAAATAAGTGTCTCACTTAATAAAACAAATAAAAAATAATATATAGAGAATATAAATAAAACAAAATATTTTTAATTCTAAGCAGAAAAAATGGTAGGATCAAGATGATGATGTTCTTCTGTGACTTCCATATTCTCATTGTCATCACGAGCTATATATAAAATATAAAAATATTAAATTTTGACATATATATAAATATAAAATATAATTTTTTACATAACTAGACCGAAAAACGTAAATCCTTCCAACTAAGAACGGGTACATATCAATGCTTCAACATATATTGGTAAGAGAAAATTCTTTATTTGTTTAAGACATGAACACTAATACTAAAACTAGACTTTCACGCCATTGTAGTTATCGGAATTTTATATTTTTTTTAAGACATTGGCAATTCTATATATTTTTTAAGACATGAGAATTGTTACTAAATAATTGAATAAATTAAAATATAAATTTCGGTTTTAGGACCTGATTTGTCTCTAACGGGTGTAAGTCCAAATGGTTAAGGCCCAATTGGGCTAAGTCCAAATGGACTAAGCTTGAAAGATCCAATTTTTAAGCTTATATAATTAAGCTCAAACCTGATAATTTATAGGGCTGGACAGGCTCGGTTTGCAGATTTCCACCTTAATTGATACTAGATTATGACCCACGCGAATATCTATATTTATAGTTGATGTATTTAAAATAAAATTTAATGATTTGATGATATTTAATAAATTTTTTTCGTGTCTTGATTTGAACGTTTGTCTTTTGGTTTGGTTTCGGTTCAGTTGTGGGCTTTGGTTCTTGGATTCAACAATATAATAATAGATATGTTATTTATGAATTTGGATTTGGTTTGGATTTAGGTATTTTGGTTTTTGGTTTGGTTCAAATAACAATGTTAGTAATCTGATAAAATTTTGAGCTCTATCAAATGCATGGGTCTGAATATGGATAAGGAATTTTTGTTCTGGATTACGATTTAATTAGATATATTTTGGTTAAATGTATATTCTTTTGTTGTTATAAATAACAGAGTTAGAATTAGTAACCCGATAAAATTTTTAGTTCAATTCAAACCCATGGGTCTGAATATATATTAATTTTTTTTTATCAGGATTCTGATTTAAATAGCTATATTTTGGTTAAATTTTATATTTTTATTGTCATAAAATATAAAGACATTCAATAACACAAAACAAAAATCAGAAAAATGTACAAAAATATAGAAACCTAAATCTGAATCAAGATAAAAAATTATATATCTTCATTCAGACCATATGTTTGAATTGAGCTCAAAAAGTTTCCAGATTACTAAATTCTTTGTTTGAACCAAACCAAAAACTAAAATAGTTAAACCCAAATTCATAAATAATTAAAATATTATTATATATCTTGAAAGAAAATAAAATATCTTGGCCTAAACATATTAGTAAACAAAAAAATATTAATAAATTTCTCAACAAAAATAATTCAAAAATCTAATGTTAATTAACTTCGAAAGTGCAATAGAGATTAAAGCTCGGGCCATCCAAAAACCAATCATGATTATGTCTTTACGATTTTGGGTAATTAACGAAGGAGAAGCGAACAAATTGTATCAAACGTTATATGTATATGATGATAAAATCAAGAAACAAAATAAAAAATAAATTAATTTATTAAACTTTGCTGCCAAATTACTTTCCGGCGGCAGAACAAAAAACAAAAAGTGGTATGAGAAGAAAAAGATCAATGATGATAGTGAAAATAAGGATTACATATGCGAATTGAAGCGGATAAATTAACTCTTTCTTCATAGGCTCTTCCTTCTCTCACAAAATCAACTCAGTCTGGCATGGGTTGACATGTAAGCTGCAAAACAGGGAGAGATCATAGGCTCTTCCTTCTCTCACAAAATCAACTCAGTCTGGCATGGGTTGACATGTAAGCTGCAAAACAGGGAGAGAGCACACTGACTGAAACAAAAGTTGAAAAAGATTAGCATAAAGAAGTATTGACAAAGATAACTAAATAAACAAGGCGTTTGAATTCAAACGGCCAGATCTTGATGCATTCTTTGGATCAGTGGTTATTTCTATGTTTATTTCTATCTTGCCTCTCTTTCTTCTTCCTGTCAAGTTATATAGATAGTGTAAACTCAATTCTATGAATTGATAAAAAAGTTTTCCTTCTTTTCTCCCTTTTATAAAATTATCACATACTCTTTCTCACTCTTTCTTTTGTTCTTGAACTTTATCACTCTGTTCTTAAGATTTCTAACATGGTATCAGAGCAATAAGCTCCATGATTACCTTTCTCTTCCGCAACATCACTCTGTTTACTCATTCTCTATTGATTTTCTGTTTCATTTCTTTCTTTTACTCTTCAGATTTCTTTTATCCAGTGGGTAATAGATCTGTGTTCTTGAGTGTTATTGAATTTTCTCTTCACTTTTCCTAGTTGTGCTCACTCTGTTCTGTCCCTATTTCTATCTCTTGAGAGTTTATCTTGATTCTGGACTTGATTTCTTTCAGTCCCAGAATTTATTTCTCTTAAACCCAACCTTGAAAATTCAAACTCTTCTTGGCACCAAGCTAGAGGGATGGAGAGCTACAACACTATGAGGATTCCAGTTACACTCAAGGGACCAGGAAACTACATTACCTGGTCTAGGATGACCATGACAGCCATTGGAGGAAGAGGACTTTGGCAGCATGTGACTTCAAGCTCAGCTCCAAAGCAAATCACCCAAGGAGAAGATGACAAGGAGATTGTAGTGGTAGATGAAGGCAAATGGACTCAGGAAGACCTCATGGTGCTGTCTATCTTGCATAGCTCTCTTGATGGTCCACTTATGGACACTTACTGTCACTGCACAACTCCAAAACAGTTGTGGGATACTATGCAAAGAGTATATGGTAACACTTCAAATCTCACCAGAATCTATGAAGTGAAGAGAGCCATCAACAATTTGCAGCAAGAAGAAGGGGACTTCACCAAGCACCTTGGGAAGTATAGTTAGCTATGGTCTGAGCTGGAGATGCTAAGACCAAGCACCAATGACCCTGAAGCACTTGAAGCTAGGCGTGAGCAAGACAAAGTCTTTGGACTGCTTCTCACACTCAGTCCAAGCTTCACTGATGTGGTTAGGCACATACTAAGAGACAAGGAGCTTCCAAGCTATGATGAAGTGTGTGCTCAACTACAAAAGGAGATAGGCTCAGATGGACTCTTTGGTGGTGGAAAAGGAGAGTTATCTATGGCACACAAGGCTGAGAAGATGGAGAGTGCATCAGCTAACAAGGCTTACTACAAACCAAGAGGAGGAGGAGATAAGGCAGTGTCTTGTGAGCATTGCAAGAAGAGTGGACACTCCAAGACCAACTGTTGGATTCTCCACCCCCATCTCAGGCCTGCCTCAGCTAACAAGTACACCCAGGCCAGAGCACGTGAAGCAAGAGCTCAAGAGCATCCAGCATCAAGCTCCATGCGCATGGGAGATGATGGGAGGGCCTTGATCTCTACTACTCACACTGGTGGCTCCACTTCTCACGCCATGTCTCAACCACCACATGAGGATGCATTCATCAGGAAGTCAGACATTGAGGCCTTGATCAAAGCTCTCAATGCAAATTCTAGTAACCAAAGTATTCATGCCTTAACTTCTATACAAAATGCTCATCACACTGCTAATCCTTTAATCATTGATTCAGGAGCTTCTCACCATATGATTAGGGATGTTAAACTGATTAGTGATATTAAACCAGCTCTAGACAGTGTTATGATTGCAAATGGTGATAAAATTCCAATTGAAGGAGTAGAAAATCTGAACCTGTGTAATAAAGAATCTCAAGCTCTTTATATGCCTACTTTCACATCAAATTTATTATATGTTAAGAGAGCAACTAATGATCTAAATTGCAATGTTATTTTTAGTCATAATGATGTTTGCTTTCAGGATATTAAGACCAGTAAGATGCTGGGCAAAGGTGTGAGCAAGGGAGAGCTTTATTTGCTTGAAGACACCAAACTATCAGTTTTATCCTATGCTTTTAATTCTGTTTTAGCTAGTAGTGAGTTGTGGCATGCTAGATTAGGTCATCCCCATTCTCGAGCTCTAAGCTTAATGTTGCCTAATCTTTCTTTTAAAAATGAAACATGTGAGGCTTGTATTCTTGGCAAACATTGCAAATCTGTGTTTCCTCAATCTATGACTATTTATGAGAATTGTTTTGATCTAGTGCATTCTGATGTGTGGACTGCTCCTTGTGCATCTAGAGAACATCATAAATATTTTGTGACATTCATAGATGAGAAATCAAAATACACTTGGCTCACACTGATTAAAAGTAAAGATAGAGTTTTAGAAGCTTTTATTAACTTCCAAAACTATGTAACTAACCACTTTAATTCCAAGATCAAAATTTTTAGGTCTGATAATGGTGGGGAATATACTAGCAATGCCTTCAAACAACACCTAGCAAAATATGGCATTATTCATCAAACCAGCTGCCCATACACACCACAACAAAATGGAGTTGCTGAGAGGAACAATAGACATCTTATGGAGGTTGCAAGGAGCATGATGTTCCATACAAATGTTCCAAAACAGTTTTGGGGAGATGCTGTGATCTCAGCTTGCTATCTGATTAACAGGATCCCCACAAAAGTTCTCAAAGATGTCTCTTCCTTTCAGGTATTAAACAAGATAAAACCCCCATTAGACCATTTGCGTGTGTTTGGTTGTGTGTGCTATGTATTGACACCAGGGGAACAGAGAAACAAGCTGGAAGCTAAGAGTGTCAAGGGCATGTTTATTGGGTATACACACACACAGAAAGGCTATAAATGCTACATTCCAGATTCAAGAAGGGTTATGGTCTCAAGGGATGTCAAGTTTGTGGAATCAAAAGGATACTATGATGGGAAGAGCTGGGAAAACCTTAGAGATCTCTCACATGGACCATCCGATAGGGCAAACAACCTGAGAATCATTTTGGAGAGCTTGGGGATTAACCAACCAAAGAACAGTGAGGCGCCACCAACCTCTCCTTCCTCGCCAGTTGCTAACAACAATGGAGAAGCAACACCAAGTGTTGAGACTGTCCATCCTGATCCTGAGGAGGGCAATAAGCATGAATCACAACCAGGACCAGAGAATGATTCAGCATCAGCACATGATCAAGATGGAGCAGAATCTAACCATTCTAGTGAAAATCCGTGTGATGGTGAATAAGGACATGAAGAAGCAGTGGTAGAAGAGCAACAGACTCAACCATTGAGGAGGAGTATAAGAGAGAAGAAACCATCCAAGTGGGTCGACACCAGAGTGTACTTCAACAACAATATAGTGGCTCACCCTACCCAAGCAACCTGTTCTTTTGCGAGTTATCCTCAAGATCATGTGGTTTTCATCAGCAATTTGGATCAAGAGTATGTTCCAAAGACTTATGAAGAAGCTATGGAGCATGATGAGTAGAGAGAGTCTGTTGGAGATGAAGTGGGAGCCATGATCAAGAATGATACTTGGTATGAAACTGAACTTCCCAAAGGAAAGAAAGCAGTCACCAGTCGCCTACTCTTCACCAACAAGTACTTGGCAAATGGAAAGCCAGAGAGGAGAAAGACAAGGCTTGTTGCAAGAGGATACACTCAAGTGTATGGAGAAGACTATCTGGATACTTTTGCACCAGTAGCTAAGCTCCACACCATAAGGATTGTACTCTCCTTGGCAGTGAACTTGGAATGGGATTTATGGCAAATGGATGTCAAGAAAGCTTTCCTTTAAGGAGAGTTAGAAGATGAAGTCTACATGAGACCACCTCCTGGAATGGAAGACATGGTCAAGCCAGGGAATGTACTTAGACTAAAGAAGGCAATCTATGGTCTAAAGCAATCACCAAGAGCTTGGTATCACAAGCTTAGCACAACCCTTAATGGAAGAGGGTTTGTGAAATCAGAAGCTGATCATGCACTCTTTACTCTCACAAGCAAGCAAGGAATGGTGGTAATCCTGATCTATGTTGGTGACATTATCATCACAGGAAGCAACAAGGAAGGTATCATCTCAACTAAAGCTTTTCTTAAATCTACATTTGATATTAAAGATTTGGGTGAGATTAAGTACTTTCTTGGGATAGAAATATGCCGCTCTAAAGAGGGGCTCTTCTTATCTCAAAAAAAGTACACACTTGATCTTTTAAATGAGGCAGGACAGCTTGGTGGGAGAATAGCCAAAACACCACTTGAAGAAGGTTACAGGTCTTGCGTGAGGGGGAGTGTAAAGATACACCATTTGGGGACTTCAAACTCTATAGAAGGATGGTTGGGAAGCTGATCTATCTCACCATTACAAGACCAGACATCTGCTTTGCTGTGAATCAAGTCAGCCAGCATATGCAAGCACCAAGGGTTCATCATTGGAATATGGTGGAGAGAATCATGAGGTATCTAAGGGAGGCTCCTGGTCAAGGTGTTTGGATGGGTTGCAACAAGAGCACAAAGATTGTAGGATATTGTGATGCAGATTGGACTGGTGATAGAGTGGACATGAGGTCTACTACTGGCTATTGCACCTTCATAGGAGGCAATCTAGTTACTTGGAAGAGCAAGAAACAGAAGGTGGTACCATGTTCAAGTGTTGAGGCAGAGTATAGAGCCATGAGGAAGCTGACCAGTGAGCTCATTTGGATCAGAAACCTGTTAAGAGACTTGGGCATAGAGACAACAACACCAATCACAATGCACTGTGATAATCAGACAGCCATTCATATAGCTTCAAACTCAGTATTTCATGAGAGGACAAAGCATATTGAAGTGGATTGTCACAAGGTTAGACAAGCTGTGGAGCAGAAGATTATTTTACCTTGCTACACTAGGAGTGAAGATCGGTTAGCAGACATTTTCACCAAGGGAGCAAGTACCAAAGTATGTGAGTCCATCCATCCAAGGTTGGGACTCATAGACTTGTCTAGATCATGATCCCCTCTGTTGTGAAGCATCTACTCTTTTTCTTTTATGTGTTGTTTGTCCCATTGGGTTTTGCACATAAAGGTTTTAATGAGGGATTCACACTGTCCAAGCTTACCCATATTGTATGGCTAAATTTGAGAGGGAGTATTGACAAAGACAACTAAATAAATAAGGTGTTTGAATTCAAACGGCCAGATCTTGATGCATCCTTTGAACCAGTGGTTATTTCTATGTTTGTCTCTCTCTTGCCTCTCTTTCTTCTTCATGTCAAGTTATATAGATGGTGTAAACTCAATTCTATTAATTAAGGAAAAAGTTCTCCTTCTTTTCTCCCTTTTACAAAATCATCACATACTCTCTCTCACTCTCTCTTTTGTTCTTGAACTTCATCACTCTGTTCTTAAGATTTCTAACAAGAAGAACATATGACTGACTTTCCAGGGCATGATAAGTCATCCGCCTTTGTAATGCTGCTTGGTTCACTTGGATGTGCGATATGAAAAGGGCATCAACATCCAAAAGTTTGACCTGAAATCAAATGGTAATTAGCAATAAAAACAGAACAAATAGTAATGGAGTCAAAGCTCCAAAGTCACCTCAGAGTTGCTCTCAACATTCTTGAGAAGATCAAGTCTGAACTGAGTAGATTTAACAGGCCAATGACCATGATCTTTTGAATGCCTGATCAGCACGTCTAACACCATGACAGAAACGTGTAAAGGGAAAGCTTGATTAGGAGCTTTCACATCTTCTAAATACCTTTTGGCCTTGACTCGAGAATTCACTCTAGTCTCCGTTCCACTCAGATAGTGACTGACCTGAGCTCTGCATTAAACAAAACAGAGCATCTGATACTTTGATTCAAGAGAAAATTCACGAAAGAGTTCATGGGATGATCAACAATCAATGGTAGAAATGACAGAGACTAACCTGAGCTCTCATCTTTGTTTCTTGCCATCAAAATGCATATAGTTTTCTAAGGACCCGATTGTTATTTCTAATTTTGCTAGATAAAGCTTGATCCTTTAGCAATGATTGACCAATGGCCTCAACTCGAGTTTTTTTTTTTTTTTTTTGAAGATAACAACTTTGTAGAGTTTATGTGCTTTGCCCACCAATTCACAAACACCTTATTTTAAAGTTTTGTATACCCATAAACAGAATTGCAGAGATTTTTTGTTTTTTCATAATTCAGCCTACTCAGTGAAACTCTAGAAAGCAAATTGAGGATTGAAAGGTAGAACATGAAATCGAATGGAACAAATCAAATACACTTACATGGACTTTCGTATCAACCGGACTTGATATCTGAAGATTCCTTTCTCTAAATGATTGAAAGAAGCAAAAACTCTTGATCGAATCAAAGAGAATTGCTGATCCACGAATCAGTCCACCAACCATAGTTCTACTTTGTTCTATGTTTCATGCGAATTAATCTGTGTATAATGGTCGGAGGTAATGATGGTGGAACAGAGGAAGAGGAGAAGATGACGATGGCTAGAGATGACCTTAGATTAAAGTTCGATAGATTTTAATATTAATCACGAATGATTAAAGTTTGTTTAATGTAAATATAGGAGTTTAACTCAAAATGCTCTTATTGGCCAAAAAGTCTTGTCCATTTCTCATTACTACTCTTCTATTTTGATTGCTTCGTTGCCCTTTTCTTTTCTTTTTGTTTATTTATTTATTTATCTTTTCTCGTGGTCTCCATTTTCTTTCTTCCATTTTTTATGCGGTTAACACTGGTGGATCTACTTATTTTGTTTTTTGCTTTTTCTTTCATGTAATCATAACCATTTTTTCTTCGAATCAATTTTTTTGACGACTTTCAGACCACAACAGACTAGCCCGATAATCCTTAAACCCCACAGCAGGAAAAGTCTCACACTAAGAAGTAGGTAAGGATCGAAACTCTAAAGCCAAGATCCCAGAGGGACAGTCAATGGCCACTGGGCCATGAGCTACTCGGTTTCTTCAAATCATTTATTTTTCTACATCTTATTGTTTTTACTACAATTTTATTTCTATTTTACTACAAAAATACAAATAATTTTTACATATATTTCATCTTAAATTTTCTACTTATATTTAATAATATTTATAAACAAGAAAATATTGGAGTAAATGATTTTGTTGTATTTCAATCATCAATTAGTTTAAACAAATAAATCTAATAAATAATTTACGTAATTTCCAAAAAAACATTTATTACTACCACTGATTAATTTAAAAGTATTAAAATTTAAAATAATATCTTAATTTTTTTCTATTTATATTTATTACTGAATTAATAATTTATATAAATTTATAAAAATAATATAAATAAATTTATATAATTTTATTATATTGTATCATACTTAACATCTAGTATTTTTTATTTTGTTACTGAATTTATTTTCTAAATTTACTGATACTACTGACACAACTTTTATTTTATTAAAACAACACAATATTATTAAAACAATATATATTAACAATATAATTAGATATTTAAGACAATGAGAAAAATATTATAATTATATATTAAGAATATTTTAGACAATGAAAGAGTATAAGATGTCGTTCAAGCAATGGGAAACATATCTTATCATCTTCTTTATAATAAAGAAATTGTATGCTTGTTATTGTGATAACTAGTATTAAAAAGAGAAACAATATCTTTCTTTTTCATATATTACTATGCGTTATAGTGTGTAGTATATTTTAAGGTAAAACTATTTATGATTTAAAATATTACATATCGTAAAAAAAATAGATATCATGACTTATCACAGGATAATATATCATGTTCTTCGTATGTTTGATTGAGTTATACCAAAAGAAGTTAAAACAATTAAAGTACTTCCTCTAGATTAATCAAGAAAGGAAAGCCGCAGCAAACAAAATTTCCATTAGTTGGAAAATCTCGTGGAAGAAAAAAAAGAAGCAGAAAAATAGCTAGAGGCACAAATAGAGGGAGAGGTATGGAACTGTGGATGTGGAAGTAGTTCAGGTGTTTGAATATGTAATTTTATTATTTTTTCATTGTGTGTAATTCGACTATTAGGATTATTGGGTTTATTGTATGTAATCGGACTACTATGATTACTGGGTTTATTGTGTGTAATCGGAGTACTAGGATTACTGGATTTATTGTGTGTAATTTGGATTACTAAGATTACTGGTTTATTATGTATAATTTAAAACTCATATATATCACAAGTAGTACATATATTTAGAATATAGAACCAATATACTATCTATTAGCAGAGACTATTAAAACTATTCAGATGATTTTTCTATAGTCTTAGGAATATTTATCATTTTTCCAAAATGATTCCTTAATTTCATGGTTGTTGTGTAAATTGTAAGGCTATAGTACGTAGAACCTATAAAAATACTTATTACTGGTAACTTTTTATGTAATAATCTTCCTTAATGACATTCATTGTATAAAATCATTGGTTTTACTACTAAATATTTCATTTGGACATGGTTTTACTAATAAAACTTAAAATTGCCAAAATGTTACTATGTGTAAGATAGTATTACTACTACCTTGAAGATTACCAAGAATTACTAAGTGTAATTAATATTAAATTTATGTATAACGACTGCACGTTTTTATCATCTATTGTGCATGCACATATAACATGAATACTTTATATATTGTTATTTTAACATGAGCAACATAAAAAGTTTTTAAAAACTAAAATAAGAAAACAAATGTTTTTAACTTTTTTTTAATTATTTGTAAATAATAATGGAAAGTGCAAAGTGATATATTATCTCAACTTAATATTTAATGACAAACAAGATGAGTTTTTTAATCTCTACAGCTGGTTTTCTTGCTTCATCATATAATATAATGATCTCCTTCATAGTATCTCTAGAGTTCTTAAAGAACTGAAAGAAACAAAATCATTCGTAGCATGTTCAAAGGAGACACATTCAGATATCATCTTCACACTTTTGTGAAAACCAACCAACTCTTCTGCTCAGATAGGTGGTTTCAGATGCCTGGGGATAACAGGGTATGGGACCTGTGGCTTATACACTCTCTCCTCAACCGGTACCGGCTCAATCATGCAAATTGGAGGTGTGTCCAGCCATGAGTGTCGATCGATGCCAGCCTTTGGTGAAGTTTCTGGGTCTTTCCCCTATGGGCGTCGATGGATTCTAGTGGGGCATCGATCGACAACAAGCTTCAATGTCGATTCTTGACCAAAATTTCCAGGCTGTTCTTCATCCTCCATCAAGATTGCATTGAAAATTTTCCTGGGATTTGTCTCTACCCTCTTTGCATCCTCAACAATCCGTTGAACCTGAATATCTGGCTTTTTGATAAGAGTGTTCGGGGTTTTAAATTTTACATTCTGCTCGCTGTAGATATAATCCAACTCATGATTGCAATCAACAATCATCTTCTGCTGGCTTTCAAAGATCTGTTTTAGCACATCATCAGTCTTGCTCTCTTGAGTTGTTGCAGTAACATTGAGAAATTTGTTGAAGAAGGAGTTCTTGATGTTTTTTTAGGCAGTCAGAGATCATGATGACAATTTCTTGAACCAATGAGCTGACTCCAACAAAATAGTACATGAAGAGTTTTCAGAAGTTATAGTCTTCTGAAATTTCATTGATCCATGGAAAGCTCATGAGGAAAACCATGAAAGGGATGCTGACCCACAAGAGAGATATATGTAGGTTTCAGCTCCAAGTCATTCTTCTCGAAGGCAGAACGGCAAATCGCAGACCTGTTAGCATTGATGTGCTTAAATTAACCTACAAGTTACTCTCTCTAGACCACTGAGAAGGTGTATCAATATACTCTCGGACCATCAAAATAGTGGTGAAACCAGTAAGAATATGTATCAGAAGCACACAAGGGACCTACCAGCTTTGATGATTTATATGATGTATGTGACATCAAATACGATAGTTTTAAATCTTCCTGCTATGTAAGGGGATTGTTCGATGCAAACAAAACAACACAATCAAACACAAGCACAACACAGGAAAATTCAGAACCAACTTCCTAGCTACGCAAAGGCATCTCCACCAACTGTTTAGTTACATTCTTTTATGAATAGGACTTATAGATCCACCCTACAATTTTCTTTTTCTTTGGAAAAGTATTTTTCACCATATTTTTGACCGTAAAGGTCCATAAAACATTTACACCTACCATATGCATTATTTAGACATGTTACACCCAAATACAAATTATAGAAAAAACACAAATATCTTCTAAGCATTATTTAAAAATAAATACCATCTAATATTATAAAATAGAGTTTACTCTTTCCTTAAGGGCTCCACGTCAGATTACAGCTCAATAATTCGTGCGCTGTAGTGGTGACACCTGTCCCTTTTTAAGTTTCGTAACTTTGGTCTTGAGAGTGTTGTTAATGGACGTTAACGGGCTGCAATGTTAAATTCATTTGTGGGCTAAGAGACATTCTTTGTGCTTACTAGAAAAGGTCAAAGTTACCAGTGTTTTTACATCCCGTCGGTTTCGATACATTCATCTTCTTTGAAGTCTGAGTTCTGCGTTTCTGAAGATCCGATTAGGTCAAACTCTAATGGAGGTTATGGGAGATTGACCGTGTAAAATATTCGTGTAGAATCTCTGTGTTGGTTTACTTTATGTCGTTTTGTCTTAGATTCATCTTCTCCAAAACGTTACGGATTCATCGATTGAATCACCATTAAGAAGCATCTTTACTCCTTCAATGTTTTTCTTATTCTTCTTCCAGGCAGTGTTTATCCTCCTATAAAAAAGGTCAGACCTCATCTCCAGAACATCCTCCTCTCAATTCATAAAATCACTCGAATCTCATTTTCCTGTTTAATGGCTTACTCACTGATCCTTCTTGCTGATTTGAGGCTGGTCTCTGTTCTTCCCCCGTCGAGGTGCTACTGCTCAGATTATTGGAAGCTAGGACCATGAAACACCGTGGCGAGTTGATGGGTTTGGACATTCTCCTCCTTGATTCTAAGGTAATTCGATTCATAAAACTCATTATCATATTCATTTTAGTCTCGGTTAGGGTTTCATATGGCGGTCTCGAGTGCCTTCGTTGGTTGCCCAAAGCTTGAGACTTTATTAAATCACCATAATCTGTCTTCTTCTTCTTCTTCTTCTTCTTCGTCTACTTCACAGACTCCATTGGCTCTCATTGGTGTAATCTAATCCGGAGAGCACGTTGCGAGCTTTATACGTCTGATTAAGCGTTTAATGCAACAATCATCTCTGCTCTCCAATAACTCAAGAACTCTGCAGTTGACCGTAATATTTCTCTCTTTCCTAGGGTTGCCTTGAACCTCCAATTCAATTCTTATAGTGTTTTTGTGGGTCAAATCAATGTTATTTATCATTAAATTTGTAGATTTTAATGATGTGTGTGACATTGTAAGTAATCTGAAGCCGGTTTTGTCATTAGTTTTGCTATTCTCATTCTCTTTTGTGGGGTATTAGGGTATATAAAGGAGAGAAGTAGTATTTCTGTGATTGGAGTTAGTATTCACAAAGCTCCTGTTGAGATATGGGAAAAGCTTGCTATTACTGAAGCTGAAATGGCCACGAGCTATTGGTGAATTGTGGGGTTTGAATCATATCGAAGAGGCTCTGTTCTAAAACCGCATGGATATACATGTTTTAGCTTTATCTCAACATCGAAGGAGTGAAAGAAGTTACTGAATGGATGTCAAAGGTACCTCTTTTCATTAAGCTTTTATTGATCTTCTTGTGATAAGAGTGTGTCTAATGCCGTAAAGAATGTAGAGTGGTAGTTGTTAGCTTAAAAACGTCTGTTTTGTTTAAACTGTTCCTATACATAAGTGTTTATATATATATATATATATATATTTTTTTTTTTTTTTTGCTGTATTCATTCTTACCAAATTATGAAAGGATACTGTGTCTTTTTTCCAGACAAGCGGGATCCCAGTTTCAGGAACACCAGAAAAGGCCTCCGCCACCTAAAACTAGCAGCCAACAACGATTGCAAAAAGGTAATTTATCGTTATGCTTTGCTATTGCTTTGCACATGTAAGTTTGAAAAGGGTAAGATATATATGGACCGCCATAACTGGCGCACCGACATAGCTGAAGTGGACAAGTGCTGGAGGAAAGTAAGTTGGTCTTTACATGAATACTACCTGGTCCAAGAAGAACAATCCAAACACAAATTTTAGATAATTAATCATGCCCCCAAAGAGTTACTGTACGATTGAACTCCTTGAGAGATGTCCAAAATGTTTTTATTATAAACAGAGAAAAATTCAACCGTTTCGTTATGTGACAAACTGACAACACAGCCATACTCCTCCCCATGTAACATGACTCTTGCATTTCCTTACCTTTTTCAAATTTTTACTTTACAATTACAGCTCTACTTTACGCCAAGTTGCACGATTTGCATGTATTAACAAGAGTTTTTTTTTGTAATTATGTATTAACAAGAGTTAAAACTTCAAGCTTCTGGCTGCAGTAAGTAAGCTGACTAGAATGTAATTAAATCTAAATTGACAGATGCTACTTAATAGGCATTGATGCAAACTATGTGTGCAAGATATTTGTACTTTCTTCAACACGATACACAAATCCTTCCTGGTCTTTCAACCTCAAGGCAACAAAGGTTGTTTATATGCAGTTCATTTTATTACTGTTTTATTATTGAACACACCCCCATAATACTTTTGACTTTCAAATATGTGAAATTTACCATTTATTTGTATTATCCCACAAAATAATGTGACAATAAACTCAATAGGAGACTAAATAATATCCTAACAACAATGATTTTACAATTTTGTTCACACGGAAATAACACTTCACTTCCATCAGATTTTTTTATAACTTACATATTCATACCAAATAAATATAAATATTCAAAATAAAATTAAACTTCAAGATTTAAAGATTACTGAGTCAATTTAAAATGTTTAAATATTCCAAATATTTATATATTTTGAAATATATATTCACCTGGGATAATAGTTATTTATATTCTCTAAGAATGAATAATTTAAATCAAATTAGGTGCTTTAATAAATATATTATACATACAGATCAATAAATTTTTTATATAATCTTTATGTATGTCTACACGTCAATATGTATTAAAATACTATAATAAACAATATAAAAAATTAAACAAACAATGTTTATTATACATATACTCAAACTGTTGAAATTATTTAAGAATTCACATCCCGTTCGTAGAACGGGCCGACACTAATATAAAATAAACCCCACCATGTAAATGGTTCTATGTGCACAACAAATAAACAACACCAACCGCAAAAAAACACAGTTCATCACCACACCTCAGTCCTATTACAATACAAATCTTCAGAAGATCAATCATCATATCAAATAAAAAAAAAACATCACATGCACCTATTGAGATAGAGCAACAAGACATCCACGACACGGCCCGGAAGCTCCGTCCCTAGTAATAATCAAAATCTGAAGCCACAGACACGGTTCAGTTGGAACATTCTGAATCTCAGACACGTGTATGATACGGACACGTTCACGTTTCAAATTTCATCGTAACCGAAAAGCTTGTCCCTTTGCTGCTTTACAAGCAAACAGCGCAAAGCCTTTTCTTCGCTTAACAAAGCCTTCACAATCTTACTCGGCGTATTTTCGATTCGCCAACTAGAGATCAACATTCTCTTCTCATTGACACATCCGCACGACCAGTAAGTTTATGCTTCCTCTCTCTCTCTCTTTTTTATGTCTCTAAGATTCATGCATGATGATCTCGCGACTCTGTTTTTTTCCAGATTGTTGATTCCCTAATTCTGGGTTTTAATTTATAAGATCTGGAATTTCGATGATTATTATTTTCTCCGTCACAAAGAAAATTGAAAATAAAATCATAAACATTTCCACATACATTTGATTTATATTGACGAGTGTTTTCAATTTTGATTTCATGTTTTTAGTTTTCACAAGGAAGACATGGTCAAGGAAAATGAGTATTATGACATCTTATGCGTCAAAACTGATGCTTCAGATGCTGACATTAAAAAGGCTTACTACTTAAAAGTATGTCCTTTTTACTATTTATATTTTCTGTAATCAACAAATCATCATGGAATCACTGTTGTTGTATAGTGTACAGAGTTTTTGAAACCTTTTCTGGTTTGATTTTTTCTCAGGCAAGGAAAGTTCATCCAGACAAGAACCCTGGAGATCCTCAAGCTGCTAAAAACTTTCAGGTGATGATAAGTTTTTTGTCACAATATTGCAACTCTTTCTTGGGTTTTTGTGTTTCTGGAACCTTCACAAAATATTTTACACGCTAATTAAATGTCGGGGAGTCGTATCCTTTTGTAAAATGAAAGGTATTAGGCGAGGCTTATCAGGTTTTGAGCAATCCTGAGAGGCGAGCAGCTTATGACAACTATGGCAAAGAAGGTGTGCAACAGTAAGTTGGTGTCTCTCATTTTTATCTACCCTTTCAGTTGAGAATGTTATGAACTGAAGGTGGTTCAATTTTGTTTTCTTTTCAGGGATGCAATGGTAGATCCTGCAGCTGTATTTGGTATGCTTTTCGGAAGTGAAGTCTTTGAAGAATATGTTGGGCAGCTTGCACTTGCTTATTTGGCATCAATCGAAGCTGACTTAGAATCATATGAGCCTGATATCAGAAAACAAATGCTTCAAGACAAGATCAAAGTACATTGTTTTTCGTTTCTTCTTTATTAACAACCCAGTGATATGTTTACTTTTTATTCATTTGTTATGTATGGGAACGGGTGCAGGCTCTGCAGAAGGAGAGGGAAGACAAGCTCGCTGCTACGTTGAAAAACAAACTTGAGCCATTTGTGGAAGGACGAACTGATGAATTTATCGAATGGGCAAACGAAGAGGCAAAGCGTCTTTCTTCTGCCGGTACAAAAACCTTCTTTTTGGGGGCATTAGATGTTTAGATCTATGGAAGAAAATGTTTATATAGATGGTCCATGATCTTGCTTTTGACTCTTCAGGTTTTGGGGAGGCAATGATGCATACAATAGGCTACATTTACACAAGAAAAGCGGCTAAAGAAATGGGGAAAGACAAACGATATATGAAAGTGCCCTTCTTAGCGGAATGGGTGAGAGACAAAAGCCACCATATGAAATCTCAAGTCATGGCTGCTTCTGGTGCGGTTTCGTTGCTTCAGTTGCAGGGTGAAGTGAACATGTTGAATGAACAACAAGGTGATAAGAGAGAGGAGCATATTCAGAAAGCCATTGAAGCTAAAATGGATGCTTTGCTTCAATCCCTTTGGCAAATCAATGTTCTCGACATCGAGTCCACTCTGTCTCATGTCTGCCAATCCGTAAGTCATCTTACATTACACAACCATTTTTTTTTGGTAATAATAATTAACATTGTTGACAATCTCAATTGTTACTCTCTCACAGGTGCTTAAAGATCCAAGTGTTTCGAAGGCTGTTCTTCGAGGTCGAGCCACGGGACTTAGGAAACTTGGAACAATCTTCCAGGTGGGCAAAGACAAAACTAAGTAGCCGTACACCAGAGGAAGCAGCTTGCCTAATGAATCCGACGTGAAACTGGACACTGGAGGCTCTTCAAAGGCGACGTCTTAAAACTCCAATTACTTTCGCCAGAAAACAGAGAAACGGGAATTGGGTATTGCTGTTTCTTTTTACTTTTTTACTTTTTTTTTGCCATTGGTTCAAGTTGAATTCATATTTTTCTTTTACTTTCATCAGTTTTGTTGAGATTGTTACCTGAGTTAGAGATGATTCATCGAAGACTATTATTAGAAGAGAAAATTCTCTTGAAAGTTTACATGTTGTGTTTTTAGTCAAGAAAAAAAAGGTTTACATGGTGTGTTTGGGACTGGGCTGGATGTCTGATCAAAAAAGATGTTAAAGGCATGGTTTTATAGTTTGGCTACTCTTTTATGTCATGGTTTAAGCAAAAAAAAATAAAAATAAAAAAAAACTCTTCTATGTCATTGAGATCAAAGAAGCAAGACGTAGTATCATGTTCTTCTGTAAACGCAGACACTCTTCTATGATCGAAATAAGGTCTAACATTTTAAACATTTTCGTTGCACAACATAAGTTCGCCATATATATATGCACTCTCATATAAACCTTATGCTGCTATTTGCAGGTGAGTTAGGCCACACTCGGTGTTGTTATCAAAGATATTCTTTTACTCTTTCAACATAGTGTGCACTTGGTTTGTTGTACTCTATGCATTTCTCCATCACTGGTTTGTAGTAGTGAATAGTTTTCATGGGGTTCTTCGCTATTTTTCTGCGATGGTTAGTGTCGCAAGAATACATTCGCTAGAATCTTTGTGTGATGTGGCAACTCTCAGATAATATCCCAAAAATTGTTTTGGGGGAAGGGATTGTAAGAGGGAAATAAGTTTTCATGTTGTCATATGTTGTGTATTTTTTTTGGTTTTTGTTTTAAATGTCGTAGGAAATAATCTCTTGTGATTGTCTTTTATACTTGCGAGTGTTATCGATGTGTCTTTTGGGATGATGCATGTGTTACGAGAATTGGGTCTGTTTTGTGTCTTGATTGGTGTTTATTTGTTAAACTTAGTTGGAATTTATGGTGACAATGTTGTTAATGTTGTGCATGTTCGATGTTTATTATAAGGTGAATGCTTTATTTAAAACTTTTATATGCTTTCTTAGCAAAGTAAGCGAGGTGACCAATGTCATGTGTTGTTTGGCCCAATTATTTTTGTTGATAGGCGTAATTTGGAAAAGTGATGAGTTAACATTAGCTAATGGGCTCCTATTTTACGATGGTGTAATTGTCTTTTTTTTTTTAACGATAACTAATAGTTTTCCTACGCCATCCACATAGATAATAATTTTAGATTTAATTTTTTAAATTTTTTTTAAAAAAATTAGTTTACACTAAGATATTATTATTTTCTATTTTAGTTTTATCAATTTGGAAAAAATAAAATCATAAATTTATTTTTGTAGTTTTATTCCTTTTAATTGGGTTTAACTATCAAAAATTATTTGATTAGTGTTAATATAGTTTTGTATTTATTGATGCATATTTACAACTAATTTTGATTATATATATGTCTATATATACAAAATAAGATATATAAATTGATGTAAAAATATATTTATAATTTTATATAGTTTTAATGTGACATATACATTACTTTAATGTAAATATATGAATTATTAATTATTACTATATTTAAATAGTTTTGTCAAAATAAATACTTAATAAAAATTATATTTATGGTAATATATCAGTTAATAGTCATTACCATATTAAAAGAACATTTCCTAAAAATATAAATCTTTATAAGGAAAATAATACATATCATAATTTTTGAGAGGCCATGTCATGTAAAGGTCATGTCATCATTTTTTTTGCTGAAATTGAATGTTGTGATGACACGTATACAAATCACTTCGCAAATAATAACTAGGGGATCTTAAGTTGTTGTGTTATGGGCTGTAAGTTATTATATTATAGTCCTGAGCTTGTAAATGTTCTGGACAATGTAAACTAGGTTTTCATTTTCTGAATAGTTTCCAAACTGTTTATTATTTTGTAATTTTTTGTGACGCCCAAAAGGGGGTGATAATGGTTGCTTTCTTTGATGATATTTTAGTGTATATCCCAACGATGGAAGACCATATACACCAGCAAATTGTCCGGAAAATATTGGTTGATCAGAATTTATTTGCAAATGTGAAAATGTTTATTTGGTCAGTCTAGAGTGAAATTTTTGGGATATTTAATTACACATGAGGATGTAGCTACCAAATAAGAGCAGGGCCGGCTCATAAACATTTTGGGCCCCTGGGCAAAAATAAATTATATAGTTTTTTGGCAATTTTTTTTTGAGAATTAGTTAAAATCTAAAATTTAATGTAATTATTTAAGCAATTATATTATTTTGTATGAAAATTTTCAAGATAAATTTAGTTTTTAAAATATACATAACTAAATTTAGTTAAAATATATTTATATTTACTTTTTTATTTATTAAAAATTCCAAAAAAAAAAAAATTTTTTAAAAAAATTGGACCCTTGGGCCCTGGGGCGGTCGCACTCCCCGCCCACCCATCTAAGCCGCCCCTGAATAAGAGTGAAGCAGTGAAGAATTAGCCAGTGCCTAAAATGTGAAAGAGTTACAAGGTTTTTAGGGTTTACTGGTTATTATGATATTATCTTTGGTATGTTAAAGGATATGGAGTTTTAGCTAGACCTCTAATAGATTTGTTGAAGAAAGATAAGTTTGACTGGTCAAAGAAACTCAAGTGGCTTTTGAGCAGTTAAAGAAGAAGATGATGAGTGCTTCTATTCTTGCTTTACCTGACTTCACAGCCACATTTGTAGTAGAATCAGATACCCCATGTTACGGTTAGAGGCTGTTTTTTTTTTGGAAAATCAAAGACATTTGGCTTACTTCAGTTATGGGTTAACCGCACGTGAGCATATCAGACCAATTTATGAAAGAGAGTTAATGGCCATTGTTCTTGCTATTCAAAATGGTGATATAATTATATGGTAGAAGTTTGTGGTGCACACAAATCAGAAGAGTTTAATTTTTTTTTTTTTTGGAACAAGGCGATGTGTCAATGGATTACCAAAAGTGTTTAGCAAAGCTTGTTATGACTTTGTGATTGTCTATAACCCAGGAGTGGAGAATAAGATGACTGAGAATTTATCAAGGATAGTGAGTGACTTTAATTCTATTCTTCACATGTTGATGGCTGTGACGTTTCCTCATAATCTGCAACTTCAAAACATATTAACCCTGATTGAGAAGGACTTAGAGTTATGGGATTTGAAAAACATAGTGGAAATGGAGAAAGAATTAAAGATCGGTTATGCTTGTGATCCACGGACAGTTGATGTATAAAGGCAGATTGGAACTTCCATATAAGTCAGTCTACGTTCCTTCGATCTTGACAGAACACCATGTGAGTGTAGTTGGGGGGTCAGTCAGGCATTTTGAAAATGTTGAAGAGGATCCAGTCCGTGTATTATTGGCTGAATATGCTTGGAGATGTTTTCACAAGTTTGTAGCAAGTTGTGATGTATGCCAGAGACAGAAGTATTCCACTTTGTCTCCAGCGGATTGCTACAACCTTTTCCTATTCCTCAAAGTATATGATCTGACATCCCAATAGATTAGAAGGCCTACTTCTTTCACAAGGTGTTAATGAAATATTTGTTACTGCAACTGATGTAGCATTGAAGTTCTTAAGGGAAGCGTTTAGTCAACATAGTTATCCTACTTCGATAGTATTAGATTGAGATTCAAGTTTTTTCAGTTCTTTTGGAAGGAATTGTTTAAGCAGTCTCGTATGAAACTAAAATATAGCACTTTTCTCATCCTCTGTCGGATGGGCAAGCGGAGGTACTCAATCATTGTCTCGAGACTTACATGCGCTGATTTGCTTCCACTCATTCAAAGTCTTGGGCGAAATATTTGTTGTGGGAAAAACTATAGTACAATATGAGTTATCATGCTTCATAAAAGACTACGCTATTTCATGTGATGTATGGGAGGGTACCACCGAATTTATTGCATTTTAAGTTGGGTTCCACCTCAAATTTCAGAGGTTGAGGAGATGTTGAAAGAAAGAGATGTGATGTTGCAACACACTAAAGAACATTTGGTGTTGGCGCAGGATATAATAAATAATAATGCTGATGAAAACATACGAGAGTAGGAGTTTGGCATTGGTGATAAGGTGCTTTGAATCTTAGACAGTACAGACAACAATCGGCTTCGAAACGCTTGTGCCAGAAGTTGGCTGCATGATTTTATGGATCATATAAGCGTTGGAAAGGGTCGGAGCAGTTGCCTATAAGTTGTGAATACCTTTAGTCTAAAATTCACACGGTGTTTCATGTTTCTCAGTTGAAACCGATGCTGGGTAGGGATCATCAGGTTTCTAAATTACCTAAATCTTTTTGTGAGAATGATTTGATTATTGAACCTGAGGAGGTGTTAGATACACGTTATGATAAGTCTGGTCAGTGGAAGGGCCTTTTTCCTCATGACAACTCTTGGGTTCATACGGCTGATTTGATCTAACAATTTCTTTCTTTGAAGTTTGAGGTAAAGCTTTGTCTTGCTGAAGGGGGTTTAATAAGCCATTATGAGCTTATTACTTGAAAATGAGAAGAGATATGGATGATGAGGTGGTAAGAGAAGATAGGAAAAGCCAATAAAAAAGAAGAGAGTGAGCTGAACGGAGTGAAGAAGTTGTTATGAGCTAACCGTCAAAAGAATAAATAGTTACCGGTTTTAATTCTCTAACAATATTGCAAAAGCTTGTTTTCTACACTTTGACGAAGATCAAGAAAATGTTCTTGAAATTCGAAGGCTAAATCTGTTTCAGAGTTCTTTTGCCTTCTTTTGGAGTCCATTTAGATTTTAGAGTTATAATTCGTTGATAAGTGATAAACAGAGGTTCTTTTCTTATCACATACCACTAGACCAAACTTCCAACTTGGTTCGTTTAAGCAAAACATATTATTTATCAAATGGTATTATTAACAGTAAGCTCCCATAAATCTCACGCAGCAGAAGAGGAGATCGGACATGGCTGCAAACAGAGCCATTTATGGCAAAGACTTTCCCATTTTTCTGTTCTTCAAGAATACAATCTCAAACATAGATTCATTGATCTACAACTGAATGAATGAAGCTGTTTTCTATTCCCTTAGAATTTTATCGTGATCTATATGGTGACGTTCTGAGCTACGCAGCTTTTACTTTCTCTGCATATCTACTTGTATCTTCCGAATAAAGTACACCCTCTCGCGATAGAAGACGCACAAGGGCTAGAGAAAACCGAGCCTGTAATAATTCGTGTTAGAAGAGCAAAAGCTGTGTGTGTGTGGTTTGGGTTATATGGTTTAGTAAAGGTGTAGCAAAAACACTTACCCATTGGAATGCCACGAGAGCGAACCAGCAGCCTCTCAAGCCAAATCCTCCGTTGCTCAGAAGCTTTTAGTCAAAATTGTAAACAATGCAAAAAGAAGAGAGAGTTACAGAACTCTATTTTGCAATTTAGTTGAGTGATGGAGACTGAGGCTAAGAGTGAGTGATTACCATAAGTAAAAGCCCAGCAACGGCCAAGCATCCAGTCGTTGACAAGCTGATATATCTAAGATCTCTTCCAGCCTCCATTTTACAAGGACAGTGTTAGCTCTTTTGGATCAGGGTTTAGACAAAAAAAAAAAATCCAAACTTACTTACCAGTAAGGTGCCTTCAAGACTCAGAGTACTCGGAGTGATGGACAAAGCAAGAAAATATGGTATTATGACCTTGTGCATCTGTCAAAATATGTATTTCAACTGTTTACAAACAGATAAAGCAAGAAAGCGCGTTGCTATGAACACCTGACAAAATATGAAGAAGGAAAACAAAAATAATACCTCAAATGTGACAACCTTGTCTTGTGTGAAGATGCCAGGGAACAGCCATGGAATTGCTGTACCAATGGTTCCCACTACTATTCCTAGTGTAGCACCGATGATAACGAGTGACTTCAGAAGCATTCTGGCCTACAGACAACAGCGAAAATAGAGATGCTTTAGGTAAAAGCAAAACGAACATGTACCAATGGTTCTTCAGCTGAGTTAATTTTCACCAACCACGGGCTTACTTTAGGCAAATTGCGATTGATTCCGAATAACAGCTCAGGCATAAAGGACTGTGAAGTTTGAGAGAGAGGCTCCCCCAAAATTGTACAAATGTTATATGTCTGAAGCATAACCTAGAGACCAAAAGAGCAGAAGAAGTTATAGACCAAACTCAAATCAGGAGAGACATGGTTAGTGTTGAATAAACACCTGGTGAGCAGCTATCACGCTTGTGCCCATTGATGTAGCAAAGTACACAAGGAGCGAATAAAACAAAACCTAATGGGAGAAACACACATACATCATCTACGTGTAAAACAACATTGTTGCAACTGAATGTCAAATGAAGTGGTAACCTTTGACATCATTGTCATAAAGACTGGGGCAGCCAGCCCAAATATGGTTAAGAGTTCATTTGGAGAAGGAACACAAAGTGAGAAAGCGTTGTATCCTTTCTTGTTTAATGCATCCATCATCATATAAGCTGCAACAACCTAAAACATCTCGAATTAAAACCATATTGATAACTAACTGATAACTGGAAGAATAGATGTTATAGCTTACTTGCGACACCATAGTTGCCCAAGCTGCACCTGCTATACCGTATCCTAGAAAGGTGCATAAGACCAGATCCCCCGCACCGTTTATTGCACTAGCAACAGCCAGTGCCTTTAAAGGTCCCCATGAGTCTTTCATACCAAGGCTGAGACAAAGGATTGAGAACGTAACAGTGAGATATAATCAATCCTCTCGGTACTTTTTTAAGGCCCCACATTCAGAAGTGTGCGACAATGCAACGTGCAGATGAAAATGAGGTATAAGGGGACCTTGCACTTTGAGCAACCCATCCAATGAGAACAGCTGGCCATGCTAAACCACGAATCTGAGAATGAAAAATTTAAAAATAATAGTCACTTCAAAGGAAGAAAGAGGAAAGCCACTTATTTTTCGTCAAGAATTAACAGCACCCAATGCTAAGTTAGTATACGTAGCACATCTTAAGACAAGTTGGTTCACATGGACCAAACATACTATTTGTCTATAGTCATAGAGCCACCACACTCACCAAAACCACAAAACATTACAATCTGAAAAAATTACAACATAAGATTAGAGTACAAACCTGAACATATGTATTTGCCGCCGGGACAATCTCAGCGTTCTTTGCCCCTGTAAAAGCTGAAAGAAGACCAAACCGTCAACAGGTCTGTTGATTTAGTACTACTCACAAACTTGTTACTGTTCAACTACAAATAAAATATTTATTTTTTACCAGTTAGTACCCCGGAACCAAATAGTCTTGTAAACGCCATCATCACGACTCCACAAGCCAAGCCGATGAAAAGCAAGATGGATATCTGATGTTGTACCTCATCTTTATCCTGCATAGCCACTATTCTATTAGGAAGTTGCTAACAAATTGTACATACATAACGAAAGATTCATTTATAATGAACTGACCCCGCGAGCAAGAGAGGTGGCAACAAGATTTGAAGTGGCCACAGAGAGAAACATGAAAGTATAAGACAAATAATCACAGACCACGGTTGCAGGACCTGTTTCATCCATTATGAAATTTTGATTACTGTTGTTACTTGAAGCCTAAAGATCTGAACTTTCCTTGAGTATTTTCACTATAACTATAAAAGAAAAACTAAAGCAGCAACTTTTGATAAGTTCAACAAAATAAAATAAAAAATCAAGCATCATCAAGGTTAGTGCTTTTCCAGCATATACGGGTCTCTCTTCATTGGCTAGAGAGAGAGCAAGATCAGAGTCAATAGACATTACCTAGAGCAGCGAGTTCGAGAGAGCTTCCTTGACCAATGACGGCCGTGTCAATGAGACTCATCAAGGGACCACATACCCACAGTCCAGCAGCAGGTCCTGTAAACATGACTATCTCTTTCATCTGTCCCCAAATACTCTGATCCGCTAAATCATCTATGTTCTTCACTTCTTCTACTTCCACCTCAGCCGCATCTTGTGCAAGCTCAACCACCTCCTCCGCGTCCTGAGAAATCGACCCATTTCCGCTGACTCCACCAACAACAAGCTCCTGATTAGGACTTGAACAGTTTCTTATAAACTTGTGAGACTTAACGGAGCTCCTGAAATTCGGGAATGGAGGCTTACATGCCCGTAAAGTGATTGAAGATGGGAATGGCAGCTTGTGGTTAGAAGAAATAGAGGAAACGGTGAAAGTTAGGGTCTTGCACGGAATCTGCATACTCTCTTTCTTTCTTCTTCCTCTGCTTTGGCTGGAAAGCTTCTCAGGCGACTAACTGATTAAAAAACAACGCACCAACTCATTCTCCACGTTTACTTGTAAGTTCTTAGCATTCGGTTTAACAATTGGTATGTAAACCGGTTATCCAAATTGAAACTGATACGAGAAGCAAAGTATTATGAGAAATACAAAAAAGGGGGGAAGGCAATGTGTGATTGTAAACGAGTCCAACTGTTTGTTTTGGTGTCGGAGACAAAAGACAATGAGATAGTTACCCTACTTTGTATTATTGCGACTTGCAAGTTGCAAGCAGTTGCGTCTTCATCCCATTTCTTTTCGAATCCACGAGAAAAAAAACTTACGGGCTTTTTTGTTAAGCCCATAGAAATAAAATTTGTACTTTTGTGTATAGGAATTTTAAATGGGCTTTGCACAAGGAGTGTCTCGGTATGCTTTTATCACTTGGTTAGTTAGCAATCAAAAGATAGACTTTCTACAGGGACTAGAATAAGAGCGTGGGGGATAATGCAAGAATGTTCTTTTTGTGGAGACCCAGAGGAATTAAGAGACCATTTATTCTTTGCGTTCCATACACATATGGACTATGGTTGCAGGAGGTTATTGGCTCGTTACTACGGTCAACTCCTATATGATTGGACTGAGATTTTGGTACGGATTCTTGGTTGTATGTATGACAGGCTAGCTTCTATTCCCTTGAGGTTAGCTTTTTAAGTGACCATTTATTATATCTAGCGCGAGAGAAATGAAAGAAGACATACCAAGAAGAGCCAGCCAGCAAGTCAGCTTGTGTGGTTGATTGACAAAACCATTAGGCAACGGATTCTATCTACTCGGTACAATGAGAAGCAAGGGCTTGCGGGTCTTCTACAGCAAAGGTTTAGTGCCTACACTGGGCAAGGATAGGGGTTGTTAAATTGCAGATTTCCCTACAGATTTTATTTGTAAACAACTATTCTTTTTCTGATAATTAATAAATTTAACATGTTATCAAAAAATGTTAAATGAGCTGGTTCGACCCTACCTAAAACCTACATATAAATATTTGAATCTGGTTTGGTCCAGCCCAAAAATATATTAGATCTATATTTTAAAGTCTGGTCCGACTATAATAAGATTATAGAATGTTTCAGATTTTTTGGATTTCTCAAAATAATTAATTATGAAATTTTATCAGTAATTTCACCTTTTAAAAATCTTTTTTATTTCAAAAATTAGCTTGAACTTTTCATCTTTAAATAAAAGTCAGTTAATTTTTTTATTTTTAACGTGTTTTCCTAACATTTTAAAATCATATTATAAACAAACTAAATTTAGCCAAATTTATATAATTAAATGTAAACAATAGCTAAATATATAAAAGAACAAAATTTACACTAGATACATACAAAGTATCCACACTTTACACTTTTTACTTTAGAAAAAAAACATATATTACATATAAAGAAGAGAAACACCTTAATTTTTTTTTATCACAAATATAGCTTTTAAGAATCAAAATGACTAAAATATTTCATTAAAAGGTAAATATAGACTTATACCCCTAGGTAACTAACCTAGACTTAGGGTTTAGAGTTAAACAGTGGGGGTTTTGAGAGTGAGGTTTAAATTTTTTAAAAATAAATATTAAAATTTTTAAAATAAAAACTTTTAAAAAAGTTTCAAAAACCATTTTTGAATTTCAAAAAGAAAATTTGAAAAAAATTACAAATTTTTTTAATAAAAAATTTCGAATTTGTAAACATATAATTCGAAACTAAAAAAAATATTTTTATTTTTTAAAATTTATTTATATTTACATAACCAAGGGTATAAAGGTCTTTTACCTCTTTAATAAAATCTATTTTGGTCAATTTTCTTTTTGGAAGTTATTTTGTGACAAAAACTTTAAAAAATTTATACGAGAGAATTGCCCACTATAAAGAATGCAATTTGTCAAACTTAGAATGTGACTCTTAGACTATCAACAATGGACTTTTTCCGTCATTTTCAAATTTTTAAAATAATGCAATGAGGGTGTTGATTTTTGACATGGATTGAGATGAGTTGGAATTATTAAAAAGAAAATTTGAAAAAATTACAAATTTTTTTAATTAAAAAGTTCGAATTTGTAAACATATAATTCGAAACTAAAAAAAATATTTTATATTTTTTAAATTTATTTATATTTACATAACCAAGGGTATAAGGGTCTTTTACCTCTTTAATAAAATCTATTTTGGTCAATTTTCTTTTTGGAAGTTATTTTGTGATAAAAACTTTAAAAAATTTATACGAGAGAATTGCCCACTTTAAAGAATGCAATTTGTCAAACTTAGAATGTGACTCTTATACTATCAACAATGGACTTTTCCGTCATTTTCAAATGTTTAAAGTAATGCAATGAGGGTGTTGATTTTTGACATGGATTGAGATGAGTTGGAACATTCACCTGGTTGAAAAAATAAGTTGGGCCTGCCCTAAAAGAATGCACATTTGACATACTTATTTTACAACGAATACAAAGAATGAACATTCAGTGTGACTCTTTTTTTTTACAACGAATACTTATTTTATTACTCAAATTTGAGGTGATCTGGGTTACCAGACCGGAATAGAACAATCAATGTAACACAATTCTCTATGAAAAGATCTAGCTAGAGAATCAGAGATTCCATTTTGCGCCTTTGGGATGTAAGAAATCTTGCACTCCGAAAAACATAGCAGCAGCGTTTTTATCGTCTCTAATTCTGTCGCAAAACTTGGTCAAGCTTGGGGTTCCTTTAACATTGCAATCAGATCTTTGCAGTCCGTCCCAAAGTTCTGGCATGTCGAATGCTGAAGCATACTCTCCATCACCCTTCGCAGAGCTCCACTTCTGAATACAAGGCAGTCTCTTGCCATTTATAATTTCGAGTCCCCAGAAGCTGAGATTTTCCCGAGCTATCCATCAAAACCAAGCCACAACTGATGTTCGAAGATGTAGATGTCCATGACCCATCCACCAAACAGATGTCACCCAAGCTTAAGACTTGGGATTCCTCACCACTCCGATCTTGGGGAGCTGATTCTATCATCTCATTTGCATTGAACCAAGCTTGACATTCACTCTCCGCATAACGAACAAGTTCCAACGGATCCCTATCTATCCCCATGAAGAGATAATCCATATTGGCATAAATGCTATTCTTTCTCCAGAAGAGATAATCCATATTGACATAAATGCTTGGAAGTGGGAAAATATTAGGGCTTGACGGGGTCGCTGAAAGAGACCAAGCTTGTAAGGCTAGCGGATATTCAAAGATGGTGTGATTAACAGACTCCTGTGGTTCCCCACATCTTGGACAATAGTTATTGAATCTCATATTGCGACGTGTCAAGTATCTCATTACAGCCACATGTCCTGTTATCAATTGCCATAAAAGGTGACATATCTTCTGCGGTGCTCTTATTTTCCAAGCAAAGGCTTGAAGCTCTGTGATACTAGGTTCCAAAACCTCCGCTTCCTCATCATCTTGCAGAAAGTTACGTGCTACCCAATATCCAGATTTTACAGTGTATCGTCCGTTTTTTTGTGAAGTTCCAGCAAAAGGTGTTCCGATGGTGTGTTGAACTTATGGCCCTACTCCTTATGAGAGGTATTTCATCCTGAGCAACATAGTTTTCCAATACACCAACGTCCCATTCCTTTGTTTCTGCATTAATTAAATTGCTGACTCGCATTCTCGGATGCAGGACTGGAGCAGCAGGACGAGCCGGCCTAGCTGGAGAAGTGGGAATCCAAAGGTTCTCCCACACATTAACCTCATACCCAGAGTGGATCTTCTGTCTAATCCCCACGAGTAGGAGTCTCCTTTCCGCTGAAATACTAGTCCACACATAGGGTGGACTGTCTACTAAGAAAATTTGCAAAGGTGAGCTCAATCGATAGTATCTTCCTCTTAAAACGCGAGCCACTAATGAGTCAGGAAATTGGACTAGTCTCCAGAGTTGTTTTGCTAACAGCGCTAGATTAAACTCATGGATCATACGAAAACCGATTCCACCCTCTTCTCTTGGTAAGCAAAGCTTTCCCCATTTTGCGCAGTGAATCCCTCTTTTTGTGGATTGGAGCTCCACCAGAACTGTACAATGACACTTGCGAGGGTTTAATAGATTTTCAAGAGGTAGTAGGAAACTAGACATAAATATGTTGGAAGAGCCAGCAAGATAGATTGGACTAAGACCTCATTTCCTCCTTTCAAAAGCCATCTTCCTGTCCATCCATTGACTCAGACCAAAAGTTTTTCCTTGAGAAAAGCAAATAATTTTCATTTTGAGCCACTAATATCCTTTGGAATCCCTAAATAAGACCCCATTCCACCTTCTTTCTGGATGCCAAGAGTATATTTTATTTGCTGCCTAATATTCTCGTCGACCCTCTTACCAAAGAGTAAAGAGAATTTCTCAAAGTTGATGCATTGACCTGATGCTTGTCCATATTTCCTTACAACTTTCCTTATTTTTTCACATTCACGAGGCTCCGTTTTAAGAGACTGTGACTCTTAAAATATCAACAATGGACTCGTTGAATCATTTTCAAATGTTTAAAGTAATGTAATGAGGGTGTTGATTTTTGAGAAAAAAAAATGATGGATGTGTGTAGGCAAACAGAGTCATATTAGATAGAGCCCATGTGTTCCATTTTTCCAGATTTTTATAACTTTTATCTCCACCTAATAATTTGAACTTACCTATTTTATAGTAATATTCCAAAAATTCATTTTCATTATTACCTTCTAATAAAATATTTTAGAGTTTTAAACTTCTGTATTTTTGTTAAAAAATCTCAACTATAATCATTTTAACACCCGAAACTAATAAAATAATAATATGAATTAAAACTGGCGAGGCAGAATATTGAGAATTTTACTAAAATAAATTATTGTAAAGATTAGACATAAAATTAGTGTTAAATTATTAGATAGAAAATAAAGAAAATGATGCGCAGTGTTAAAAAGAGAAAATGAGAGTGTTAATATAGTGAACCAAAGTAAATGCTTTTATAATGATAAAATAATAAGGTACATTCACAATGTTATATTATTTTTTGTACTAGTCTGGATCAAAAATATTAAAAATGATATGTCAATATCAAAAATGAATGTGATCGTAAAAAAAAGATATTATAGAAACTAAAAGTTCAAATTTTGAGTTTTTCGGATTGATTCTAACCTAAATGGATTTAAGTTCAAAATAGCTAAATTATAAATAAGTTTTAACCCAAAAGACCGAGATTTTTTGGGTTTATATAAATAAATTTTATGTCGTAATTTATAGGATTACACTATTATTCAGTTTATATCTTTGACATAAGAAGTCCGCTCAGAGTACCAGGTATTCACCATCTAATTTTATAGTTAAATTGAACTCCAAGTTTCGCCCCAGTTGACACGTCTACTTGCGCATAAAACTGTAACACCCCGACCGTACACAGTTAATGTGCCTCCCACGCCAGGTCACTTGATCTGTGGACTTTATTTCGTGCGACGGACTTGGGTTAATTTTTCGAAAACTTGAGAGTTTTGTTTACTGGCCCTTCAACCACCACATAAATTTTCACGTGCTTTGGCCTCACTCACATGCATGATATGGCAAATGACCTCTCGGTGGGTCACTCATCCTTTACTACTCCAGTTAAAGCATGCTCAACCTTAGAGTTCAAAACGGATATGTAACTGAAAAGGTAAATGCACTTTGGTGATATAAATAACCAATTTAATTCTATTAAAAATTTTCATATAACATAAATTGGGATGTTACAATTCACCCGCTCTCACAGAATGCAACGTCCTTGTTGCGCCCCAAGATTGTTACACATGTTAGTGTGAACCCACACATGAATCCACACTCATCTAGATTCGGTTCTGATACCACTTGTACTGCTCCAGCCAACCACAGCTAATAGGCTTCCGATGCCCACTAACTTGGCCCGCGGAACGCATTGCGTGTGTTGGGTGATGCACTAATTTTTTGAAGGCTCAAAATTCTTGTTTACTGATCCTTCAATCACCTCAAGGCTTTCCACGTGCTTTGGACTCACTCACACGATATCATGAATCACTTCCCGATAGGTTACCAATCAATTGAGTACTCCAGCTCAGACACACTTAACTCTGAAGTTTTCTCTCGATGTATGACCGAAAAGGTATGTGCACTTTGGTGCATTATATAGGTAACCAAATAAATTATAATAAACCTTTGCATATAATACAAACTAGGATGTTACAAAACATTAGTTTTGAAATCTTATAAATTGTTTTATATAATTTAGAAGTGGTTTATAGAATCTTATAAACTATTTATTAGATTTATAAAATAATAAGACAAACTTTTATAAATGATTTTATAAATCATTATGAGTGATTTTTAAAATCATTATAAATGAAGTTATAATTCTTTATAAATTAACCTTATTAATAATGTTATAAAGTCTTGCAAATGATTCTATAAGTCTCTATAGATTATTTATAAATTATGTATGATTTTTAAAAAATAAATAAAAAATCTTGTAATGTCTTACATACGAATATAAATCCATTATAGTGATTGCTAAATTAGGAATTATGAAAGATTATATACACTTTCTATATTTATGCAATTAGTTATCATAGATCATTTGTGTTAAATGTGTGGCAACTGATATCAGTTGATTCTAAAATTTTAGTTCTTTAGATCTTATCAAACAAATAAAAAGTCATCAGTCATCATCATATCAAATTAAAATATTTTTTCTGAAACTTAACGGACTTTTCTTTAAATATATAGCAAAATGTATAATATAATTTAGTGATTTATCAATCTGGGCGAATGCACATTTATACAATTATAAATAGATAAGTATGCATTTACAAATGAAATTATTCACTTTTATAAATTATTTATAAGTACATAAAATAATTTATGAACTTTGATAAATGATTCTGTAAGCTACGATACATCATGTAATAAACGTTTTCGAAATATTTACTGATGATTTATGAATCATGTGAGTTTTACAAAATATTTAAAGTAGAGAAATTTACCAAAACGGAACAAAAATTCAGCCTTTTTGTCCCTTTGGTATAAATGTTTTTGTCTATTTTTTGTCTATTTTATCTTTTCCATTTCTAAAACTTAATGAAATAAATATTTTATGAATCATCAAAATATATAAAAAATAGAAACAGTAGACGAAACATTACACACAAAGTGATATTTTTTGAGTTGAAAAAGTTGATAAATTAAAATTTTAAATTATATTCTACGAAAAGTAAATTTCATCTTCTAGGAAAAATTGTTTAGTAGAAATTGAAATCCAGATTTAAAAAGTTCATTTAATTTTTTTAAACGAACAATCTACTTTTTAATTAAACTTCAAAATATGAGGAATGCGAATTCTATCAGTTGTAAAGATAGCTAAATTTTGTGTTGAAAGCAGTTTCTACTTTTATAAGATATTCTAAAATTCTAGGAATGTGAAATATAGACACAACTCAAACGGCTACATCTGGTAGAATCTGCTTATAGAATTTTTGTCTTATTTCTACGCAGTGTAAAAACTACATTCCACGGATAAGAAAACTTGATTTTGCGAGAATTTAAGAAGTTTAGTTAAGAAAATATTCTACAAATATTTGTAATATTCTAACTTACCTAAAACGTGTATATTTGGTCATAATAATATTTGTATTCTCTTTACTTGCCTAAAACGTTAAAGACATACATTTTTTATTTTTGATATATTTACAAACATTATATATATATTCAATGTTATTTTGATATATTTACAAACATATATCGAATAAAAATTATATATGAATCTTTATACTTTTATTGATATATTTATTTATAGAATTATTTGGAATTCAGTTGTGTATATCATGGGAAATACATAAATATTATTGCTCGTGCTATGCTTGATAGTATTTTATTTTTAATTATTATTAAAAATAATAATTGAATTTAAGTATATAAATTCATGGGAAATACATAAATATTTTGATATATTTACAAACATATATCGAATAAAAATTATATATGAATCTTTATTTTTATTTTTATTGATATATTTATTTATAGAATTATTTGGAATTCAATTGTGTATATCATGGGAAATACATAAATATTATTGCCCATGCTATGCTTGATAGTATTTTATTTTTAATTATTATTAAAAATAATAATTGAATTTAAGTATATATATTCAATGTTATTTTGATATATTTACAAACATATATCGAATAAAAATTATATATGAATCTTTATTTTTTTATTAATATATTTATTTATAGAATTATTTGGAATTTAATTGTGTATATCATGGGAAATACATAAATATTATTGCCCATGCTATGCTTGATAGTATTTTATTAATTATTATTATTATAATTGTTTAAAGTATAAAATTATTTATCAGATATGATTACACATTTAATATACTTAATAAAAGGTTAAGATATTAAATAATTTATAAAATATTTATCATACAGTAAAAAATTCGAAATATCGACTTAAAATTTTTAGTCGATATTTTGAATATATCTGATTGTAAATTTAAAAGTACAATTAAATATTTAACTTTTTGTGTTCTCTTTATGCTAACTAAATTTTTAGTAATATATTTATTTCTATTTATTAATCTATAATTTATGAAATTATTTGGAATTCAATTGTTTGTATCAATTTTTTTTAATTCATATAAAAAACGTTGAATATATTATTTTTTTTAACTTTTATTAATATAATCTAAAATGTCTAATTAAATATATATATATATATATATATATTTAATTAATTAACGTTTATTTTAATTCTTTTTTAATATTTAAATACTTTTAAAATGTATTTATTTGAGTAATCAAGGTTCAATTATGGAATTATGGAAAAATTATATTATAAGGACAACATTATGTTGGTTTTATACTATACACCTATAAACAAAGATAATGAATTTTCATTCTATTTTGGTAAACTTCCCAAAAATATAATAATATTTTATAAAGTCATTATAACGACTTCTATACATTGTTTTACATTAAAGTATTTTATATAGTTTTATTAATATATTTATTTCTATTTATTAATCTATAATTTATGAAATTATTTGGAATTAATTGTGTATATCATGGGAAATACATAAATATTTTGATATATTTACAAACATATATCTAATAAAAATTATATATGAATCTTTATTTTTTATTAATATATTTATTTCTATTTATTAATCTATAATTTATGAAATTATTTGGAATTAATTGTGTATATCATGGGAAATACATAAATATTTTGATATATTTACAAACATATATCTAATAAAAATTATATATGAATCTTTATTTTTTATTAATATATTTATTTCTATTTATTAATCTATAATTTATGAAATTATTTGGAATTAATTGTGTATATCATGGGAAATACATAAATATTTTGATATATTTACAAACATATATCTAATAAAAATTATATATGAATCTTTATTTTTTATTAATATATTTATTTCTATTTATTAATCTATAATTTATGAAATTATTTGGAATTAATTGTGTATATCATGGGAAATACATAAATATTTTGATATATTTACAAACATATATCTAATAAAAATTATATATGAATCTTTATTTTTTATTAATATATTTATTTCTATTTATTAATCTATAATTTATGAAATTATTTGGAATTAATTGTGTATATCATGGGAAATACATAAATATTTTGATATATTTACAAACATATATCTAATAAAAATTATATATGAATCTTTATTTTTTATTAATATATTTATTTCTATTTATTAATCTATAATTTATGAAATTATTTGGAATTAATTGTGTATATCATGGGAAATACATAAATATTTTGATATATTTACAAACATATATCTAATAAAAATTATATATGAATCTTTATTTTTTATTAATATATTTATTTCTATTTATTAATCTATAATTTATGAAATTATTTGGAATTAATTGTGTATATCATGGGAAATACATAAATATTTTGATATATTTACAAACATATATCTAATAAAAATTATATATGAATCTTTATTTTTTATTAATATATTTATTTCTATTTATTAATCTATAATTTATGAAATTATTTGGAATTAATTGTGTATATCATGGGAAATACATAAATATTTTGATATATTTACAAACATATATCTAATAAAAATTATATATGAATCTTTATTTTTTATTAATATATTTATTTCTATTTATTAATCTATAATTTATGAAATTATTTGGAATTAATTGTGTATATCATGGGAAATACATAAATATTTTGATAATTTATATTAATAATTTATATTAATAATTTATATTAATAATTTATATTAATAATTTATATTAATAATTTATATTAATAATTTATATTAATAATTTATATTAATAATTTATATTAATAATTTATATTAATAATTTATATTAATAATTTATATATAAATATAATAGTGCATATAATGAGAGTCGAACTCTGTCGTTTTTTGCAGTTATCAATATCATATTTATCATTTTAGCTATAAAGAATAATTTGAGATCCAAAATGCCCGCGCTGCGGGGATCCGGAGATAACAACACACATTTTCTTCAATTGAAGCTTCGCACAAAGAGTCTGGGATCTGATACAGTTTACAATAGCAGTTCACCTAGCTGCATCCGCTGACTTCCAATCAGTCATTGTCAAAGCGTGGAATATGCTCTGCTTGCCTCCAGTAGGAATCTCCTGTAATGTCTTCCCCTGGATATGCTGGGCTCTGTGGAATACCCGGAACAAACTTATCTTCGAGAGCTTCACAACTTTTCCGGAAGAGATAGCCGTAAGGGGTACTACTTTGGCTCAGGAATGGTGCATGGCGCAGATACCGAATCCAAAACCCTTGCAACAAGGTCCATCTCCGAAATACAAAACAGCAATCCTGCATCAGCAACATCATCCATATTTTCAAAACTGATGCCGCGTTGAATAAACAACGAAAAGAGATGGCTTTGCCTAGATTATCTCCGACTCAGACAGCAACATCATCCATAAAGGCGCATGCCCAGGACTTTGTCGGATCACCCCTGATTGCAGAGGCTCATCAGAGCTATCCTCAACAAACATACCAACAAATAAATCATCGACATAGTGGCAGATATCGCATATGTTTCATCTATGTTTGATTCTATCTTTTTCTCCTTTCTTCCTCGATCAGATAACACTCAAGCCGACGGCTTGGCAAAAAGTACCATGTTTCGAGTTTCATCTGCAGACCCATTGTGCTAAAACTTTTTCTAAATTAATGAATCTACTAGGTGATTTTTCCGTGCTCATGCACGGGTATAAATATTTATAAAGTAAATATATATATAAATATTATAATAATTGATTGCTATTTACTTTTAATTTTAAATTAATTTATAGTTTTATGCATAATTTATATTAATAATTTATATTACTTTAATTAGACATATAATTTTAGATATGTTATATCTAGTCGGTTTTGTTGTTTTTACAATCGGTTTAGTTATCATTTGGATATATTAGGTTGCATCTATTTCTCTGAATTCAATTATAAATTTTTTTATTAAAAATATATTAAAATTTTGATTAATTTTCTTATTTGCATTAGGTTGGTTTTTGTCTTAGATATGTAAATATATTTTAGGAAGATTTTTTATTACTTAAGATATATTGTGCTTAAAATGAAATAAAAAAATAAACTAAAGTGTTTGGTTCCAAATTACGTAAATTAATATAACGATAATATTCTGCAATCTCATGCATATATATAAATTTTACAAAAAACTAAATTAAAACAGTTTCTTAATATTTTATTTTCATTTTTAAGGTGTTTTGAGTCATCTTATAATTTATATTTATAAAATAAATTATTATTATTATTATTATAAAATTATATTTTCTTATTATAGTTAAATCTATGATTTTAGATATAAATTGGATTAGTCGAGTCACTCATGTTGTGAGTATCTTAAGTTACATATATTCTTTCAAATTCAAACTGAGGTATAATGATTTTTATTATAAAAGTCAAGTCAAATTAATTTTATTTAAAGTTTAAATGTGCATGTATTTTCATTATATATATATCAAATTAAATGTTGATTTAAAATAATAAATTAGAAAATAAAACGATGATCTATAGAAAGTTACATAATAAATAATTGATACGTTCTTGGAAGCTCATGAACACATATCAATATTTAAAATAACTAAAATATTTTTATAAATTATAAATTATTTTATGTCTTTTGGTTATGGCTATATTAAGTTCCACAAACATAAAAACATAAAATTTAAAAGCAAATTTAATATTAAGAAAACATATAATTTTAATAATGCAAAATATAATATATCTACCTCATTAAAGTGTATAGTGTGATTTTAATATATTTTTTATTCGATCAAAAGATGTTTATTGTTAAAATTTATTTTACTTTATTTAATATCTCTTAAAATAAGCAGTAAAAATTGTGATTGTATTTGAGAAATCTTATTATATAAGTAAAAAAAAATTATAGATATTTGTTGCTGTAATTGAAAGATATTATGGTCAAATAAATATAAGAAAATACAAATAATATTAAAATAATATTAATTATAAAATATTTTAGTCAATAAAACATAAATCAGTTTATGTTACTTAATTATTTTATGTAATTATCTAAAAATAGATAAATATATTAAAAATATTTATGTTACTGTTAAAATATATATTGTTGTACTGTTTAAAATTATGTTTTAAAATAAATAATATATCTTTTTCTAATATCAAGATTATCTATGAAAATATAAATATAAAGAAAGTGTATTAGTATATTTTATGTTATTTAGAAATATTTTAAAATGAAATATTACTATTTTGTGAACTTTCCTTTTTAAGGAAATCATATTATTTATACATATATTTTCGTTTTTAAATTTGCTTTATAAAATTTATAATATTTCCTTTTTATTATATATGTTATTTGGAAAATATTAAAAAGTAATTTAAATAAAAAATTAATATAACATTTTTATTCATTAAGGGTATTGATATACCATGGATTTTACCCGTTTTTACCCATGGTATATGAGTGTTTTTACTACTATTATCTATGTTTTGGAGTCTATTAGGTATGTTTTCAGGTTCAGAAGCATTTTGGAGAAAAGTGATGTTTTAGGTGATTTTTTGGAGCTTAAAGAAGAGTTCACCCGAGATCAAGACCAGAGGTCGACACCAGAGTTACACATCGATCGATGCACACTCTGTGCAATCGATTGACACATTAGCCGAAGGACGATACATCGAGACTATAATCGATCGATGTACACCCTGTACTATCGATCGATGTACACCCTGTACTATCGATCGATACTGAGGCGGCTGAAAGACAAGTTGGACCTGGCCGAACTTGAAGTCCAAGATATCACATTTTACAAGAATGTCCCTGACGAGTTTTTTAACCTAATAAACTCATATATTTATATGCCTAAGTGTTTTGGCATTAGAAACAAGTTATGAGATACAAGCCTTCTTTAATACAAGTTTTATTCAAGTTTCTTCTACTTCTTCTTATTTCTTTTATTTCTTTATTTGTTAACAAAGGTTATAGAATTCTAGACCTAGAGGAGAGATCCAAAGATATTTGTGATTGGAACCTAAGTGTTCACCCTCTAATAGGTCTATGAACTTCTATTATTATCTTGTTGCTATGAACTACTTAGCCATGTCTGAGTAGATTCATTTGTTAGATTTAGGGTTTAAATAGGATATGAGGAATTAGTCCCAACCTATAATTGCTATAGTTGTGATATTTATTGTTAGGATTGTTCACTAATGCTTTTTCTAGCTTAGCTACCTAGAACATGAACTTATATTGCATTATTCATTACATGCAATACCTGACAACATCCTAAACATGCTATGACCCTCTTGAGATATGTGAAAGCTGATCTAAGATCATGGTGAGCATTGTATCAACTCGCGCATAAAGCTTGCTTAGAGCCGTATCGATCGATAATCCTATAGAGTAATCGATCGACGTAGCTAGAGGTGTATCGGTCGATATTCCTATCGAACTATCGAGCGATACCATCGGCAGAATAGCCGACCGCAGCACCATTTAGCATCTAAGTAATAGATGGTCTAAATGATGCGAGAGCTGATGGATTCATTTAATAAGTGTTGAGCTCTGACATATCATGCAAGCAACTTGTTAGCCTTTATTGTATTTATAATCCTGAATTCCTGAATACTTACCCTGAATCTAACTACTTTTCTTTACTGTTTCAAAACCAAAACCTTTCAACTCAGTAATCTTATCCTTACTCAGCAAACCTGCACTTTACTTTAAACTATTTTCAACCTAGCATAGTCATTAAGATTCAATCTTATTTGTACACTAGCTCTCTGTGGATTTGATCCCTAAGTACTACAACTGAACCTCTTATTTGAGAGAGTAAAGTCACTCCTTAGGGTAATTTGAGTGATATCAGGTATCAACGTAATCTACCATTGTGAAAGTTAACGTGAGTGCGACACGTAGGAAACTGACTTCTCAAATAATATTATAGAGATGGTTGAACAAAAAAAGCAATACAGAATCTTCCTAGACTTATGAAACTAAATATATACGATTTGGCAATAACCATTTTGGATACATAAATTCGTTGTACAAATAGAAAACCATATATAAATATATATTGACTACAACTTAAAATGTTAATTTATATGTATAAAATATGATATTATATGAATAAAAGTATTAAAATTTCCTTTTACATAGTTTTTGATTTTTTTCTTGCTTTTTCAATAAATTATTAGGTCCGGTGTACCATATAAAAAATGTTTAGCGAATTTCCAAACAAGAGATTATTTTGGTAAATGAACTGGGTGAATCTAAAAAAGAAAAATTCCTTAAAAATACAGGGAGTAATTTCCATTTGCTAATAAAATACATAAATTATTTGGATCTTTATTTAATATTTGAACTAATTTTGTTACCTATTAAATACACAAACTTTTGAAATTCGCAGATTTTACACATTGCAATAGACTACGACAACTATGTTTAACGGAAGTGAGACGACATTAGTGTTTAAATAAACAGTGGTTAAATTGTGAAAAGAAAATTACTTTAAAATACAAGAATTAATTTTATACACTATTTATTTTGAATTTTTGTTTCCTTTTAAATGCAAAAAACTTTTGAAATTTTTAGATTTTACATATCAAACAACGTCAACTATTTTTAACTGGATTTAGACGGCGTCAACTATGTTTAACAGAAATGAAGATGATGTTAGTGTTTAATTAAATAAATGGTTAAACCGTAAACGGAAATTCCTTAAAACTCCTCCTGATATATTATATTATTAACTTTCTTCCATATAATGGGAAATCAAAGCAAAGAAGAAGAAAAATGAACAAAGTTTGGAAAATAAGAGAGGTTGAGACAGATTAGAGATCCAAACACGAATTTAAACTAACTGGAATTATGGTTCAATCAATTTGAGAGTTTGGTTGAGAGTGAGCGTATTTTTCACAGTTTAACTATATGTTTAATTAAAACTAATGTTATCTCATGTTAAACATAGTTGACGTTGTCTAAATCGATGGGTAAAATCCACAAATTTCAAAAGTTTATGTATTTAATGAGAAACAAAAATTAGTTCATGTATTAAATAGATATCCAAAATAGTTCGTGTATTTTTTCAAAAAAAAAGTTCGTTATTTTATTGTCAAATGAAAATTAGTTCTTGTAATTTATTAGCAAATGAAAAATTCTTTCGTATATTTTTACAGAATTTTCTTTTCACATTTTAACCACTGATTAAAATTAAATACTAATGTCGTCTTCATTTCCGTTCAACAAAATTGACACTGTCTAAAGCTATGTGTTAAATCTACGAATTTCAAAAATTTATGTATTTAATAGACAATAAAAACTAGTTTGTATATTAAATGAGAATTCAAAATAATTCGTGTATTATATTAGCAAATTAAAATTAATTTATTTTTTTTTAAAGAATTTTCCCAATCTAAAAACGGTTCATCCATAAATATATCTACAAAAGAAAAAATATTTTGCCCACTTGTGTTTTTCCATAACATAATTGTTTATGGCTATAATTAATGAATCGGGAAACAACGTAGGTGGCCCCATTATGATCCAGCTGTTTTCCCGTCCTCATTGGAGCTTTAATATATGGAAGTCAAATTTTAAGCCGACAATGATGACTGAGATACTGGAGAGTGTGTACCGATTGTTGTGTACAACTGTGATAATATAATCTTTCTTTGAGAAAAAGATAATCTCCTTATTATATCTCTCATCTAAACCACATGGCGTTTCTGATATTCTATAATCTATGCCATTTAGTAGACGAGATGAAAATATTTTTAAAGATACAAACTTAACTTTCTTATAAGGGAAAATTCCTTAAAAATACACAGACTGAATTTTTTTTGCTCAATAATATACGAACTTTTTAGGTTTTCCGAAAAATACACGAACTAATTTTGGTTGTTCATAAAATACATGAACTTTTGAATTTTGGAGATTTCACACCTTGAGTTTAACGACGTTAATTCTGATTAACGGAACATTAAGACGCCGTTAGACGATGTTAACTATGATTCGGAAGTTCATGTATTTTATGGACAATCAAAATTAGTTTGTGTATTTTTCGGGAAACCTAAAAAGTTCGTGTATTTTTTAAGCAAAAAAATTTAGTATCTGTATTTTAAGGAATTTTCCATAATATACTAAGGTGACAAAGACTTTGTATTTTTTTTGTTTGACCGAAAAATGTAATTTTTGAATATATTTATTTGGGTTCATGTTGAAGCCGGTTTTTCTGGGGTTGGTTCAGATCTATAATTAAAATACGTGTAAAATATATGTAATTTTCGGATCTAAATCATGTGATAGAGGATATGTTTTTTCGGGTCTTTGGATCAGGTTTAGGTCGGTTCTTTTTGGATCCAAGTCTTTCGGATCTACGATATTTGGACTCAATAAGTACTTTTAATTTTTGGATCCGTATTAGATCCTGATATTTAGCCTCTGAATAGGATACGAAATATCCAAACTCCATCAAATTTAGTCGAAATCTATCATACGAAATATCTAAACTTACGGTTTGGTTTTGGACCGAATATTTTCGGGTCAGCTCTGGTTCAAGTTTTTGAATCCGGCTAAAATGCCTAGACCTAAACTGCTAAACCTGATTATAATAAATCTTGAATAAAAGAAATATGATGTTGCAAAAAAAAGGAAAAATTCCTTAAAAATAGATATACTAAATTTTCTTTGCTTAAAAAATACACGAACTTTTTAGGTTTTCCAAAAAATACACAGACTAATTTTGATTGTCCATAAAATACATGAACTTTCTCGAATCAGAGTTAACGTCGTCTAACGGTGTCTTAATGTTCCGTTAATCAGAATTAACGTCGTTAGACTCAAGGTGTGAAACCTCCAAAATTCAAAAGTTCATGTATTTTATGAACAACCAAAATTAGTCCGTATATTTTTCGGGAAGCCTAAAAAGTTCGTGTGTTATTTCAGCCAAAAAAAATTCAGTCTGTGTATTTTTAAGGAATTTTCCCTTCTTATAATAGCACTCTGTCCGTTTCAAATTAATTTATCACAAATTTTATCACAAAATAAATATTGTTTTATGATTTCAATGCAACTTTTTCTTTTAATTTATCTTTTTATCCCTAATTAAATTAAGACGAACAATAAATGTTATGCAATATTATAAGAACAAAACTTAAAGTCATCCTAATTCACCTGATTTTATATGACCAATCAAAGTGCCTCATATATAATTAAATAAAATATTAAATTTAATTAAAAATAGCTTTGAAAAAAATAAAGCCAATTTTAGCGACGCTGATGCCGCCCGCTAAACCGTAAACCCTAAATCTTAAATTCTAAACCCTAGACATTAAATCCTAAATCAAAACCCTATATACCCTAAATTCAAATCCTGGACCCTAAACCCAAACCGTATACCCTAAACCCAAAATGTAAACCCTAAACCCAAACCGTAAACTTTAAATCTGAACCCTATACCCTAAACCCAAAATGTAAACCCTAAACCCAAACCGTAAACTTTAAATCTGAACCCTATACCCTAAACCCAAATTCTAGACCCTAAATTCAAGCCGTAAACCTAAACTCAAATCCTAGACCCTAAATCCAAACCCTAAACCTAGACGCTATAGAGTTTGGGTTTAGGGTTTACTGTTCACGATTTGGGTTTAGGGTCTAGGATTTGGATTTAGGGTATACGGTTTGGGTTTAGGGTTTAGGATTTGGGTTTAAGGTATAGGATTTGGATTTAAGGTTTACGTTTTGGGTTTAGGGTCTACGATTTGGGTTTAGGGTATTGGATTTGGGTTTAGGGTCTAGAGTTTAGGTTTAAAATTTAAGGTATAGGGTTTAGAATTTAAAATTTAAGGTTTAGCTGACGGTCTTAGCATCGTTAAAATTGGTGTTATTCTTTCTTTTAGCTATTTTTTAACTTAATAGTTTTTATTTAATAATTTACGTGGCATTTTGATTGGTCTTATAATGAGAGGTGATTTAAAAGTTCATCCTTGGGTTAACCTAAGTTTTGTTCCAATTATAATGGTCAAACAAGGGTAATTTTGAACATTAACTAGTTTCTTAATTTGTGTGTAAAACGCTATAACGACAACTAATTTGAAACGGAAGGAGTACATACTACAATGTAAGAGTTATCGGGTACGAACTACAACATAAATTAACATATCAAAAAAAATTATTTTTTTATTACGATTAGATGAATATTTTTAAATGTATATACAAGTATTACTTTTAAAGTAATTCTTCACTAAGCTCAAAATTTAAATTTTGAACTTGTTAAACTAGCAGTGTTTAAACAGTTTATTAAAATTTTCTTGACCTAATTATAATTCTAACCCTAAGTGTTTTGCTACTCATTGCTCAGATTTACAAAAACCCTCTTACCTAAAAACATTCTCAGTGTATTAACTGGCACATTCGATGTCAACACCCTCTTTATATTTTGGAGGAAATACTAGATCTAAAAATCTACAAATTAGAAACTTTTTGTTTTACAGCGAATAAGTCAATCTCTCTTATTCGGTAAAATTGTTCCCTCTATAATACTTCCTCTAAACGGCCTCCATACTAAATCTTCTTTTAATGTTCACATCTTGAAAATCACTCCACATGACTCCACATCACACACTTTCTCTGTGATGCAGTTCATGTCACACTTCGAAAACTATTTCAGCTCTGCTGTGAGTATGCATATTTAATTTCCCTCTTTTTAATTTGTGCACTTCACAACTACCTAAGATGAAGGCATCTAATCTTAACATACAAAAATTTGCAAACATGAAAGTATTCACAAGATCATGGCTAACAAACTTACTTAGAATATCCTAACAGGTTCAAGTATTTAACAGATTTTTATGAAAAACTGAGTACACATAAATACTCCCTCATAAACCAAGATTATCTAAAAATTAGGATAAAACAAAATTGAACAAAAGAACCAATCACATAAATACATCAACAAAAAACAGAAACAAAGCTATTTCCCCTAAGATTAGACTTTCATCTCAATCATCTTTTTCTCCACCTGATTTTGATCTCACAAATTTAAAACACAAGGATCATCAAGTTCAGACAAGATAATACTAACCTACAACTGATCAAATTAGGTCATGGACGATGCCAGTCAGCATTTAAAATCCTTTGCCGTGTCTTGACGCATATCCAACAACTCTTCTTGCGTAATCAGTGTCTGAGGCACTTGAATGGACCCAAGCTCATAGATGGACACAAGTTTAAGATCTGGTCTAGCACTTGAACCGGATGCTGGTGGAGCTGCTGGAGGAGGTCGAGCTGAAAGAGAAGATGTTCTGCTCCCAGACACCTCTTTAGCCATTCCTTTGTATTTATATCTGAGACGTTCAATTGTGTAAGGTCGATTACTTCTTCTCTAGAACTTCCTTCACACAGCCGCCACAGTAAATATTCACACTTCACACGATTCACGTTACTGCCTTTACCTGTATTGTAGTTCATGTCATACTTCATGAACAATTTCAGCTCTGCTTTAATCATACATCTTCATCAACAACTTTTATTCTAAATAACCATTCATATAAAACCATGGGGCAAATACTAAACATGTAAAACCATGTCACTACAAGAAAACATAAGCATTACAACAGCCATATTCGTTGTTATTTCATCGAAAAAGACATTAACGATGAACTAACCTCGGAAATAAAATCGTTGTAAACGTCATGACGAACTGTTTTCGTCGTAAAAACGAAACAGCGCATGTCGTCATAAATTCGTCCTTAACTTACGAGGAATAGTTTCGTCGTAATAGATTCGTATATTTTCGTTGTAAAATAGATGTAATATTTCAAAGTAAAGTAGTAGTTGATTAGCAGTAAACTTTACGAATACTTAACTTTGAAAGCTTGTTATTTCGTCGTAATTGTTTACATCTATTTTACGTCGACTTCCTCCTTTATTCCTTGAAAACTTTACGTCGAACAAACAACTCTCCTTTAAAATTTTATTAATAATTAATTCTGAAAATATTATAGAATTTTAAAATTATAAAATAATAATTTAAAATTCTGAAATTAAAAACTGCATAAATAATAAAGATTGATAATGTTATACATAAAAAACTAGAGAAAATCAAATGTTATACATTAAATAAAAAAACTAGGGAAGGTCGTCGTCTTGGAAAAATTCCAGGACGTTGGTTCGCTCCAAGTCCGCAGCTTCCTGTTCCACAATCTGGCTCGGTGGATGGTGGATGTTGAGTCTCTCCCGTCTAACCCGCAAAATCTCATGCATCTACGGGTTTCCGTCCGCCATAAGATCGAACACACTCTCGAGGGATGCCATGTAAGATTGGGTAGAACCCAAGGAAGCTTGGGTCGAATCCAAGTCTCTCCGCAGCTGAGCATTCTCCGCATCCTGTCTTTGGGCATAGGATGATGTCGCCTGTGAAACATCGTTTACAGATCCTATGCCCAATATTCGTCCCTTTTTTTAAGGACAACCTGTTTTTTTTTTTTTTTTTTAAAAAAACTTAATTAATAAATTAATAAAATAATGTAAAATATTAAAAGCAATGAATATTAATTATGAAAAATTTATACCTCGTCGAGATGTTGTCTAAATCTACAGTAGACAACTCAACGGGACCTCCATCGGGTGACTGCTGCGTGAGATGAGTCTGGCGTTCAGCAATTCGAGCAATGACATCATTGTGAATCTTCTCGGAGTGAGGATCCGCAAAAACACCACCTTTCGAGTGGGTTTCCAGAAAAAGATCAGGAAGCGATGGCAATACTCCATTGTTTTAAAAATGCTCCGATTCCTTGTTTTATGAAAAAAATAAACACTTTTCAAAAGTTAGTAAACATATATAATTAAGAAAGATTTTGTTATTTAAATAATAAGTTTTTACCTGCAAGCTCTTCATGTATATTCTTTGGAAGCAGCTCAACGAGTGCAAATGGAAGTAGTCGTTGTATAAACACATAACAATCATGACTCTTCATGCCTATGAACTTTCGATCTTGTTCAACGCATCTTGACATATTCCAAAACATAACCTTCAGGGAACTTCACTTCTGATGCTACCCAGTTGAACAACGACGTCTTCACTTATGACGACAATCTGTATATAGGAACTGAAACTTTTCCATTGCTTTGATATGTAACTCACTTGTTGAGCAAATATCAGGTAAGTCCTCCCTTGACTTTCTGCTGTCTTTTGTTTTACCTGGGGACGTTCAATAATATGTTCATGATGTTGTCGAAAAAGTTCTTTTCTATATGCATCACATCAAGGTTATGACGAAAAATAAGGTTCTTCCAGTATGGCAGCTCCAAAAAAATACTCTTCTTGTGCTAATTATGTTGGACACCATAATAATCAGGTATATTCTCAGGAACATGGTTGTTACCTCCACGACTGATATACCATGGATTTTACCCGTTTTTACCCATGGTATATGAGTATTTTTATTACTATTATTTATGTTTTGGAGTCTATTAAGTATGTTTTCAGGCTCGGGAGCATTTTGGAGAAAAGTGATTTTTTAGGTGCCTTTTGGAGCTTAAAGAAGAGTTCACCGAGATCAGACCGAGGTCGACATCCGAGCTACACATCGATCGATGCACATTCGATCGACACACATTTTCGAAGGACGATACATCGAGATCATAATCGATCGATGTACATCCAAGACTATCGATCGATATCGGCTAAAGAAGACAAGTTGGACTTGGCGTGCTTGAAGCCCACGACATCACATTTTACAAGATTGCCCCGGCGAGTTTTAACCTAATGAACTCATATTTCTATTTGCCTAAGTGTTTTTGGCAAAGGAGAGCTTTTTACCACCATTTTTTCTACACATTTCTTTTACCATTGTTTCATTACTTTGCAAGTTCTAAATAAAGTTCTATTCAGTTCTTAATTCTTTACTTGTTCTTCTTAACAAAGGTTATAGGATTCTAGATCTAAAGGAAAGATCTAAAGAGATTTGTGATTTGAACTTAAGTGTTCATTCCTCTAATAAATCTATGAACTCCTATTATTACCTTGTTACTATGAATCCCTTAGCCATGTCTGAGTAGATTCACTTGTTAGATTTAGAGTTTAAATAGGATATGAGGGATTAGCCCCAACCTACATCTGCTATAGTTATGATATTTATTGTTAGGATTGTTCACTAATGCTTTTTATAGATTAGCTAACTAGAACATGAACTTGGATTGCATTATTCATTTAATATAATTCCTGATAACATCCTAAACATGATATGACCCTAAAGCTGATCTAAGATCATGGTGAGCAATGTATCAACTCGCGCATAAGTTCTGCTTAGAGCCGTATCGATCGATACTCCTATAGAGTAATCGATCGACGTAGCTAGAGGTGTATCGGTCGATATTCCTATCGAATAATCGATCGATACTGTCTGCGATATAGCTGACCGCAAACACCATTTAACATCTAAGTAATAGATGGTCTAAATATTGCGAGAGCTGATGGATTCATTTAATAGTGTTGAGCTCTGACATATCATGCAAGCAACTTAATAGCATTTATAGTATTTATAATCCTGAATTCCTGAATACCTACCCCGAATCTAACTACTTTTCTTTATTGTCTTAAGCCAAAACCTTTCAACTGAGTAATCTTACAATTACTCAAAAACCTGCATTTTACTTTAAACCATTTTCAACCTAGCATAGTCACTAAGATTGCATCTTATTTGTACACTAGCCCTCTGTGGATTCGACCCCTAAGTGCTACAACTGAATCTCTTATTTGAGAGAGTAAAGTCACTTCTTAGGGATAAACATTTGAGTGATATCAACGACGAGCAGTTTTTTCAGCACCATTGTAATCAATCTGCTGCTCTATTTGTTATCCACTTAAACATGGAGGAGGCGTATCATGCACAACTCTTTTGTGCCTGAATAATGTTTTGTTTCTTCGATACAGATGATTAAGAGGGAGAAATCGGCGATGACAATTAAACCAACTTGTCTTCCTACCATGCTTCAGCTGAAACGCATCTCTCGTACCCAGACAATATGGATAAGATAACCTCACTTATAGTCCATAGAATCATTCCTCGCATCCTAAAGTTGGTTTTCGTTGAACAGTCATACGTGTTCACCTCAACAAACCACAAGTCCTTCAACTCCTGTATCAATGGTCTAAGAAATACATCCAGAGACAGTTTGAAATGTTAAGGACCAGGGATTAATATGCTCATGAATAAAAATTCACGTTCCATGCACAACTCCAGTGGCAAGTCGTACGGCGTAAGAATCACATGCCACAATGAATATTGTCTCCCATACATTCCAAATGGATTAAATCCATCTGTGCATAACCCAAGATAAACATTTCGACTATTTCTAGCGAAATCTGGGTGTACATCATTGAAATATTTCCACGCTCTTGCATCTGATGGATGAACGATCTCTCCATCCTTCTGAACATGTTCTGGTTGCCATTTCATTGCTACATCAGTCTTCTCAGATTGATATAATCTTTTCAATCTGTCTGTAATTGGTAGGTACCACATCCTTTGGTACGGTACCCTATTCCTCCCACGTCCTTGCGGTTTGGATCTTGGTTTCTTGCAAAAATGACATTTTTCTAACTTCTCATCATCTTTTCAGTAGATCATGCAATTGTCTATGCAAAAAATATATACTCTCCGACGGCAACCCAAGACTATAAAGCAATTTCTGAATCTCATAATAAGATTCAGCTGACCCGTTGTCTTCTGGCAAATACGTTTTAAACAACTCAGCCCATGCATCCATGCAATTCTCAGGTAAATTATGAACTGTTTTAATATTCATCATCCTATCTGCAAGAGTCAATTTAGAGAGACCTTCTCTACAACCAGGATAGATTGGTTGATTTGCAGCATCTAACATTTCATAAAACCTTTTTGCTTCCAAGTTAGATTCTTCAACATTAAGAGTTGTTGTTTCTAAAAATGCATCTGCAACCATGTCGTGACCCTATCATAATCTACACTCGACTCTTCATCATTTTCATTATGCAACTGAATTGGTTTTTTGTTATTACCAGCAGCCGTAAAATTACTAATAGTACTAGCTTCATTTGTACCATAATCCTCTCCATGTTGAAACCATATATAGTAATTAGATGTAAAACCTTGATTTACTAAATGGTTTCATACTGTTTCACTACCGGCAAATTTTGTATTTCTGCACTTCCGACAAGGACAGAACATTTTACCAGTTTCCTGCGTAATCGGTGTAGAACCAGCTTGGAACATGAATATCTCCACCCCATTGAGAAATGCATCCGTCACTCTCCCGTCATAAGCTTTGTGCATGTACATCCAACTCCGTGACTCGTATATATTGTCCCGAGACATTTTTTTTATGTTTCACGTTTTGTTCTCTTTTTGTTTTTTTAGTATGATTTTGGAATGATCAAGTGACATATTTATAGGAAATTATCAGTCTAAGTAGGTGAAAATTTTACAACAGATTTACAACGACACATTTTACAAAATTTTAACATCTTTTTTACAACCATTTTACAACCACTTATATTATACGAGGAAAGTTGTTTGGTATAGCCCACTAAATAGACGTTTTCACCAACCACTTAATTGTACTCGTATATATGTTGTTAAGCCAAGTAAAAATATTCTTCATAAATACCTCCTTGCTTTACAACTACTTTACAAGGAAAAATAATTTCTCTATAAGTAGACATAAATTTACGTCGATTTTATAACGAAAACTTCTATTCATATATTTACTTATACCTATTACAACGAAAACATTTTTAGACGTAAAGAAGTCGTTAACTCGTTTACGACGCCAAAATGTCATCATAAAAAGTCGCAGTAAGTCATGTTTTCTTGTAGTGTGTATTCCAAAATAATCTCATTACAAACGGGTTAAATTTATGTGGAGTCGTTCATGTCTCAGACGTCATTAGACCATCATACTTAACTCGTATATTCTTCAATTGTTTTGTATCTGCAAAGTATAAACTAAACGTTTTCAGCTTATAAGAATATGCGAAAATATACAATATAAGATTTCCAAGTTTATTATTACCTTGTGAAGTTGAATGTCCCACTAACTTTTACATACGCTAATACTAAAATGTGAACAAATTATCTTCTTTACTCGCACCACTATTATCATAACGTTGGCCAAACTAAAAGCTCCTTTTAATTTTGACAAAGTTTTTTTTCAATTTTAAATTGTTTGTTGTGATCTTAGTTGTTTTGTTAATCTGTTCTCTTCATTACATTATTATTTAAATCTTTATAGGCATTTTTTCTCACCATCATTGCTTTCCCTCGAACTCAGCTGATATCAAAGAAAAAACAAATTAAGAATTTGATGCAAATAAACTAATATCTGATGATTGAATCTTGTATACTACTTACTATATATAATATGCTCCTTTGGGTACTAGTAAGTTTAAGATTTATCTAAGGATTTATAGTTTAGGATTAAGAGTTTAGTGTTTTAAAAATTTTGTATTTAGTATTTATGATTCAGGATTTAAGATTTATCCAAAGGTTTAAAATTTATCCAAATGTTTAGACTTGCTGACGGCGTTAAAAATATTGAAAAAATCTTTTTTTTGCCAAATACTATTATTTTTTATTTTTGCATTTTTTATTTAAAAACATAATATAACTTGATAAATTCATATTATTTTATTTCTTTTCTAAAAAATCTGAAATATAAAATAAAAAAATCTTATTGATTGGTGAATCTACGGATCCACCCAGTGGATGAACCCAAGAAAAATTCTTATAAGATTTCCAAGTTTATCATTACCTTGCGAAGTTGGAATTAATTTCTAATGTTCCACTACCTTTCAAATACGCTAATACTAAAATGTGAACAAATTATCTTCTTTACTCGCACCACTATCATCTATCATTATCATAACTTTGGCCAAACTAAAAACTCTTTCTTTCAATTTTGACAATTTTTTTTTATTTTAAATTCTTTGTTGTGATCTTAGTTGCTCTGTTAATCTATTCTCTTCATTACATCATTATTTTAAATCTTTATCAGGCATTTTTTTTTTGTTTTCTCTCCATCATTGCTTTGCCTCGACTCAGCGGATATCGAGAAAGGAAAATTAAGAATTTGATGCAAATAAACTAATACCCGATGATTGAATCTTGTATACTACTTATTATATATAATACCCTCCTTTGTCTACTAGAGAGCCCATAAACTTTGAGCAAAATGAAGACTAATCTTTTCCTCTTCCTCATCTTCTCGCTACTCTTATCATTTTCTTCTGCCAAACAATCTGGTCGTAGCCACACCCACGATCTTTCGAGCATCATTACAAGATCTCAGTTCGAAGAAATGCTTAAGCATAGAAACGATTCTGCTTGTCCAGCTAGAGGGTTCTACACGTATGACGCCTTCATCGCCGCTGCAAGATCCTTCCCGGCTTTGGCACCACCGAGCCACCGCGGCAAGGAAGAGGAGATTGCCGCTTTCTTCGGCCAAACCTCCCACGAAACTACCGGTACGTACTAACCTTTTAAAAGAAAACTTATATCCGTTTTATTTAATTTTGTATGATTTGAAATAATATACATTCCCACTTCTCATGTTTCCACAAAATATACACCGTCTGTTTTTAATATTTGATGTTTTAGACATAAAATAAAAAATCTTATTGATTGGTGAATCTACGGATCCACCCAGTGGATGAACCCAAGAAAAATTCTTATAAGATTTCCAAGTTTATCATTACCTTGCGAAGTTGGAATTAATTTCTAATGTTCCACTACCTTTCAAATACGCTAATACTAAAATGTGAACAAATTATCTTCTTTACTCGCACCACTATCATCTATCATTATCATAACTTTGGCCAAACTAAAAACTCTTTCTTTCAATTTTGACAATTTTTTTTTATTTTAAATTCTTTGTTGTGATCTTAGTTGCTCTGTTAATCTATTCTCTTCATTACATCATTATTTTAAATCTTTATCAGGCATTTTTTTTTTGTTTTCTCTCCATCATTGCTTTGCCTCGACTCAGCGGATATCGAGAAAGGAAAATTAAGAATTTGATGCAAATAAACTAATACCCGATGATTGAATCTTGTATACTACTTATTATATATAATACCCTCCTTTGTCTACTAGAGAGCCCATAAACTTTGAGCAAAATGAAGACTAATCTTTTCCTCTTCCTCATCTTCTCGCTACTCTTATCATTTTCTTCTGCCAAACAATCTGGTCGTAGCCACACCCACGATCTTTCGAGCATCATTACAAGATCTCAGTTCGAAGAAATGCTTAAGCATAGAAACGATTCTGCTTGTCCAGCTAGAGGGTTCTACACGTATGACGCCTTCATCGCCGCTGCAAGATCCTTCCCCGGCTTTGGCACCACCGGAGCCACCGCGGCAAGGAAGAGGGAGATTGCCGCTTTCTTCGGCCAAACCTCCCACGAAACTACCGGTACGTACTAACCTTTTAAAAGAAAACTTATATCCGTTTTATTTAATTTTGTATGATTTGAAATAATATACATTCCCACTTCTCATGTTTCCACAAAATATACACCGTCTGTTTTTTTAATATTTGATGTTTTAGACAAACATACAAATTAAAAATAACATAGTTATTCTCTATTTTCCTCTTTTAACTAAAAACAAAGTCATTATACCTAACAATAACCAATATAATCAATAAGAAATCCAAATTCAATCAATAGAAAATTCATACTGCATAAAATAAATGATCATAAAACTCAAATAAATTTAACATTTAATAGAAAACATCATCTAATATGAAAAAGTCATAAAACATCAAATAAAAGCAGGAGTATTTGTTTATATTTGGCACTGACGTTTATAAATACCAAACAAATATTTGTTTTTAATGTTTATCATTTACGATTGTATTCTTTTATCAAATTCTTTTTTTTTACTTTAGTATTCAGTTAACATTTTAATAAGCTATTAGAAGAAAAAACAATATATATATATATATATATATATATATATATATATATATATATACATTTTTTATGGAGACTATAACAAGATAACATTCCAATTTCAAAATGATTGGTTAGACTGTATATGTGAAAGTATAGTTGTAGGATTTAGTCCGTAGTTTTTATTAGTGTAGTTGTATGTTGTTTTGCTGTAAAAAATACTACAATTTTAAAGTACTATAACAGTTGCTTTAAGAAAGAAAATAAAATATGAGCAAACAAACTAGATGATGTAGTAACGTTTTAATTTTAAAAATTAAGCTATATCATGATTGATTAGAATTAGTATTTTAAAAATCAAATTTAAATTATAAGTTAAAGCCTAACCTACCAATCATCACCAATGTCACAGACATTTATTATTATACTTTGTTTATTAACTAATGTAAAATTGTGACTATATATGATATATATTTATGACGAAATGGACGGTTACATATAGGTGGGTGGCCTTCGCCAGTGGCACAGGACGGAACGGATACATGGGGCTACTGTTCAAAACAAGAAGATAATCCATCTTCAGACTACTGTTCACCCAGCACCAAGTGGCCATGCGCACGCGGCAAACGGTATTTCGGAAGAGGACCAATGCAGCTTAACGGAAACATCAACTACGGACAGTGCGGTAAAGCTATCGGAGCCGACTTACTTAACCGCCCTGATATTTTGACCAAGGACGCTGCCATCGCTTTCAAATCTGCCATTTGGTTCTGGATGACCGCTCAGCCACCCAACCCATCATGCCATGCCGTGATCAGTGGCAAGTGGAAACCGTCAGTCGCAGACCGTGCCGTGGGTAGAGTGCCGGGTTACGCTATGATCAACATCATCATTGCCCCTGGTGAGTGTGGTATTGGCGCAGACACTAGAGTGGCGGATCGTATAGGGTTTTATGCGAGGTACTGCAAGATGTTTGGGGTTACAACAGGAAAGAATATTGCATGTTACGGCTTTTAATTCCAAAGCTTCCATTAATTGCTTCTGTTAACTTCTTTAGAAAAGAAGAGTTAACTGTATCCTTTTTTAATCAATGTTTCTCTCTCCCCACCTTCGTTTATTGTCTGATTGCCAGTGATAAAACTTGCATATCTATGGTGAACTGAACATTTTTCAAAATTCGTATTTGATCATACCTCCCAACTGAACCACATGCACTTCTAAATTTGTATAGATATTTCATCCATGCCTTTTACGAGTCCAAATAGTACAAAAATGGACCGTGAGAGAAAGACTAATAATTGTTACATGTAATATATAAATTATATATTATAGACTAGTGATCTTCCCGCGCATGGTTTATTATTTTTTAAAGTCAGTGTGTTGATTTGTTTCCAAGAGTCAGAGCAATAGTTGTGTTTGTAGATTTTTGTTGATGAAATTAAATCCCATATTTGAGTCGTTAGGTCCATCGCTCTTAACTGTTTCACATTATGTTTTGAATACAACACGATATGAAGTTATTGCATAAAAAGTAGGATGAACAAAAGGTCAGATTTCATTACTTTCTTCTAATGCTATATTTTGAACAGTAAGATGAAGTGATATCTTTATAAGGAGTAAGGACAAAGGCATTACAAAAGGAATTGTGGCGCTAGGCTTATGAAAAGTGGGAATAATTAATAAGAGACTCTTCTTAGGTACTTGTAATCTAGAAAACCATTTACGTCAATGTCAGCTTAAATCCAAAGGTATTTAATCCTTTTCATGAATCCATAGATATGACCCGTTAAATGAAGTTGTATGGTAGAAGAGAAACAAGTTTTTTTCTAAAAATTTGTTTTTACTAATGGATAGTAATCATAGTTCCTCTGAAGTTTAATAGTATAAAATTGTATTAATGAACTCTTTCCATTGATCTAAATTTTTTTTGCAACTCCATATAATGTTAGTAAGAAAATCTACCCATAGATGGCACAACTATAATGTTGAAAAGAGATGGAAAGCACAAAGACATTTGATAAGCCAGTTAACAAAAAAATGATAAAGACATTTGATTAAAAGAAAAGATAGCTGAATTTTGAGAGACAAATGTTTATATAAAGTTGATATAGTTTCATCTTTTTGGTTTCTTTGATTTTTTATATAAGTGATAAATCTACTTAGTTTTAACAATTCTGTGTTTTCGAAAAAGTGATAGATTTGATATTTGAAAGTACTCCATATAATTAATAACTCCAACAGAAAATAGCTTATTTACATTTTATGCATGGAACTCTTAATGATATATATGCATTAAAAATATTTTAAATTCTAATGATATATATAGATATGTGAAATTAATGAAATAGATAAAATAAATTTGGTTAACACTAGGCCTTGGACTTATTATCCGGGATCCGGATTCGATCCGAGATCCGCTCCGGATCCGTTCCGAAAATAGGATATCCGGGGCGTCCGGATCCAAATCCGGATAGTAAAATCAAGGATTCGTCAAAATCGAATCCGCATCCGGATATCTTAATTTTTAGGTCCGGATATCCGGATCCAGATCCGTACTTTTAACATATATTAATTTTTTAATTTTATTAATAATTATATTTGATATATTAATATTTATTCATAAAATTAGTTTAATAATACTATTTTTTAATTTTTTAAATATTATATTAATATTTATATTTATAATTCCTGTATAAATATTTAATTTATGTATATTTTAGAATTTTAACATTTTAAAATTATTATTTTTTATTTTACTAATTATTTTTACGAATCCGGATCCGGATATCTGCGGATAATATGATAACTAGACGGATATCCGGAATCCGGATATACGGAAACCCCGAATCCGGATACTAAATCCACGGATCCGGCAAATCCAAATCCGGATCCGGATACCCCAAATTTCCCGGATATCCGGATCCGTCCCACCCCTAGTTAACACATTGTGGAAAGCATTGATGACTCATTGTTTTCATGTAATCGTACCATTTCTTAGACATAAAAGTGTTAGATCTACATTTAGTCAGAAAGTAAGTTTACAACAAAATAATTTGTGGTTGGTGTGTTTGATATATCTTATATATTAAAATAAAAGTCACGAACTTGATTCATGTGTGATTTTTTATTTTTAAATGGACCCTCACTAGAAATCAGTTATCATTCATTTATTACTAATTATATTGTTTAATAATATATCACTTTGATATAATCATCGACTCCTACAAAACCGGAATCAGTAAGGTTATTAATTTGACAATAATTGTATATTGGACTAAAGATAATTTAAATGCAATGTTAATTTGGGCTAAGTGTATTATATTGATCAAATAAATTGTCACATTTAAATGGTATACACTATTAATATGAAAAAATATATACTATACTTTAAATACTTATGATTTGTATATTTTTGAAAATACATTTTACTTTTTAATCTTCAAATTAAATATAGACTTTAAATTTATGTTTAATAGTATACATAATATGTAATTTTTTAAAATATATGTCAATTTTATTTGTTTGATATTTTATCACTTTTAAAAATAACAAAACAAATACTAATTTTTTAATTACTTACTTTTTAATTGTAATCAAAGAAGATATAAGTATAATTTTTGTTAAACATTATAATTTTGTGAAATTTTACGATGTATTTGGTAATGAAAAATATTTTCTATTTTACTAAACTTTACATATGTTGATATATTTAAAATAAAACACTTATTCAACAAACAATAATATATAAAATAAGATACAAAAACATGTTACATTTTGAAATAATTGACCTGATGAAAAACAAGACAACTGAATAACATACTTATGTTTGCATAATGCATTAAACATATATATAATTATAATATTTACCATTCTTGAAATTAAAACCATATATTTATGTAAATAATATAAAAATTAATACCCGCGCGGTTGCGCGGATCGAGATCTAGTAACAATGTTAATTTTAGTGAGAACCGAAAAAACCATGCATATGACTCAGTACAGTGGTACTCCTTTTTAGAGAAGTTTACTAATATGATTTAAATTATCTCAGTAATTACGTAGAACAAGTCATAAAATTTTAAAATTACTAAATTATTTTTATGGTCGATAATGCCCTTGTTAACAATTGTAACCAAATGGATAAATTACGAAAATGCCATTTAAATTTTGGAAAAAATGGTCGTTGGCAGATTTCTTTCACGAAAATAAGTCTATCCAGATATAAATCTGTTAATTAAAATTGTCGTTATGTTTATATCTGTCATGTATTTGGTGGCAGACTTTTAAGTCACGACAGATATTTTTGTGGTGGTTGATTTATCAGTCCGATTTAATGTTGTCACCAGATATATATATTTTAGTCAGTCGCAGGAAGTAAACGATTTTTTAAAATTGGCAGTTTTATTTCAGAATTGGTAGATTTTTATGATCGATTTAAATTTATGGGTGATCGACTTTTAATGAGTAATAGATATAAATTTTTATGACATATATGTTTATCCGATTTAAATTTCTGATCGACTTTTGTTTTCATTTGGTGGCAGACTTTTTAAATTGCCACCTTTGGCGGCAGACTTTTAAATTAAATTTTAATTACTACATTGGGACACACTACTTGTAGTAGACATATCCGCTCGAAATTCTGGTTAAGTTCACGTGGAGTTTGGTTTAGTTTAAATTGGTTCTGGTTTAGATTAACATTGGTTTTAACTAATTTTGAAATTTGGTTTAAATCAATTTGTTTCCGGTTTAAATTAATTTAAACCATTGGTTTAAACAATTTCTAACCTTGGTTTAAGTTACTCATTCCAACACGTTTTCTAATTAGGTTTACCGTCTTTGTCGTCTTCTTCCTTTCACGTTTCTTCCCAGAACACGTGTTTCCCTTTTCATGGTGATTTACAACGGCGTCTTTGAATTCATATTGATTGGAGAATAATGGAACACATAATTCTAGTCTCATGTAAGTGGAAAGTAGAGAAGACTAAGTGGTTATTTGAAGTGGATAGTGACCGAGGTAGCATATTAGTTGCTGCGAATGAGGACACTCAATTTGAGGATTTTGTGAAAATCATATTTGAGGATTACGAAGTTGATTTTTCAGAAAACGGCTTGGAACTAAGGTACCTTTTTCCGAAGCGGAATCTTCACAATCAAAGCATCAGTACACCACCTGTGAAAATAGGAAACGATAGGCAGTTTCATGCATTTTTTGGTCTTTGAAAAGCTGAGAACGTTCGACTATGTGTTGAATTTAAAGCGAATAAAAGCGCTGGGGAAGAAGCTGGTGAAGATCAGAAACAACCCATACAAGGAGATGGCCCGTTGTGTGAAGACGAAGAAGATACAGACGAAGAGGGTGATTGATTCGATTACTGCGATGACTCTGATGGAGCAACATCTGATGATGAAAACTTTACTGCATATGGGCTTCCACCAGATCATGTAGAAGAGATTCATGGATCTTCTACAATTATGATATATGCAAGAGTCTCAAAGACAGAAGAAAGAGAGTCTCCAAAGAGTCTGTCCTATTTGCGCTCATTCAAATTTGACGTAGGGCAGAGTTATGATTCGAAAGATGCATTGGAGACACATCTAAAGATATGTTCAGCTGTCCAAAAGTTTGATTTTGATGTCTCTGCATCAACACGTACACTGCTGTTTGTAAAATGTTGGGTAAAAGGATGTACATGGAAGCTAAGAGCTACACCAGTAGGTAAATCATAGAAGTTTACTGTCTGAGTATATGTAGATGAACATACCTGCTCCGTAACAGAACGTTCAGCTCGTTCCCGACAAGCTACTCCTGAAATTCTTGGACTCTTGTACAAAGACTATATCGGTGGGGTTGATCCATCTATTTTGCCATGTTATGTTATTAGTGCTATGAACATGAGTTTCGGAATTAAGGTTGACTATAGTTGTGCATCAAATATACTTTCTTTTCCAACCTTTACTTCCTTTTAAATGGGTTAGTGTTTATTGTTTATTGCAGATGGATTACTGGAAAGCTCATCGTACACTTATTGCTGCTAGAGATCTCGTTTTGGGTTCTTCAGAGAGTGGATATGAGGAACTACCTACTTACCTGCACATGATCAGCATGGCAAATCCGGGGACTTTAACTCGACTGGAAATTGATGCAAACATCTTGTTACGGTATAGAGGGCGTGATTTGTTTGGATTGGCCAAAAAAGCTACCAACTCGTTTAGGTTAGATGACTTTCAAGAAACCTTTGAGAAAATCCAAGAGTTAAATCCAGCTTTGCATGCATATTTGGAACGTGCTGATGTACGTAAGTGGGAACGAGCTCATTTTAGAGGTGATAGATATAACCTCACTACAAGTAACATAGCTGAATCCATAAACAGAGCTTTGTCAGGTGCTAGAAGCTTGCCAATTGTTCACCTTCTAGAGTCATTTTGCTTAATGATGACACGTTGGTTTGCAACAAGAAAACATGAAGCTGAGTTGATGAAAACCTCTCTGATTCGTGGTGTAGAGAAACTGTTGGAGGTAATATATTGAGAATCAAGTTATGTGATTTTTAGACTGTTTTGCTAATCTACTAAACTATGATATTTTCAGGGACGTATACCTATTGCTAATCTACTAAAGGTTCAAGTAATAGACATCCATCAGTCACAAAGTGACACTAGTCGCATCTTTACATGTAGTAAATCTCCCGGAAAAAAATGTTCTTGCCGTAGATTTGATATAGAGAAGCTACCATGTGTTCATGCTATAGCTGCTGCGGAAGCTAGGAAAATATCATGTATATCACTTTGTCATCATTACTATAGAAAGCAATACCTGTACAACGCGCACTACACTGCTGTTATGCCCAAAGATGATGTTGTTCCAGTTCCAGAAGAGGTTACAAAGAAACTATGTCTACCACCTAAGGTCCGTCAACCACCAGGAAGACCAAAAAATCAAGGCATAAATCTATTTTGGAGAAAGTTGCAGTCAAGAAGCGGCCACGGAAAGAACACTCCTGTAGAATTTGTAACCAGACGGGTCATAATTCTACTAGATGTCCTCTGAAGTGATGAGTTTTCGATGACCGGAAAAAGGTCTTGAAGTTCATTCAACTTGGGTCCTTCAGAAATTGGAACTTTCATCTCCACCCAAAAGTCTTCATGAGCCACATCCCACTGTTCTTCCGTGTCAAAGGGATCACAATCTAGCCCTGTAATATCTTCAAACTCATACAGAGAGAACCTCATTGGCTGGTCTTCAATCAAAGACCAAACTTCATGAGTGCTCTGAATCGCCAATTGGTTCACAAGAAAGTAATGAACATGTTTTGCGGACCAAGTGTAATTCAACTCCTTCAGCTTGATAATCACGCCTACAGCTGATTCTCTCAACTCAGCCCAAACGTCTTCTCCGACATTCTCTTTCAGCGTTTGAATGTTGGATAGATAACAATTGTGGTTCATGCTCCTATTTTGAATAGGTGTTTTACCAATCTCGTAAAGCCGAGGAGGATACTTCCTGTTACCCGAAGATGAGGCCATTCCTTTAAAAAGAGCAAAGATAACAAACTCAATAAAAACATTCATCTATAAAATAACAGAAAAAATAGAATCCAGTATCACAAAATTAATAGAACAAACTTAAGAAAAAGAACAAGAATAATCATACAACATAAATTTTATTCAGTTTTAAAATATATACTGACGAAGGATTAAGGGAATTGGGGCTTTAGAGTTTTCAAAATCAAGCAATCAGAAAAGTTAATCTCTTTTTTTTTGAACCCACAGAAAAGTTTATCTAGAAACAAAGAAAAGACAAATCAAATATTCAATTCGGAAATTAGTGTTTTCAAATTTCAATTTGGGATTTAGGGCTTTCAATTCGACTTGCAGTCAATGATAACAACAACTTTGATTACCTTAGATTGAGGCCTCACCGATTCAAAGAACACATAATTGAAGAAATTAGGGTTTTCAACTTTGATTACCTTAGATTGAGTTATGACGGAAGAGGAGAGAGATGACGCCAGTACACAGTGGAAGAGACAGAAGTGAAGAACGTAGAAAGAGGTATCAGAGAAGGAGTTGTCGGACCTCCTTTGTTGGAGGCTCTGTCGCGGAGATCCCTTTAGCGTTTACAAAAGAGAAGAAGAAGTGTTTTGGGTTTTGTCGCAAACGAGAAAAGAAGATTTCTGTTTCTTCTTTTTTTTTTTTAAATTTATTTCTTTTGAATTAAAATCTATTTTATTATTAAATGGCATATTTAAAGTTAACGGCAAACTTGTAAATTTGGCTACCTCGAATATCAATCTAGTAATTAGAAAGTTATATGAAATATTTGAGTAATTACTAGAATGATTTGATCTATTCCAAGTAATTTCTTTTTTAAAAAATTATATTCGTTGAAACTTTTTTTGGGCTAAGTATATAATGTATATTCGTCGAAGGTTGAAAAGTAAAAAGTTACACACAATGATTTTTTTATTAAACAGTGACTGTTATTGAACTGAATTTACAGATTTTCCCCCACCTTAATTTGACCACCCTAATTACAATTGTCAATGTAAGAAAATGAATAGAATTTACAGATTTATCTTTACTTTATTTTCTAATCGCTTCGGAATCTCTTTTTTCTTCCACCATCTCCGCGGCTTCCAACTTTTTTCCCCGAAAGTCTTTCTTATTCTACTTCAATTCCACCTCAAAACCCTAAGAAAAAACGTTCAAATCTTCAAGTTGCGGCTGTTTCAAGATTGACTTCCTTATCACTTTTGTCGAAAAAATTCCCATGAAAATTACAAAATCTCATTTGGGTATCTTCTGTTTCTTCCTTTCAATTATGGGTTTCGTGATTAGCAGAACGGTGTCGATAAACCGACTATCCGACATGACTGGAAAAGCTTTTGTCCCTGGTGGAACGATCCTCTCTCGTGCCGGAACATTAGGTTCTCTGGGATGACTCAATGATTTGACCATTACACGCCGTGAGTACACTGTGCCATTCAGATATTAACAGATAAATCATGTCAAAAAACATAACGCTTTTGTTTTTAAGGGGCAAACCTGGTTCACCATGCAGTTCTAGTTCTTCGTCGGCATCTTGGTACACATCATGATCGTTGTCATAACCATGTCTGGTAATTATGTTCTTGATCTTCTTAGCTTTTCTTTCACTTTCTTGTACACTCTAGTAGCTCCATTCTCTTGATGAGCTTATTCCCTAGTAAACATTAGTTTCTTGTTTAGTTTCAGTTATGATTTACCTTGTATACAATCTTTCTTATAGTCCATTATAAAGTGAAGTAAATAAAACTATTATGATTCCAAAATATAAAACTGAAAATCTACTTGCGCAGATGTATATACCTGGATGGAGAATTATTTATGTTCTGGCTGCCTGCAGCAACCCTATTAAGCTTCTTGACAATGACCGCCGTCAAGCAGCAACCTCTCCCTCGCACCTTCTCGACTTCTATATAAGTTCTTAACGATTGTTTGGAGGAATGAAGATTATGGCAATATATAGTAAGTCAGGGGGAGGTGAAAGGGGCTTATCATGTTGTTTTTACTTAAATTAAAAGAGCAGTAATGAATTTAAAAGTGGGAGGAGTTGGTCAGATTTCAAGTGGTGGCGTTTTACTTGTCAATGTGGAAGCATGAGAGTGAAACAATTTGAGGTGGCTTGCTGCAAAGTGTAAACTATGTTTGTGTGGGTTCGGGAGTAATAACATATGGGTTTTGTGGGCTTAAATTAATCTCAGCGATATAGCATTTATAGAAGTAAAATAGATGCTGCCAGGTGTCACAAAATGCCCCAAGAAGAGATAGAACTCTACTTTATAGTATTAGATATGTGAATATAAATATAAGAATAATATTGATGCTCGCGCATGCGTGCAGGTGGTCTACCTAGTAATTAATTATGTGTCCAAACATTATAAAACAGTGAATCTCACTTTTAATAACTTTTGTTTGTTTTAAAATTTTTTTGATAAAATTAAATAATTGACTAAAATACCCAAAGAGCTCAGTTTCTTCTCTAGCTGGAATCACTGCAGAAAACAAAAAATCAGTTCAAGTGGACTATGATGTTATGGATATTCCGACTAGAACTCTTCTCTACTACTTGGGAGAGTCTGTATGGCTACTGTAGAAGCTGTTTGCAACATGCAAACAAATCAGAAGTGCCTGACAATCATGAATAAGAATGTTTTCTAGAGCGGTCGAGCACATGTCATACATAGAGTTGGGTGATGATTCATGATTTGTCAGCTATTTATTCTGATTCTGGTCATCAGACTGAAGATGATGATGAAGTGCCGATCGACACCCAGCCAGCATCGGTCGAAACTCCTGCAAGTCCAGAATTTTGAGCGACTTTCTTAGAAGGAAGATTCGTGTTATGACACTAGATTAGTGCACGAGCTAATAATGGAGGAATCATCAATGTGTCTAAGGAAGACATAGAAGTAATCATTGAAAGAGCATACAATGTAAGAGGCCATTGTCTGAGTTTACCACAGTATGAGAGATATTTTCAGATGTCTGGATTTCATCTTGCACCTCATTATCAGACATAACCTGAGACATACATAAGAGATCAAGTTGAAGAGATGATTGCTAATATTGCTACAGCTTATGAGAGGATGTTTGATGACTTCTGCAGAAGGCTGGATGCAACTTATTATCCTCTCAACAACAATATTGGGATGGTTGAGAAAGTGTATGAAAGAATTGGAGCTGAAAGTGGATTACATTTATAACATTATCCAGAAACAGAAAGAACACATACCCAAAGGATAAGAAGCCCTCAAAAGCTTTGTCGGTACCTGGTTCGCTATAAGCAGAGAAGTTGTTGTTATTTGTTCCCAACAAGTACTCAATTACCTCCATACAAGCACAAAACCTCCAGAACATCACATGGCCACATGGCGAGAGACTGTATTCAAGGTGGTGGAGGATACAGTAGTGGTGGTAGATTCGGCGGCAAAGGATGCAGGAGGAGCATCGGGTTATTTTACAACGGAATACATAAACAGTGGTCGTTAATGGAAAAAAAAATTGAAAAGGGGATTCATAGAAGGGTAAATTAGTCATCTAACTGCATGAGATCTCTATATTAATATCATCTTCCGCATTTTCTTCTTCTTTTTTAATTCTTTTCTCATGATGTTTTGGATTATTAAGACATGTGTCGATGATGCTTTTGAAGTGCCTAAGAAGCTGGATTCATATTTGTATGTTTCATCAAACCTTTGCTCATGAATCAACAATTCTCTTTGCTCTGTATTCTTACCGTTTGTACATTTTTTTCAGTTAGGAGTTTGCCGGGTCGAATCGTTGGGAGCATTGGACGTATCTTTTCCATTAAGTTCTATAATGGTTTTCGGGTCTATTTATGTGTTAACAGATTAAGATGTCCTCTTTAATTTCCAAACATGAAAGACGATAGTAAAACTCGACGAACCAAAAAAAAAAAACAACAAACTGCCTTGGTAAAAATCTAAACAAACGAACCCAAATCTATCTCCGCGCCGTGGAATACACCACCTTTCGTGTCTGCTCATTGTTGCTCAAAGGCTACGAGTGTGGTTGACATGAGGATGGCTGAACGGAGGAGGTGAGGCCATTACCGGTGGAGGACACTGGTAGCATTTCGTGAAGAGTCCGAATGTGTCAATCTGGTGAACAAAATTTATCATACTAGCCCAACCACCGAACCCAAATCCAACTATGAACACCCACACCACAATGAATGCGTTGATGGTGAAAGCTCCTGTCCACCTACCTAGAAACCTCGGCGGCTGCTCCACGGCGTTCTCACGTGCAGCGGATGAGCGGAAGGTGAAGATGTGAGCAAGCGCAGGGATGATGTAGACGGTGAAGCTGACGAGGAGTGATCCCACGGTTGAGTTAATGGGACCGAAGAAAGGGAATATGATTGCCAGAAACCAGATGGGTATAACCACAGGAAGTCTCGCGGCGGCTCTCTTGCACATGCTCCGGCACTCGTGCATGCCTATCAGCTTCTCCCACACGAAGTATAGAGGCGTGCAGGCGAACCCAAACGTGATGAATTGGTGGATGAGCATGAGCACAACTGCAAAGTCGCGGAAAAGGTTCTTTGGGAGGAGAGCGAATGCGTTTGAATGGTTTAGAAGCAAATCGCCAAACGCCCAATAAACGGCAGACGCAGAAGGCAGGGTCAGCGTCAGGACGTACAGAGTCGCAAACAGGTAAATAGACTTGAACTTCTGCGGCTTCCACATCGCATGCATTATTTCTCTGCTCAACAACACATGAGCACAAATTCAATTTACATAATTAACTGAAGGAAATGTGTCAATAAGAAAAAAACAAAGAAAGGGAGTGGTCCTTTTCATCAATCTCTGTAACTCCGATTATACCCTTATGATACATGGATTAATGGGGTAAAAAAGGTAAAAAGAACGTACACAGTAACAGCATGGCCACCGAATGTGTAAAGAATGTTTGTGGCCCCTGTGAAGTATAATACCAGTTTGCTTGGTCCCGAATGCTTCACTCCTTCTACCTATTATTATACCAATATACTTTGTTATACATATTATTAATCTCAAACTGCTCCATATATCTGTATTATAAACAATGTATCATTTGATGCATTAAACCATGTCTGACACCAATGTATATAGGGTTGGACAGAAGTGGTCCCAACCACATGTTGCTGGAGACAAAAGGGCCAAAACACACAAGAAAGAAGCTAACTTTGTTGATGTTTTGATTCCCCTTAAGCTACAACATCACCAGCTAATTTCTCTACCGTATAACTATTACCAGAACATTAAAAAAAAATCCTTCAGTTATAATTTACCTGACCATGGAGGATGGAGGCAATGGTGAGGTACCAAGCAGTGTAAGTGGTCATCAAAAGTCCAAGAAAAGACCAAACCCTGTAGTTGTGGAAGGAAGGGATGAAGACTGTGGTTGCACAACATGCCCCAAATATGTATGTCCATGTCCTCTTATCCAGATTGTCATTTATGTAATATATGTTGCTGCACATACATTCATTGTTCATTAAAGCCACAACATCATCGATGTCATTAAAAACAAAAAGAAATAAATCTATATATCTATGTGTGTGTGTGTGTGGGATTATAATCTTCTTTCCTGATCAATAAAGAATTTGAGATGATGAGTATTAAGTACCTGGCACAAGCTATGAGTTGAATGACAGATCCAAAGAGAAGGAAGGTGCAGTTGAATGCTAACCCAACATTTCTCCAGTGCTTCCCAAGCAATCCATCAAGAACCTCAAACCACTTCACATTGTAAAAAAATCTAATTAATATATATATATATATATATATATATTTTGTTTTTTTACAAATGAAACTGGGTGTCGAAAAGAGCTAACTAGTATAATATGATATTGTTACCTGAATGACATGGTTTCTGAAGTTAACTTTCTCTCTCTCCTTCCTTGTTCTATATTCGACATAAAGAATGCTGATGAGGTATGCAGTCCAACTACCCAAGAGGCCGTAGAAGAGCTGAAACATAATTCCTGAGAGCATCCCTAGCTGTGAAAATGAGTACGGTAGCGTCAACAGCACTTGCGCCACCTAAAGAAAACAGACAAATTCATCAACTTACACAAAGTGAGAGTGTAAAAACCGAAACTCAAAATTTAAGCAAACAAAAAAAACCAAAACCTTCTTGTTTTCATCTACAAAATACAGTAAAAGGGTGACGTACCTGGTTGGAAGCGCAGCTGAACCAAGCATCATAGACAGAACCGCCATGCCAAAACAAGTTGGAAAGCTTAGATTTCATGTCTGAGTCTTTCCCTTCACTCTCCATCTCCACATAGTTCCCAACAACAACCGTCTCCACTGCTTTCTCACCGTTCTCCATTGCTTGTCCTCTCTTTGTGTAGAGACCAATACTAGTAAATGGAGAGAGAGAGTCTAGACAAATTTTTTTGTGCAACAGTCTAGATAATATATATAGAGAGAAAGGAATAGAAGAGTGAAAGTTCAAAAGAAAAGCAATAGAAGAGTGTGATTGTGTGTAGACAGAGAGGGAGACAGGAAGTAGTATTTCAAGGCAAGAGGATGATGAGCAAAGACCAAGCAAACTCCACTTTGTTCTTGATAGCTACTTGTGAGAGATTTTGTTTTGGGAGTGACAATATAGAATCAAATTTAGACTATATACTACTCTCTCTCTCTCTCTCTCTCTCTCTCTCTCTCTCTCTCTCTCTCTCTCTCTCTCTCTCTCTCTCTCTCTCTCTCTCTCTCTCTCTCTCTCTCTCTCTCTCTCTCTCTCTCTCTCTCTCTCTCTCTCTCTCTCTCTCTCTCTCTCTCTCTCTCTGTGCTGTAAAAAGCTTTAAAGTAAACTTTTTTCCAAAGTATCCAAAATTTATTTAAAGAATGTGCTTAGTGTATCCAGTATCATCCTACTAATTAATTATCAAACCTAACAAACAAACATATTGTATACCACCACCAATATTATTACTTTTTGATCAAACATATTACTGTTTCTTATTCATGACAATCTATTACAAAAATAGGCAGCCTGAAAGGGTAAACTAGTGATAAGTGTGTTGTTTTTATCACCAAAAAAAGATCGTCAAATAACAAATTAATTTACCGTCGTTCCTTGGAATGAAATATGTGTATAATTGATGTCTCTTTTTCAAACAAAAAAATAAAGATAACTAATCCGTCGAAAGATTTCTAACACAAAAAATCAAGGAAGTGAAAATCAATGCCGCATCGTTAAAAAAGAAAAAGAAAAAGAAAAACAATGCCGCGTTAACATAAGCTAAGGATGAAAACAGGAGTCACTCTATTTTTATTACTTCAACTTTGCTTGTTATTTTCTTAAATGATTTTATCGGCAAGTTAATCAAAACAAATTAGCCTAATCACATGGTTTAGCGGCTAGTCACTTTTTGCTCGCACGAATGCGCTTTCGATTCTCGAGCAAATAATTCGTTCATTATTTTTAAGCTATGCCTATTCGTTAAGTTAAAACATTTTCACTTGACTATGAGTTGAGTATATAATACTATTACACATATATCATATATTCATATCTGTAAATCCTCTTTCGCACGATCATAACTCGTCTGGTATCTATGATACCATATGAATTTTATAAATGTATATTAAATTTTTGTAAGAAAAATCTGCAATGTAGTACATCAATATTCTCCCATGCTTCGAAGAAAGATTGTAAATATCGATGATGTATTTATTGATCTAGTTCTACCGTTGGATGATTTAACTTAAATAGGGATACTCCCTCCCTCTCCACTACTACATTTACAGCTGTAAATAATGGGCAGTGAACAACAGAATAATCACTTAGATGGATGTTTGCATATACGAAACTTCCCTTTTGATATTTCACAATTTTCAGCGATGATCAAACATCACGGAAAACATGTTACCCTACTATTGTTTATGTACGAGGGTATAAATCAAGAATCATAGATAAATGGGATATATTTTAGGTACACGATAAATAGATAGGATAAAATAAAATTACAAAAGAAGAGAGAATATTGATAAAGTAGACCGAATCATTGCTAGAAAACAAGCGTGGTCGCTTGTTTATAATAAGAGGGAACTTCGCTTTCATGTTTTATCACATGCCCCATTCTCCTCTATGAAACTTGTGCTCTTTTTCTTATTATTATTCTCAGTTGATATGCTCTTAATTTCTTTGATAAAAAAAATCCTCTTAATTCGTTCAGTAAACTAATATGCATATATGTCATAACTTATTTATTTGATCTATAACACCTTTTTAAATTTCAAAAAAAAAAAAAATCTATAACACCTTTTTCTATATTTGAGTTTTGATTATCACAAAATAATGAAAAGGAAAATTTTCACATAACAAAAATTTTGCATAAAAGAAATGAATTTTTCATGTTGAATAGTTGTAAGTAAATTATATCTAAATTAAATAAATTTACAGAATTATTAAATATAATGAGATAATATTTATATACTATCGTTGATATTAGTGATAGCGAAATTAACTTAAACCCCCGGATCTTATTTTAAATTCGATTAATTTCATCAAAGATGCATTTATGAATATATATATATATATATACCTAATATCTAATCCTAGTATCAAGGAATGCTTAAAATTGATCTATTTGTCATTTCATTGACGAAAGCATATAAGTAACTGCTTTAGGCAAACCAGTAAAAACAAGTAGACAACCACGAAACAAAGACAAATATAAATGTTTATTACATCATGTGGTCTCAAAAACAGACATCTTTTGTTTGATAATGCGTATAATATCTATGTTCTCTTGCAAGTGATAGTTGTTTCTTTCTTAAGATTCTCCTCATGAGTCTGAGTAATAAACTGTGTGCTCTTTGTTTATTATTTTATTAATTAGGAGGTGTAAACCTTTTCATGACCTCATCGAGGTGCTTTCCTGATGCTAACATTAGGTGAGAAACTAGAAATCTTAATAATTTGTAATATACACTCCTGATGGTGATGATGCTCATTTAATCATCATATGTATATAGGAAGCTAGATGAATTTAGAATTCACTTGTTGCATCATTTCATATACATTCAGATATATTCATTGTTTACGACCTTATCATCATATTTCATAATGGGTTCGTCTTTTCAATAACTTTAATAGAATAAAACAAAAATACCATTGCTAGAAATAATGACAAGAGAACAAACATGCGTCTTTTACCTGTTATGTTATTTGAGCTTTTTAAAATGATTTTTCAAATACAAACTAATTCTTTTCCGACATTTTTACTCTATCATCTCAATTATTTACGAAATAATAATTATAATTTTTAAATATATGATACCTCAAACATCATCACCATTTTTTTATTTAATTACAAAATATTATTATCATAATACCATCAACCATCATAAATAATTAGTACAAAAAATCAGGTTCTCAATGCCTTTTAATGCAATTTAACCTTTTAATTATTCAATTTTAAAATTACATTATCATTTAACTTCTTTAAATATGACTAACGACTAAATGTATTTCATTCACTGTAAATTATAAACTATAGGTGGTGGAAAAAAAAGATAAAGACGAATTTACCAGATCTAGTAATTATTTATTGATTTCAAATTCTTCAAATTTATTTTACAAATAAGACTTCAAGTAGGGTTTACTCCGCCTAGAACAAAATTATGATAGACATTATTCTGTTCAAATAGACAAAAACGACGTAGAAAAGAAAAAATTATTTTCCATTCTATTTCTATATTTGACTTTATATATTATTAATAAAGATATTTTCCATTCTATTTAAATATTTTAAAAAGAACATTTATATTTAAAGAAAATACTAGCATCTATTTATAAAAATACGATAACATTTTATATATACTTTTTTAGAAAAAAACACTTATAGAAATACATTAAAAAATTTAAACTTAAAAAAATTATTTTTGATGAAGTAGAGACGAATACTTTTTTCTTGATCAAAGAGACGACATCAAGATTTGGTATAAGAGATGGCGAGCACAATTTTGGATCTACGTTCTTTGTATTTTTGTATTATGTATTATGATTCTCCTCATGAGTCTGAGTAATAAACTGTGTGCTCTTTGTTTATTATTTTATTAATTAGGAGGTGTAAACCTTTTCATGACCTCATCGAGGTGCTTTCCTGATGCTAACATTAGGTGAGAAACTAGAAATCTTAATAATTTGTAATATACACTCCTGATGGTGATGATGCTCATTTAATCATCATATGTATATAGGAAGCTAGATGAATTTAGAATTCACTTGTTGCATCATTTCATATACATTCAGATATATTCATTGTTTACGACCTTATCATCATATTTCATAATGGGTTCGTCTTTTCAATAACTTTAATAGAATAAAACAAAAATACCATTGCTAGAAATAATGACAAGAGAACAAACATGCGTCTTTTACCTGTTATGTTATTTGAGCTTTTTTAAAAATGATTTTTCAAATACAAACTAATTCTTTTCCGACATTTTTACTCTATCATCTCAATTATTTACGAAATAATAATTATAATTTTTAAATATATGATACCTCAAACATCATCACCATTTTTTTATTTAATTACAAAATATTATTATCATAATACCATCAACCATCATAAATAATTAGTACAAAAAATCAGGTTCTCAATGCCTTTTAATGCAATTTAACCTTTTAATTATTCAATTTTAAAATTACATTATCATTTAACTTCTTTAAATATGACTAACGACTAAATGTATTTCATTCACTGTAAATTATAAACTATAGGTGGTGGAAAAAAAAGATAAAGACGAATTTACCAGATCTAGTAATTATTTATTGATTTCAAATTCTTCAAATTTATTTTACAAATAAGACTTCAAGTAGGGTTTACTCCGCCTAGAACAAAATTATGATAGACATTATTCTGTTCAAATAGACAAAAACGACGTAGAAAAGAAAAAATTATTTTCCATTCTATTTCTATATTTGACTTTATATATTATTAATAAAGATATTTTCCATTCTATTTAAATATTTTAAAAAGAACATTTATATTTAAAGAAAATACTAGCATCTATTTATAAAAATACGATAACATTTTATATATACTTTTTTAGAAAAAAACACTTATAGAAATACATTAAAAAATTTAAACTTAAAAAAATTATTTTTGATGAAGTAGAGACGAATACTTTTTTTCTTGATCAAAGAGACGACATCAAGATTTGGTATAAGAGATGGCGAGCACAATTTTGGATCTACGTTCTTTGTATTTTTTGTATTATGTATTATGTTCAAAGTTATGTACGTGTATGTACGAATACTTCTTTGTATTTTTTATTTCTCCTTTGTATTTATGTTCAACGTTATTAATGGCTAAGAGATGGCGAGCACAATTTTGGATCTACGTTCTTTGTATTTTTTTGTATTATGTATTATGTTCAAAGTTATGTACGTGTATGTATGAATACTTCTTTGTATTTTTTGTTTCTCCTTTGTATTTATTTCTTTTTCTTCTCTGCTCTCTGTCTCTTTCATCAAATACAATTAATATGTTTCTTGGTTTTTATTTATCGCGAGAGCTATTCATACAGATGGGTGTTTATTATTTATGGCAGATAAGAGAGAAAAAGCTGAGAATTAGTTTTAGTTACTTTCTGGGTGTGTTACTTAATAGACAAAGGAAAGAGTTTATTTACTTTATGAGTTTGTTCTCTTTTGTCTGAAACTGATTAGACATGGTCAAACCAAAAGCTCCTTTTTAATCAAATTTCGTGAAGCCATAGATCTTAATATTGCCTCCTGTGCCACGCCTTTCAGCACTTACCATAAGGACAGAAAAGCTTATGATGTTCCATCATAATTTATATTCCCATTGTTTGTCATCAACCACAATCATTTTCAATTTTCGTTGTGTCCTCCTTTTTACCGGACAGTTTTAGAGAAGATTACACTACCAGCATTTGAAACAGAATAGTTTTAGGTTTTCCACAAACATCTACTATAATAATAATTATATGTTTTTTTTGAAAAAGGTTTAATAATAATAATAATAATAATTATATGTTACAAAACTTTTAATTTGAAAACTAATTTACAGCTTGTGAAAATGACCGGAACCAAGTTTATTTTGCTCCACTTAATCCTGCATCCTCAAACACAAGCTTTGTAGTTGTGTATATATTTATTACAACAGAAGCACTATATAAAATTAAATTTTAACTAATGTGTTCCCTAGCAAAAATTTGGGTTATAAGTTATAAGTACGAAATGGAAACGAAAATTATAACTATTTTAAAACTAGTCATGGAAAAACAAAAAAATATCACAAAATACAAAACCACATTGTAGTCGCTAGTAACAAATATACACGATGTGTATTTTTAGTGTACACGATGTGGCGACGAGCTGTTTGTCACAAAATAAAATGTGATTATATTATGGCTATCCCACAAAAATATTTGTGACTATTAATAAAAATATCATGATTTTTTCGTGGCTATTGAAACGCTAGACCCTAAATTTTTTAAAAAACTTAAACTATGAATAGAGATATTAAAAATCTAATATTTCCAAACTTTAACTTCAAGTTTAAAATTTAAACTGTTAATTTTAAATATTAAATCTAAACCTCAAACACTATATATCCTCCAAACACTAAATCACCAGCACTATTCCTTATATGCTAAATCAAAATATTAACTCTAAATCTAATATTTTCAAATTTATTATATAAATTTATAAGTTTGTAAATCTAATTTTAAAATTTTAACACTAAGTTTTAAACGTAACCACAATTGTATTCCTTAAACCTTAAACCATATATTTTAAATCCAACCACCATTATATTTTTTGATTTTTTTTTCTATAATTCTATTTTCAATTTACCAATCTTAAAACTTAAATATTTAAGTATAAATATAAAATATATATTTTGTAACAAACATTATATTTTAAAATAATTATAAACCAATTATCCATAAATAAAAAAAATTAAACAAAAAAAAAAGTAAAAATATTTCTACTGGCTAATGATCATATACAAGAATCGCTTAGTTTAAGAGCATCTCCAATGTATTACTCCAAAATGGCGCAATTCCAAATGGAGTAGGGTTTTACTCCAATGTATTATTCCATTTTTTACTCCAAAAATAATATTTTTTAAAGTGTAACACCTTATACTTTAAAAAAAATTACCAATTAACCCCAATTATTCTTAAAATATAATCTATTTGAATTAAACATTTATTATTAAAAAATACAGAAATCATAAACATAAAATAATAGAAAATATATAAGCTGGTTCAATAATGAACATTAGAATATTTTCCCACAAATGATCAACTAATGTTTTTCGTAATAAAAAATGAGCTTCTTTATCTTTGATATTCCGAAATCGAGCAAGAAAATTTCGAAATCGGACATTTTCATCTTCTGCAATTTTGATATTTGGAGGTAGAGTATCTCTTCCAAATTTAATTGGTGCATCGAGTTCACGCTCATATGGAGATTTAAAAACAAAATCATGCACGAAAAGAAGAAAAAAAGTTTTGTTTTGTGATTTGAATTACATACAAGATCCAAATGTCCATGTGTATATTCAAACTCAGCAAGTGCTAATAATATCAAAGAGAAATGATGAGTCACACGATCAACAAGCTCTTTCTCAGTCTTCTTTGTCTGGACAATACTTTACCGGTCTTAGCGGATCCTGAAACGATTTTCTGGATTACTAAATCATTTGTTTTATGTTATCTTTATTTTATATTATTTATGTTTTTAATAATATTATGCATTTTATCTAAAATTATTAAACAATGGACTATCTAGTTTTTAATGTTATTGTATCATTTTTAACATAAAAATATTATTTAATTAAGAAATAAAAAAAATTAAAGATTTAAAGGACCATTTCATAAATATAAAAAGTTCAACTCCAAAATAAAGTAACAAGTAAGATTACTCCATAAATGGAGTAACCCCAGCCATTACTCCATTTTGGAGTTAAAAATGGAGTGGGGTTGGAGTAGATTTTACTCCAAAATGATGTTTGAAGTAGAAAATTGAGTAGGGTTGGAGATACCTGACATTAGATTGGCGTATGTTTACAAAAAAAAAACATTAGATTAGAGTAAATCAAGCGGACAAAATTTTATTATATGTCTATTTATGCAGATCGTGACCAAATATCATCCATGTTTTCTACAGATATTCTTCTTTTTTTTTTCTTTTTTTTTGCTTAAATCTACAGATCTTCTTCAGATGTATCAATTAGAGAAGCTGAATCGAAGATGAACCCGGAGAAAATTCTGAACGAACTGGTTCAATAACGTTCAGCTGTCATTGGGGACTGAGTGTTTCTGGTTTCTTCTGCATCTCGCTTGACTGTTTGTTCAGTTTGGTCTGTTTAGTAACGTTTAATAACTCATTTGTAAGCTACTTTTGGCTCTATATACACGCTTCTTGGCTAAGTAGCTATCGTGTATGTACGACCATTAATAACGATTTATTTTGGTCATAACATATAGCAACTATTTTAATGAGATTTTTTGTAGCTATAATGTCATATAGCAATAAAATTAAAACTCTATTCATGAAATAAAAATGTGGATATAACGTTTCTTTCTACTGATAATACTGAACGATAATATTTACGTTGTGTCATTAGAAATGTTAGATTATTCAGACATTCATTAAAGCTAATTTGTAAAATCACTTTCTAATTAATTAGTTAAAACTAAATCATTTATAATATCTTTTGATATCTTTATATTAAATTAAAATATATATTTTTATTTTATATTTAAACAAATCATATAAAATATTTATATTTGTTTTAAAAGAATTAAAAATTAATACTTATATAAATTAACTATAAATTAATATTATAAGCAATTTTAATTTTAAAATAAAATAGTAAAACTACGAATATATTTATATATTCCATAAGTGTAATTAAAATACTAATCTAGATAAATATATTAAAATAACTAACACTTTTTAGACTAAACTAAAATTTAATTATGAACATAAAAGTAATATTCAAATTAGTTTAAAATAAAAATTTTATTCTATAAATGATAAAGTTTATGTATTAAATTAATCAATATCCATTTAATTTGACAATAAAATCTATTAAAATATGTTATTTAAATATATTAACTTTGAGAAATCATCTTTACTTTTTGGTAAGAAGATCACTGGACAGGTGAAAGAGGCGGTCGAAAGTTCTACGGGAATTATAAATGAAGAGAAATGGAAACATATCTGGGTATTTATGAATACATTAGTGATTCCAAGATGAATCTGTTTGCGTTTCTAAAAGAACGTTTGCAAAATTGGATGAATGGTTGGACCGGCTGATGGCTGACAAAAGGAGGAAAGGAAGTCTTGTTAAAATCTATCTTACTGGCACTACCTACCAATGTTATGTCGACTTTATTACTGCCATTGGAGACATGTGAAAACCTAGCTAGTGCCATTGCAAAATTTTGGTGGAGCTCCAACCCTCCCAAAAGAGGTATCCATTGGGTTAAATGGGTATAACTATGTAAGTCAAGAGAAGAGGGAGGAATAGAATTCATGATGATTCATGAATTCAATCTTGCCTTACTAGGCAAACAGTTATGGAGACTAGTGCAGTATCCAGATTCATTGGTAGCTAGAGTCTTGAGAGGGGAATACTTCAGATGCAGTTCGCCTTTGCGACTAAACAAAACTGACAATCCCTCATATGGATGGACAAGTATTATGGCTGCAACGCCATTAATATTGTTTGGAAGATATTTGGCTACCAACGATAATCGCTAGACCGGCTAGGCCCATTGTGCCAGTAGTCCATCCAATGTTTCCAGTGAGAGAGCTGATAGTAGGAACCCCGAAAAGTTGGAATACTACGATTCTGGAAAATTACATCAACCCGGAGGACATCCCTTTAATCCAATCTTTGGCCATAAGCCAAGGATATCATCGTGATGAATATTTTGGAGCTATACAAAGAATGGGTGGTACACTGTGAAATCAGGTTACTGAGTAGCCAGGAACTTGTTAAACAAAGATATGTTGGTAACTCAGATTGAGCCTAGTATCACAAAACTACAAGCCTTTGCTTGGAAGATACAAGCTCCGCCAAAAATCAAACACCATGTTTGGAAATTGATATCTGGACTACTAGCAGTGAGAAGCAACTTAACATATCGTCATATGCGATGTGATAATCATTGTCCTAGATGTGGTGCAGAGGATGAAACTATAAACCATGCCATATTTGAATGCCTTCCCGCTTTACAGACATGGGAACACACAGCTACACCAACCCCGTCTTTCTTGTTCTCAAGCGCTAGCCATTTCACGAATATAGACTACCTTTTTTGTGGAAAAAACGAGATTGAAAAACCTGAGCTGGATAAAGACCCATACCCATAGATTATATGGTATATCTGAAAAACACGAAATGACAAATTATTTAAAGGGATTGACAGGGATCTATTGGAAACTGTTTGACATGCTGAATCAGAATGACATGCTTGGTTTGAATCAAATAGCAGAGAGGAGGTTCTGGTGGACCTACCACACCCAGAACAAGCACCAATCTCAGAGAGATGCATGGTTGACGGATCATGGACGCATGACGTACTCTTTAGTGGTAATGGGTGGACATGGACGAATGCAAAGGGGGTAATTCAGCTATTGGGAGCCAGAAACCAACTGAGAAGAATCTCGTCACTTCACTCGGAGCTTGAAATCCTCTCATGGTCAATGGAGTGCATGCTACAACATTCGACGTGCCAGGATTTTGGAACCGGTTGTAAGGATCTAGTCTCGATGATTAAAGACTCCGAAGCATGGCCTAACTTCTCAACGGAACTGAAGGAGTTTACGAAGCTGAAGAGTATATTCACGGATTTCTCGATTGTTTATTCCTCGATCTCAAAATTATCGTCTGATTTATTAGCTAATATAGTGCAATCCTTTCATAGGGATCTGTACTATATTGGTTGTTCTGTTCTGGTCTGGTTTCCCAGACCACCTTAAGCTTGAGCAATAGAATAGCCGTTTGATGAAAAAAACTGATTTTGAATAATAGAATGTGCGCCTAAGAGCCCTGTGTCCTCGTTCCAAGCCAAACGATGAGGCCATCATTCATAGTTTGCACTCCCATTTCCTTTAAGAACTGAGATTGTTCCTGACATCTTTTTCAATGAATGTGCCCAATCGTTTTTCATCATGTGGTGTCTCTTTATGCTCCTTAAATTCTTCTCCCTCAATCTACTGGAAACAGTAGCTTGAAAGGCGTATCTTGCAAGATACAAATGTATTCTGGCCAGTGGTGATCCTGATATGGGATCTATGAGAGTTTCCCAAACATTAGTAATTTATCCAGAAATATCCGGGCAGCTATATTCTTCCAGACCTTAGCCGAGTTGGAGCACGAGAAGAAAAAGTGTTTTCGACTTTCATGTGCCCCTGGAGAGAGAATACACAACATAATTGTCCATTCTAGAAGTTTATCACCTGTTGGTAATCTTTTTTGAATAGACACATACATTTTGAATGAGTACTTAGGTATTGAATGAGTAAACCAAATACTTTTGTACAATATTATAAAATATATTAATATTCCTTAATTTATTAAATTTTTACCTTGAAAGTTGAAAAAATTTATATTACAAAATAAAATAACTTTTAAAACTACTTATATAATTAAGTAATGGAATATTTCATTATTTAGTAACCAAGAGGCAAGAAACTCAATTTTTTTGCAACCTATGAGTATGATCTAAATGGTCATCGTGAAGTTCAACATATGTGACTATTGCTTTCGTAAGACTACTAACAATAGACAGTAACGGATCCAAAGTGTACATAATAACCATTTCTGCTATAGATTCTTTAACAATTCTTATACAGATTTATTTATTTGACAATTTTAGAGGTTTCATGTTACCTATATTGGGTCTTACTGAATCCGCCTCTACCAATAGATGTATCTGATCAAAAAGAAAAAAAACAATAGATGTATTAAATACAAAATTTAAGAATTAAATCAAACAAAGACCATATTGAGAAAAATGAAAATTTATGATGTAAATTATTGAATTATTTTGTTTTAATAAGGTGAAAAGTAAGGTGATAATCTTGAAACTATTGTCAAAACTTCTGGGTTGTCTCCGCGTCCGCTCTGGGCGTGTGCATGTCCGTCCCGGTGTCGGCGGTGACCCCCCTCTCTCTTTCTCTCTTGTTTCCCTTTTGCTCCTCATCGGTGACCTTCACTCTCTCCGCCTTGCTCGTCGCTCTGCGCTTAGGGTTTCATCGGAGCCGCGTTCGCACGTGAGAAGCTCCGGCTTGGGTGTGGATTGCTGAGTTTTGGAGCAGCGGCGCGGTGTGTGGTGTTATCTCTGCCTTAGGAGTCGGCTTTTAGGGTTATCAAGGGGCATTTTAGCCTCTTGGAGAATCCATTGCACGTGGAGGCGGTATAGGTGAGCTCGCCGTCGGATTCTTCTGCAGCCCTCGGGCTGTATCTGGTCCTTGGCGAGTGTCGTGTAGCGGCAGCTCTTCTATTCCCCTGGGTGTCTAGGGTAAGAAGGTTCTGACTTTCCTCGATCTGAGAGCTCTGGAAGTTTGGTTACTCAGATGCGTTTGTAGCTTGTGTTCCCGGCGTGCGTCGGAGCACTTAGTGGTCTTGCGTGAAGCTCTGCTTTGGAGCGGTGTTGAAGTCGTCGTCTATGGTGGTTTCAAGGTGACGCTGCAGGTTTCCTCTCAGTCTTCCTCCCTCTTCCCGTCTGGTTTGGTGCCGTCAACGAAGAGCGTGTCGACTTGCTCTTGGTAATGTTCATTCCCGTTTTGAGCGTGTTCAAGTCTGATCCTTGCCACAGGTTTCAGCTTCTGGCAGAAAAGACGTTCTTATCTCCGGTTCTCGAAGGAGACAACCGACGAGGGTTTTCAGAGTTTCCATTTTTCAGTGGGGTCTATGGTCCCTCGGTGGCTTGGTTGGTGATAGCGGCATTTTCCAGCGCCGTGAGCAAGATGTGTTCATGGTGGTGTCGTCTCACATTGTTTTTGCAGGTCTTGGAATGTTATTGGCGTCGACTAGTAGCGGCAGGTTCGAACCCGTTTTTCTTTTTTTTTTTCTTTTTGGTTGAGAGGCCTTCTCGGGCTCTTGGTGCAGATGGAGTGGCGGTATAGGAGTTCTTGAGGGTATGAAGCAGTTTTCAAAGGGTTTGGTCTCCAAATTCTATCTTTTATATGCGTCCCAGCTTAAATGTTGGTGAAAGTTATGAGTTCCAAGGAGATCAACGGGAGCTAGCTACCCCGGAAGCGACATGGGAGTTCCCGGCATCCACGGCAATGCGGAGAACCTCACGGTCCTATGGTCATCGTGTACGGTAGAGAACAGCAAACGGTTTGTAAGAATTTTAAAAACAGGCTATCGGATTGAGCCGGGTTTAGTGGATGGGCGAAGGTGGCTTTGTAATACATTGACTTAGGAGCTTTTATTCGATTTGGGCTTGTAACCGGATCTAAAATTTCCGTTTTCGGATGGATATAAATAAATATATATTAAAAAAAAGAAAGTTATAAGAAAGAAAACGGCGTGCAGTCCGTCATGCAAATACAATTCGGTTTACTCGGTATCAATGGTAAACTGATTAATATTCCACGTGGAGCAAGGACTGACAAAACAAAACATAAACGGAGTCGTTTCATTGTTTTATTTGAGTGCGTTTCGGCGGCAATTGAGACACCCGCCCACGGCGAGAACCAGAACCAGAAGAGATGATTTTTGTCTGTTTGATGTTGAATCCAGACAATTGATTGCTTCTGGGGATAATGGGAAACAAGAACCAAGACGATCTAGATCTGCTCATGTCCCTTGACGACGACGAGAGGGTTCTCGAAACTCCTCCCGGTTCTCCTTCTTCTCCACCCGGTGAGATTCCGATCAATCGATTGCAGAATAGATACTCATTACTGAATAAAACCGATCTTTGTGCCGTGTATTTGACGGAAGAAGAAGAATATAGGTCAGCCTTGTTCCTTAAACGAAAACAACACTGTTTTTGGTATCTTTATCTGCTCTCTTCGCTAGGACAAAGTGGTAAGCATTATAGCATCATCACCACCACCTTATTTGCCTATGACTGATGGCTTTATTATCTTCTGTTAATTTGTGACAGGGAAGTGACTTCTCATTAAGTGTCCACTCCGCTAAACAAATGGTAAAATTAGGAGTTTCCGCTGATTATGGAGTCTGCACAGCCAAGCGGAAAGATGGAACAAGTTGTACCTCTGTTGTAAACAATTAAGTTTTACCTTGGCCATGCATATCCCGATCTAATTGTTTCTGAATCTCGGGTTGTTTCAACTTTCAGACGCCAAGGAGCATTCTGCAAGATTCATAAACTGGTACACATCCCTACATTCTTGTTTTCTGCCGCCAATGCAATGAACCATGTTTTCACTCACCATGATTTTTTTTTTTGTTTAATTGTGCACAGAATGCATCAGACAAATTTGCTACAATGAGAAGTGAACTCAAAGGCGGGTATGTTTTAATGCTACCGAGTTTGGCCAATACCTTGAGTGGGGAATTGGCATGATTCTTGGGGGTTTAATTTATTTATTTTTTTACTTGTTTCAGGAACTTGAGAAGGTCATTCAGAGATCCAAAATCCCAAAGGATTTACACAGTTGAGCCACCAGTAGATAGGAGCGGGAACAAAAAGGCTAATCAGCCTGTCCGAGTACTATCAGTGGAAGGACTTCGAAAGGCTCTGAAGTTGGGAAACTCTTCTTTTTTTTTGGAACATAAAGAACCAGAATCAGCTTTACGGATGCCAAATATAATTGTGAATATGCAGTGGTGCTGATAAAGTGACGCCTAACGTACACTCACAAGGAATACGTTTCCTGAACGAGATGGCTAGTATGCTTCTTCTTCTTCTTTCTCCTTTTGATAAAAATACAATCTAAAGCTTATAAGATATGTTCTTGTGTTTACAAAACAATCGGCTTTGAAGAACGTTAACTTGAAATCTGAAATTGTGAATATGTCTGTAGAGAAGAGGTACTCCCTTTCTTGACTTGCTATCTTCTTCCCGAGTTGTGTATCTCAAAAGGAGATGTTCTTGATTTTCTCTTCAGGAAAGCATCTAATGCAAAAGAAACACAAGTAAAGAGAAAGAAAGAAGCGCATAGTCAGGAAACTCTTGAGGTTGCCACCGGAAAAATGATGGTCCTAGATTTCTGCAAGCTCCGACGAAGAATGAGTCCTCAAACAGTAATTCAACCTTTCCAAAACTTAGGCATTTTAGCCAATATGCAGATCATTGGATGTCGAGATAAAGTATTGTCGTTCCCATTCATACAAGAAATGTTCCTTTTTGTTATATTGGATCTGAGATGGTATGTCTTTCTACCAGTTTTTGTGTTCATTTATACATATATAATATATGATATATTATTAACTGTTGAGAAGTGATGATACAGTATACGTAGAGAGAATCAGTCACACGCTCTACCCAAAACAAATGTTAGTTACTTATGTATATAAGCAAACGTTTAATTTGCACTTGCTCCCTGCTAAGGTTGACATGAATAAAAGAATTGGTTTGTCACAAGATCTCTTGAAGAAGAGATTTACCCTGAAACTTGTCCACCTTGGAACTGAGAAACACGAATCTCTTGTCGAGACGCGCTTTTCTGATATCCAAACTTCCCAACTTCCCAGCCATCTCGGTCGTTCTCTCTCTCCACTCCATCAACTTCTTCTCCTTGTCCCTCAGCTCTTTCCCCTGTTTCTCCATTTCTTGTCTCGCAAGCAACATATCCCCTTGGCACACCTCTTTCTCCATTATGCTCATCTTGTGCTGGTCGTAGTGCTTTACCGCCTCAACGATTTCCTCCAGGACGTGCTTGAGCCAACTTGCCTTGATTTTCACGGACTCAACGTCTCTAACAATTGCTAGCATTTCCACCACACGGGACTCCTTGAGATGCTTTAAGGGCGACGTCTGGAGTTCGAAAACCACGGAGGCAAGCATGTCGAGGTAGTAGGATCTCGTGGCAAGCGAATGTAGTTTGGAACCAGATGCAATGTCACCGTGCTTGTCTAGGATTTGCTCGAGAGTAGCCGAGACATTCCCTCTGACTTTGTAGTCTCCCACAGACACGATAGACTCAGACTGGACGGACTGCATTTCTCTTGTTTCATTCTTCTTAACTACTATTGCTTTCATGCGGGAGATCTCTGAGAGACCGAAGCTCTGCGATTCATCTTGTACCTCTTGTTTGCTTGGGGATTTGTGATGGACGGGCTGCAAAAGGTCGACAAGACATTTAGTGTGATGAGTTTCGAAATTAACACCGAAGGCCTGAGATGAGGGATATACATATTACATACCGTGGTGCTTCCCGATTTTGGTGTGATTTCAGGGTAAAGCCAAACAGAGTTATCGTCATGATCATCATCTACAAATGAAAATTTATCGTCATCTGAGCTCGCAGGGTCATCCAATTGATTGAAACGTTCTTCCTGTTTGGTGGGAGTTTCATATCCACGGCGACTAGGCTGAGGTAAGAGACCAAAAATGTCATTAGCATGTGCAGAAATATGAAGATATGGGGGTAGAGGGTAGAGAGTAGAGAGCAGTACCGTAATGGGTCTAGATAGTGGCCTTTCTTGAGGTGACAAAATAAGTTCTGGATAGAGTAGAACTGATTCATCGTCCTTCTCAAAGTAAACCGACTCAGCTTTGCTCCCAAGATAACTGTAGGCATGTGATGATATTTGACCCATCTCCGAATACGTTTGTGAGATCTTTTCCCTGTGATCAGGTGACCTTCCTTTCTGGACTGCAGTCTTTTGCCTACTTTCATGTATTCTTGGCCTTGTTTCAGCTGCCCGAGGCGTTTGAAGAGCAGCACTGTCAAGGGATCTGTGGGATATTGGGTGAGTTTGGGGCATTCTAGGGCTGGGTTCAGGCGTCTTGGACCGCTTTTTCGGAGTCCTTGACAATGGTTCAAAGTAGGTAGGCTGAGGCTCTGGAGTCTTAGACCTTGGCCCCGGGGATCTGGCCATGAATTCAGGTGACCTGCTCCTATGTTGTGCAGTCCTCATCCTATTTTCTGGAGTTTGGGGCCTCCTTTCTGTTGCAGCAGAGTTATGTATGGGTGTCATCGGCCTAGAATCAGAGGTGTTGGATAGGCGTTCAGGAGTCCTCGGCCTAGTTTCAAGTGAAATAGGGTCCTCTTGTTGAGCCCACTCCCTAGTGTCAGAGCCGTGTTTGGGTGTGTTGGGCCTATGCCGAGGTGTCCTGAGAGGGTGTTCAGGCGTCTTAGGCTTAGTTCCAAATGGCCTTGGAGAGTAGATATCATTATCCTCACCTCCACGCTGATCAGCCTGGAAGGAATACCAACATACATATATATATATATATATATGAGTGAGACTCTGGCGGGGAACAAAAAGAGAGAAAGTACTTAGCATTAACCAAGAATGACACTTACCCTCCTTGCAAAATAGTCTCCCCCTGAGTATCCCGCCAGAGAAGGAGACATAAGGATTGAGTCCATATTGTTTGTAGGCTCGTTCTTGAGTTGGGACGGGCGTTCCTGGAGTGGAGACAAGCGGCTGAAGAAGTTACCATTGGTGTGATCAGTGGAAGGTGAAGTGTCTGATTCGACCTTCTTCTTAGCGAAATAGCTGGCAAGAGGCGATCTGCTTCCACGAGCGGGACTGCCTGACGGAGTGTCTCTGCTTGGAGTTCTCTTACCAAACCCTGACATAAGTTAGCATGTTTCATGAGATAAAATTCTTGATTATAGCTTTCTGACCAAGTAATAAATAGTAAATTTTAAAAAATTCTCATATGTACCAAAGAGTTTCTTTTCCTTCTTGTGGACATTTCCGGAGTTTAATATCTCGAAACAGATTGCAGTACACTCATGGAAAGGATTGCCTGAATTGGAGCAACCTTGAACCACTTTTCCAGACACAATTTCCATCTTACAAACTTGAACAACTCTGTAAGACCAAAATCTTTGATTAAGACACAACCTGACATAAATAAACAAAACATTGGTCAGATCCATTGAAACATTAGACCCACCAAAGTACATCACGCAAGAGGGAGTCAACGCTTTTGATATGGTGCAAATTTTTACAGAAAAATATGATTCTAGAGTCAGATTGACCATCCATCTCCCATGAGTTGGTTTAATACTAATCAGATCGACTATGATGTTGATCACTTGCAAATCTCGCCATAAATGATCCATGTTTTCCACCACACAGAAGTTTAAATTCTTTTGCTGAAAGATAATACATGCAAATGTATAAAAGTGTAGAATGGGTCAACCGAGAGATGGATAAAGATACCTGTACGTAATTTTGAGGAGAAAGATGCCAGTTGAAGAAGAAATGAATGATTATATCTTCTTATATGTAGAGAGAGAGAGAGATAATGAGAATGATACCTTGAGTGTGTATATATATATATATTGGAATTACCTCCAATATGATGAGATTGGTTCCACTGTTTTGCAACTTCGCTGACTTTGACCGCCACTAAAAAACTATATAAGTTTCACAGAGACTTGGTCAATTCGCCGTTTGATTTTTTATTTGTATACTATTGTCTGGTATGTCAAAGATCTATGGATCGAAGAAATAAGGAATCAAAAGATTAAAGGTCAGGACGACTATGGAAACTTCATTTGTGTTCTCACTCCATTTTCATTTGCTTGCTTCTTTCATCTTCTGTAGTCAAATACGACTTTAAAGCAGCATATCTGTTTAGATTAGTGATATATAAAAATAATTTGGGATTTGTGATATAAAAAGACAAAGCGGATATTTTCCATGGTTCAACATTTTTAATACTAAATTTTTTATTTTTTACACAACTAAAATAATATATAGATGATTTTTTTCAAAGCAAACCAAATTTATATTATCTCTACAAATTTGTATTTTTATTGTGTATCTACATTTAAATGTTACATGGAATGTTATATTCAGTGTTCTGAAACCCGATCTGGATTCACGATTAAACCGGAAAAACCGGTGACCTTATATGTAATCCGGTTTTGATTTTAATAAAAAAAAATGTTACTAAAAATTCTATAAAATCTGCAAAAAATCGCTAAAACCTGGGACGCTGTTACCAGTTGAACCAATGGGTGAGCCATTATGTAATACAATTTGACTTAAATTGTCATATTTAAAGTATTCTAATTGATGATTGTGATGCTCCAATTTTACAAAAGTTAATCATACGAGTTTTTAGTCAAACTAATTTATCATCTTGTTGTAAGCGTAGTGGGTCAATATTTGAGAAGGTAGATACTCTGGGGATACTAAATATAAATTTTTTGTCAAACTAATTTATCATCTTGTTGTAACATGAGTTAAACTAATTTATCATCTTGTTGTAAGTGTAGTGGATCAATATTTGAGAGGATAGATACTAAATAGAAATAGATTTGAGCATCAACGATTCGTATACGGTTATATAATTGTTTATTTATTTATTTAACTTACTTTTATTGTCAACATATTATTGGAATTTTTTTCGATGTTTTGTTTTTGTTTGTTTTAAATTTTAAATTTAATTTTATTATTCATATTAAATATTTAAATATTTATTAACTTAAATTTTGTTATATACTTTTACTATATATCTAATAATAATTTTATTATTTGATTTTGATACGCGTTTTAAAGCACAAGATTAATTTTATACAAAAACTTATTTAGTGAAAATTAAAAATTTTATACATATGTATTTTTTATAAAAACATTTGTTTTTAACTTATATATACATAAATTAAAGTTTATATGAATATAATTTTATGAAAATAAGATAATTCACATATATAACCCGCCTCTTATCAGTTTTACTTATATTTTATAACTTTAAATTATGGGAGAATTGCCAAGTGTGACTCAAAACTTGGAGTCAAACCCAAAAGGATACCCCAACTTGGGTCAAAGGCAAAAGTAACCTAAAAGGCTATTGAAATTACAACTATCCCCTTGTGAACAAACAAAAAGCGAATTTTTTACGTTTCTACCCCTCGAAAGTCGTCTGGACAGTTATTCTTAAACATAATTTAAAAATTTTGTAAAAAATATTTTGATAAGTGAAAAATGGGAATTATGTAATTAACATATGTATTAAGAGATATAAATTAAGATATAACAAATTTCAATTGTTTTCAGCATAGATGAGTGAAAGTAGTGAGTCATGATATTCTTTAGTTTAACTTTCATCAACATATGTTGTAGTATTGTATATGTTCTTAGGGTTAGATTTCGGAAAGCATTAAAACCGTTTTTGAAAAATTTAAAAATTACATAAGCGTGTTCATTTCTGTGTATAGTAAACACTATTGAAGTATAATTTGATTTTATAACGTGGTTAGTTAGTTAATTTAGTCATTTTAGTTTAGGGGTTCATTTTACGGTCTGGGACGACTTAATATTTAGTCTTCTGTAAACAGGCGACTAAATATTTAGTCGTCGATGTATTATGAACGAGAATAAGTCGTCTAAACCGGACCAAACCTTAAATTTTACCAGCGTACTTTTAAAGCTAACAGGATTATTTACCCAATATATAAGGTGATTTTTTTTGTTCATTTTGAAATTTAGAAACCCAACCTAACAGTTCTCTCTCACCGGCGATATCAAAGGCGATTTGAATTCCCACTATTTCCGAACAAACCATCATCCTCAACGTCGCCTATCTATCTCTTCATTCTCACCGTTCTCGCGCCGCTTCTTCTAACCCTAGCGCCGCCGCTTCCTCTAAACCCTAGCGCCGCCGCTTCCACTATTTCCGAACAAACCGTCGCCCTCTCCACCGTGCTCACCAACACTATCTCACGCGCTTCCTCTAAACACTAAGCGCCGCTTCTTCTAAACCCTAGCGCCGCCGCTTCTTCTCGTAAACCGTAGTGCCGTTTCTCTGTAAACCCTAGCGGTAAGTCATCAATCTCGAGGAAAAGATGAACATAAAACGTTGTCTCTATCAATTTACTCATTCTCACCGTTTCACGTTTATTTTTTCAGATCTATAACCGCAATGACGAGTACTCCTTCTGCTACTAATCAGGTCCGCTTAATTTTTCTCTTGGAAGACTTGTAATTTAAGTCGTGCGGAAAGTCGTCTACAAAGGCGACCAAGTAGGCGACTTTCGGGCGACTTAAATATAAGTCGTCCAGTTGGAAGACTTTCCAGACGACTTAAATATAAGTCGTCTACTAAGTCGTCTGGAGTTACAATTAAGGCGTGATTGATTTAGCTTGTGTTCTGACTTTTCTGTGTGTTCTTGTTAGATTTAGCTTGTCTAGCTTATCTCTATTGTTGTCTTTGATTATTTTGCGACAAAAGGATGGATATTCCAGAACTCCCGTAGGTTATACACATTAGGGGAAGAGCGAAGCCCACAATAGCATTTAGTATCATCACGGATAATAACAAGTTGCATCTTGCTCTTAGGGAAGCTCTTCTGATGGCCAATTTGAAGAGCTCAAGGAGTCGAGTTTGGGAGTTTTCATCAAGTTCAAGGAGCAAGGATTTGGTTGGGCTTCAAGGCTGGTTCACTACATGCTCAGTTTCAAGCTGGACATTAAGAATAAGTATGAGATGTGATCTCTCGTTGGTCCAGAACCTTTGAGGTTTTCACTGTTAGAGTTTGAAAACCTCACCGGTTTAAACCGCGAAAGTACATCGAGGACCTTGAGACACCAAAATGTGAAGTTACCAAAGAGATGGTTTCTTTACGGGGGATCTTTGGGAGTTCATCCGGAAGCTGGGCCAACTACTGATCAGATAATAGCAGCACTGAAGAGATCGCGAGGATTGGTCCACGGAAGATCATAGCGGCTCGCGTACCTTTCCATCTTCACTGGATTCATTGAAGGAGAAAGTTTTCAACCGCTACACCTCAAGCCAAACAATCCGAGGTTAGTATCAAATCCTCTCCCAACAAGAATTAAGTCGTCCGGGGTTAACTAGTTTTCGGGCGACTTAAATGTAAGTTATGCGGACGACTAGTTGACCTGGGCGACTTAAATGTAAGTTATGCGGACGACTAGTTGACCATGGACGACTTAAAATTAAGTCGTCCATGGTCAACTAGACGCCCGCATAACTTTTATTTAAGTCGTCCGGGGTTAACTAGTGTGCAACTTTTATTGCGAGAGAAATTGCGATGAGGCTTAACGCGGGAAATAAGATCTTGCGGATAAAGCGGATGGTGTCTCCTCAAAGAGATTGTTGCTGTCGCTTCCACCGATCAACCGAGCGTCGCTTCCACCGATCAACAACCGAGCGTCGCTTCCACCGATCAACAACCGAGCGTCGCTTCCACCGTACAAGAACCGAGCCTGGTTGTATTGGACAAAATAGCTCCCACTGCTTCTGTGCGTGCAAGGAGTGAACGAGCAAAGAAACCTTCTCCCACGAGATATCTCCTTATATGGCGAGAAAAATAAAGATAAAGTGGCAGCCTATAATCCATTTCAGCCAGTAAACATACCTAAATTGAAGGAACTCGCTGGTTGGTTGAAAACTGATCCGTAAGTGATTGCTTTACCCATAATAGCTTGATTTAGTCTACCAAAACTGATTATTTCTGATCCGTAAGTGATTGCTTTTTTGTTTGCAGTCATTATTTCACTAAGCATGATGAAAAACCACGTACATCACCAACTTGGTGGTATCACATCCTCCGGACTGCCAGAGAATGGCCGGAAGACTGCGTAAGTCTTCTGCTTATCTTGTATCTTTGTCGTCTGGACTTAAATATAGGTCGTCTGGAAAGTCGTCTACAAAGTCGACCAAGTAGACGACTTTCCAGACGACTTATCTTTAAGTCGTCTGGTAAATATAAGTCGTCTGGAAAGTCGTCTACAAAGTTGTCCAAGTAGACTACTTTCCAGACGACTTAAAGATAAGTCGTCTGGAAAGTCGTCCACGTAGACGACTTTCTAGACGACTTATATTTAAGTCGTCTGGTATCTTCTAACTTGTATTATTTTATATGCAGCATATAGATGCTTGGATTAATGTGCTGAGGCAGAGGTATCAGGAGAACCCACAAGCTTTCGGGAGCGGCGAATGTGCTTCTGGATCACAACTTTTCCCAGTCTTGGAGACCAGTATCAGTTCTTCAAATTATCCGTACCCGATCACAAAGGTTTAGGAAGAGCTCTACCTGGTGGGCGTGGAATTTTATGGCGGATCAATACCTTCATTTTGCCAATCAAACAAGGTGTGGGGAGGACATTGATGATATCTATCGCCGATGAACTTGAACAACGCTCATTGGGTTGCTATTTGGATATCGATCCTAAGAGGCACATAGTCGTGCGGGACAGCATACCTTCATCTACGGCAGCGAAGCATGGGATGAGATAATGCAGCCTTTTCTCGAGATGGTCCCTTATCTGCTTGTTGAGTCGCTGCCACCGGCAATCTGGGTCAAATACGGGTTGGAGCCATACACATATGAGAGACAAGATGTACCCACGGCCAACAATGGTGATTGTGGCGTGTACGCTCTAAATTACATTGAATGTCATGCTCTTGGGGTCCCCTTTAACTCTAAAGACTTTGCTAGGGCCTACGCGAAGAATATGAGGGATAAAATGGCGGTGGATATATGGACGGAGCTTCTTGATCAGCATTTGAAAGAAAATGTGGATGGTGATATGTTCGTGGGCATGTATGATTAGATTCGTGGGCATTTATGATTAGAAAAGTTGGTTGTTTTTTTTTTCAGTTTCACTCATGTTATTGTAGTGTTTATCAAGCAATGTATTGTTATGTTGTGGCTGAATCAGATTAGTGTAAAAGATATTACATTTAAACTTTTAAAGCTTTTATGATTTTGACTAGTGTAAAAGATATTACATTTAAAAGATATTACATTCAAACAAAACCTTACCGAATTAAACTAACGAAAATTCGGTCTACAAATATTAGAAAATAAAGTCGTCTGGAAGGTCTTCCAGCTGGGCGACTTATAAATAAGTCGTCTGGAAGGTCTTCCGACCACTGCTACAGACGACTTATTTGTAAGTCGTCTACTTGGACGACTTTGTGGACGACTTTATTTTCTAATATTTGTAGACGACTTTAAATTCTATTATTTGTTATATTCATATTTTGTAGACGACTTACCATTATAATATGTTATCTCTCAAGTTAATCATAAAGTTGACACACACACATAATAATTGAAAATACACTGGGCGACTTAGTAGAAGGTAGTCTAAAAATAAAATACACTGGGCGACTTAGTACAAGGTCGTCTAAAAATAAAATACAACTGGGCGACTTAGTAGAAGGTCGTCTAAAAATAAAATACACTGGGCGACTTAGTAGAAGGTCGTCTAAATATAAAATACGCTGGAGGACTTAGTAGAAGGTCGTCTAAATATAAAATCACGCTGGAGGACTTAGTAGAAGGTCTTACGGGCGACTTACTTGAAGGTTATCTGGTAGACGAAACACTGGGCGACTTATAAATAAGTCGTCGGAAGGTCTTCCAGCTGGGCGACTTAAATTTAGGTCGTCCGGACAACTAATCAACTGGTTGTGTACATTGTGGTTTCGTATGGCCAGTTTCCTTGCGGTTTGAGCATCTCCTTGCCTGTGTTTCTTCCTGGGTTTGTGTCCTCTCATCCTAGATAGCTCCAACCAAGATTGCCATCTTGATTTCTTCTCTCTCCGCCGACTTTACGCCGGAGGAAAGCATTCTCGTTCCTCAATATGTTGTGACACGATAGGATATATATTCTCTGAGTATCCTGCATACAAATAATTCATTGAGTACACTGGACATACAAGTGTGGAGATATGCAAGCGAATATGTGTTCCAGCAGCTATAGCATGAGAGCAAGTTATTTTCTCCACTCCATAGACACCACAATCACACTTTGCATGTTCCAAATCAACCAGACAGTCCATTTTGCCACCTTTGACAAAGAATGCGCCATCCATCAATTGGTTGGACCGTCATCATTATCCGCTATCTCTGTTGAACAGCAAGCAAGTATTCAACACCCGGCTATGTTGAGTTGTGAGACTCAATGCATCTTGTCTCCTTTTCAATACCATTTTCCTAACTTCGCCTTATGAACTCCAGCGAGGCGAATCGGAAATCCTCTTGCTCGCTTGGTCGCGGAATTAATAGATTCAGCGATGTTGCTTGTTTTATGTTGTACCTGTTCCCCTTACAATAAACCCTTGACCATAGGCTGGCGTCGGCATTCTCCAAATCGTTGCAAGTTCGGGTTTGCACTCCGATATCTCAGCCATGTACCGGTCAAAATCGTAAACCGTGTGAGCATAAGCAGCCCTTTCACCAAGTACATGAGATGTTTCCTTTAAACTTTTTGACAATGTTATCTTGAAGGTGATAATAACATATTCCTCGAGTTGCCCAAGGAAACACCTTATCACCGCGCTTTTAGTGGCGGCGTGCGGTCGGAGACTATCACCGAGGCTTGTCATGAGATATACAACTAGCCAATTTTGTGAAAAACCATTCCCAAGAAGGTTCATCTTCAGCATCCACGATCCCAAAGCCAATGGGAATATCTGAAAATTGCCATCTTGTGCGGCTGCAACTAACATAACACCTCCATACTTTCCACTTAGGTGAGTTCCATCCACCACAATGACCCTTCTCGATACTTAAAACCTTTTATAGAAGCTCCAAAGAGAAATAGATACTTAAATCTTTTCATAGAATCAAGTTCTATAGCCGTGATAGAATCGAGGATTTGCAATGGAGATTTTCTCGAGATATGATGCGGGCGAATACCCTTCTTCGCTGATCTTCTCACCAATGTTTGTGCATATAACAGTGCTCTGTATGAAGTGGTGTAATCAAGCTCCATGCCAAACATGTTCCTCATTGCATCGGTGATATGCTGCGGAGTTATCCCATCAATGATTCCAACACGATCAATGAAAAGACTACCAACATGCTTGAGATGCGGTGTCTCGGCTGATCGGTCGGTCTCCCGCGAGCATAAATGTTTTCCACATACTTTGTTACCCAAAGCGTGTTTGTCCCATGTTTCACACTCGCTCGATCTTCCATCCACAACCGCTAATCCGACATGTTGCCACAAGGAGAGTTTTCGTTGATTTGTATATTCGAAGAAAACCTACCCCTCACTTTGCGCCAACGCAGCTCGGCAGATGCATCCTTGCTAACAAAACTCTGGTTGACATAGATACTGGTACCATCCGATTTTCCTCCTTCATAGCATTTGTCTTAGCATATGTCTTTTCGATTTCTTCAAAACAAATATTATCATCATCTTCCTCGTTCTCATCTTGAACCTTTCCATAAAGACTGTAATCCCCACCATTCTGATCCGTTTCACCAACAATAGAGTTATCAGCATCCTCCTCCCCATTTTCCTCCTCCCCATCTTGATTTTCATCTTCAACAAACTCATTATCACCAACATCTTCTTCCCATTCATCAGCTTCATCATTATCACCAACATCTTCTTCCCATTCACCAGCTTCATCATCACCAACATCTTCTTCCCATTCACCGCTTCATCATTATCCCTTTTCTCGAAACCGTTTCCACCTTGCTGCGGCTTGATACACAAAGACATACTCATCGTTTTGAGTATCTCGAGCAAGTTCGAACTTGTCATCACTTGTAACATGAATGGGAGGACTGCACGAGCCATCATCATTTCGCGGTAATGAGTAGCTAATCTCCACGATCCTTTGTTCTCATGTCCAGGTTATAATCTTCTTGAGCCATTGCAACAAGTTCAGCATGTGTTGAATCTTCATTCAATAAAAACAATTTTGCTCCTTTGAGATCATCAACCACAAAATCCCAACGGCAATCTCTCAACAACCATTCTCCATAAACTGCATGTAGCGACAAATCATCGCAAATATTCAAAATAAAACACATTAGTAAATATAGAAAATGAAGAAGTTCAATAAACATTGCATGACGACTTGAAATAAATTAGTCGAAGACTTAAAGGTAAATTAGTCTAAAGAGGTCACTTTTGCAATTTAAAATTAAATGGGGCGACTTAATTCTAAATCGTGGAAGCTGTTGTTAAAAAAACTCAGGGCGACTTATATATAAGTCGTCTACTGACAAGGCTAGTTTGCATTTGACTGACTTCGTGTCAGATCTTTGACTATTTACGGGCGACTTATAATTGATCGTCTGGGAAAATTAAATTTTCAATATTTTATTCAAACTAGGCGACTTACGTGTAAAGTAGTCTTGAGTTAGTTTTGTAATTGAAAAATAAAACTTGAAATTTAACTTTCTCGGGCGACTTAATTGAAAATTAGATCGACTAATTTAAAGATTAAATCAGGGATAAGCAAGGTTTGACCAGAAAATTGGGAAAAATTACGGGCGACTTTGCTTTCCCGGACGACTTTAAATTAAGTCTTCGAGGGCGACTTTATATTATGTAGATGCGGTAAAGTTAAATGATGAAGTTTTATTTTTCAATTACAAAACTAACCTAAGGCGACTTACGTAAAGTCGTCTAGTTTAATAAAATATTGAAATTTTGACTTTCCGAGAGGCATGAATTATAAGTCGTCGAAATAGTCAAAGATCGACACGATTCGGTCAAATGCAAAACTAGCCGTTTCGTGAGCGACTTATATATAAGTCGATGCAGTTTTTTAACAAACAAAGCGGACGACTTAGTTTAAGTCGTCCGTTTGACGAAGACTTATCGGTAAGTCTTACACATCAGAATGACTTACTAGTAAGTCTTCTAGTAAACGAATCTTGAAAAATTCAAATTAGTACCTTAAACTAGGTGAGATGACTTCGTTTGCACCGGGGTCTTCTCCAACCACCCGAACCTCAAGCGAAAGCAACCGTAAGTCAAAGCGAAAGAAATATGGCTCTGTCGACCATAAAATATTTTGAATCAAAAGCTTGAGTTTTGGATGAATATGGAGAGAAAGTGAAAGAAATGTTGTTTTAGTTCATAACAATTGAAGCAGAGAGTGTAAAGAGATTTCACGTGCATTAAAGGGCATTAAAAGCTCCAAGCGGTTAGCATATGTCTTTTCGATTTCTTCAAAACAAATATTATCATCATCTTCCTCGTTCTCATCTTGAACCTTTCCATAAAGACTGTAATCCCCACCATTCTGATCCGTTTCACCAACAATAGAGTTATCAGCATCCTCCTCCCCATTTTCCTCCTCCCCATCTTGATTTTCATCTTCAACAAACTCATTATCACCAACATCTTCTTCCCATTCACCAGCTTCATCATTATCACCAACATCTTCTTCCCATTCACCAGCTTCATCATCACCAACATCTTCTTCCCATTCACCAGCTTCATCATTATCCCTTTTCTCGAAACCGTTTCCACCTTCTTTGCGGCGATACACAAAGACATACTCTATCGTTTTGAGTATCTCGAGCAAGTTCGAACTGTCTATCACTTGTAACATGAATGGGAGGACTGCACGGAGCCATCATCATTTCTGGCGGTAATGAGTAGCTAATCTCCACATCCTTTGTTCTCATGTCCGGGTTATAATCTTCTTGAGCCATTGCAACAAGTTCAGCATGTGTTGAATCTTCATTCAATAAAACAATTTTGCTCCTTTGAGATCATCAACCACAAAATCCCAACGGCAATCTCTCAACAACCATTCTCCATAAAGCTGCATGTAGCCCGACAAATCATCTGCAAATATTCAAAATAAAACACATTAGTAAATATAGAAAATGAAGAAGTTCAATAAACATTGCATGACGACTTGAAATAAATTAGTCGAGAAGACTTAAAGGTAAGTCGTCTAAAGAGGTCACTTTTGCAATTTAAAATTAAATGGGGCGACTTAATTCTAAGTCGTCGGCTTTGTTGTTAAAAAAACTCGGGCGACTTATATATAAGTGGATGCAAGAGACTAGTTTGCATTTGACTGACTTCGTGTCAGATCTTTGACTATTTACGGGCGACTTATAATTGATCGTCTGGGAAAAATTAAATTTTCAATATTTTATTCAAACTAGGCGACTTACGTGTAAAGTAGTCTTGAGTTAGTTTTGTAATTGAAAAATAAAACTTGAAATTTAACTTTCTCGGGCGACTTAATGAAAGTCGTCCAGCTAAACGACCTAATTTAAGGTCGTCCGGGATAAGCAAGGTTTGACCAGAAAATTGGGAAAAATTACGGGCGACTTTGCTTTCCGGACGACTTTAAATTAAGTCTTGTCGGGGCGACTTTATATTATGTCGATGCGGTAAAATTAAATGATGAAGTTTTATTTTTCAATTACAAAACTAACCTAAGGCGACTTACGTAAGTCGTCTAGTTTAATAAAATATTGAAATTTTGACTTTCGAGAGGCATGAATTATAAGTCGTCGAGAAATAGTCAAAGATCGACACGATTCGGTCAAATGCAAAACTAGCCGTTTCGTGAGCGACTTATATATAAGTCGATCGGAGTTTTTAACAAACAAAGCGGACGACTTAGTTTAAGTCGTCCGTTTGACGAAGACTTATCGATGAAGTCTTACACATACGAATGACTTACTAGTAAGTCTTGTGACGAGATCTTGAAAAATTCAAATTGTACCTTAAACTAGGTGAGATGACCGTTTGCACCGGGGTCTTCTCCAACCACCCGAACCTCAAACGAAAGCAACCGTAAGTCAAAGCGAAAGAAATATGGCTCTGTCGACCATAAAATATTTTGAATCAAAAGCTTGAGTTTTGGATGAATATGGAGAGAAGTGAAAGAAATGTTGTTTTAGTTCATAACAATTGAAGCAGAGAGTGTAAAGAGATTCACGTGCATTAAAGGGCATTAAAAGCTCCAAGCGGTTAGTCAAGGTTGTTGAACTATTCATGGTAGTGGCACTATTGTAAATAATTGAAGAAGATGAGGTTGAGAGCGATAAAGAAGCCATTTTAGAAAAAAAAAGTTAATGGCATTTTCGTAGATAAAATGCAGGTGGGGTGAAAATCTCAAAAAATGAGTGAAAAGAAAGGTTAGTTTTGTTTGGACAGTTGAAGTTCTTTTGCAAAAGGCCTTAAATTATAGTAAAAAATATTTTATTATTATATTTTTGTCAGTGTAATTATATAAATTAACGATTGTCATTCAAACCGTCTCATACTTGATAAATATATTAAATTATTTTTACTATTCTAATTTAAATATATATATATATACTAAAATATGAAATAATTTATTAGTTTATGAAATTATTTATTGGCTCCATGAACATGACTCATGGGTGGGCCGCTACGGGGTGTAACATCTTCTCCATCCGCCTCGACATCCCCTCAGAATGATATTCAACTAATTAAGAAGATCAAAATCAGAGAATGAGTTTAATTAAAAAGGTCTTAAAAGAGTTTGGTGTACTCACCAGTGTTCTTGTGTGTGGCGGGCTTCAGGATGGATGAAATGGAGCGCTCTTCCGTGAAGTCACATGGCCCTAAGCATCGTACCTTTCTCTGCTGTAGTCTCTCCCTCGGTCATGATGCAATCCCAACTGATTTTTGTTCATAATTAGAAGAAGAAAAATGTAAAACACAAAAGATTCATGACCAGTACCGTGTTGGTGGGAGCTGGAGAGCTGCTCCTGGAAGGGTGGAAGGGGCTCACATTGGCCTCTGCCTCATACATTCTCTCTTGAAGCTTTCTGCTAAAGTCCGTAGACCTGCTACGGCGGTCAGGCTGCAAATCACAGGCTAGGCAACCCCAAACATTTCAGTTCAGTTGTTTCTCATGTAGGGAAGAATGAAAAATGAGTGAGTACCGTGTGGGTTTTTTCAGATCGAAAGGGGCTCACAGAAGCGTCGTCGTTCCCTGGGGTCACGTCAGCATAAGACATGTCCTCCGCTCTTTCTTTACCATTCTCCCTAGGACGCTTGGGCTAACCAGGACAAGTGAAAGAAAAGTGGAAATTAAAACACAATTTAAAGAGAGTAAAGGCGAGAGTACTAGTATTAGTAGTAGTACAGTGTTGTATTAGTACACAGGAGGTCGATGGCAGGGACTGGGGAATGGGGACACGTACAGAGGCATAATGTTGTTGATTCCAGTGAGTGGTGTGGTAATCGGAGATTAGGAAGGCAAGCTCTCATTCAGATTTTTTAATGCCAAAATGAGTCACAGGCGGAGATGATCGAGGAGCATGAGTGGGATGAAGAGGGCTGGAAGGGTTGCTCTTGCTAGCACTTTTGTGACCGAGCAATCCTGGAGACACACACACCAACACTTGAGTGGTTGTTGCCAAACATCTAATCTAAACTAAGAAAGAAAGAAAAAAAACTGACCTGCTCTTGTGCCATACTTGTTTTCTCTATTTGAATTGAAGAAATTCATCCCTCGTTGTGAATTGTCTCTTGGAGGAGAGAGGTCTTTAAATCTCTACTTATTAGTTAATAAGATTACATTGACAATCAGATGACATAAATATTAAAACACTGACTTAGTTAGTTCTGGCCACCCCTTATTTCTTAAATTCTGATTCAGATAGACTATTAAACAAACATACGAATCAATTATATTCCTCTCGAAACTGCACATTTTATTAATTAAGTGATACTGTTTTAATTGTAATGGACTTGTGAATGGGCTAATTAGGCTCAGTAATGGTCATTTGACAAAATGGCCCACAAGAGGGTGATTTGTGTGCGTAACTGCGTATCATATATGACGAGTCGGTTCAAGGAGATTGTGAAGAAGTACGGGAAAGTAGCTCTGGGGGTTCATTTCTCAGTCTTCGACGTCTCGATCAGTGGATTCTATATCGGCATCAAGAACAACGTCGATGTGGAGTCGCTCCTAGACAAGTACCAGATCCCATGGTTCTCGAAAACCCCTAACCCTGGCCTTGATCTTAATCCGGACGAGCAAGTTTTGGCTACTACTGATGACAAGACGAAGCAGCTGGCGAAATCTGCCGGAGGATCAGTCCTAGCTTTGTGCAATAAGGCACTCTTTCCAATCAGGGTTCCCTTCTCGATGGCGTCGACACCTCCGACTGCTAGATTCTTCAGCAGAGAGAAATCCTTAGAACCGACGGATGAATTTATCTTTTCTGTCATCATATATGTTTAATCTCATACTAGATTCTGACCAGTGTTTTTTTCGATTGTAATCAAAGTTTGTTAATTAGTTTTTAGAAATTGTTGTATATTATGTCACAAAATTATATTATATCAAAAAGGAAATTATAACTTATGTTATTTAAGATTTTTTATGTATATTTTCATGTAACTCTCTTTTACGCTGGAACTTTAACCGGACCCGGAAGACCAAACCGAAATCGACCTAAAAATAAGTATGATTTTGATGTTCTTTTTGTTGGAATGTATTGCAAAATTGAAATTTCAGAGATATTTTGTTGATTGATATGAATAAGTCTGAATGAATTTAAGGTTTATTTGCATAATAACCACATTTGGAAGACAAATTAGGTGAGTGACAATGATTTTAATATACTTCAATGTCAGATATTTAGACCACAAACCATCCTATTTTGCCCTTGCGCGTAAAAGGTTTTCAGCTGCAAGCGACGTCGTTCTTTTTATGGGGTATTGACAATCATATTGATACACAGCTTTGTTTACCATCTATGTTTCTCCTCATTTTACTACATAATAGTTCATATTATTCAAATTTTGAAATGTCTATGATTGCAGGAAAAGAGGTAATACTTACCCCAACATCAAACCAAACCTTCTATAAACTATATCCAAAACGCTATTCACTGAATCCTATACGAAATATAGGCCATAATCCAAAAATTAAAATATGCACATAGTACGTAATGTTGTCTTCTTCTACGCAAACCTTGTGAGCCTGCTGTATGGGTGTGACAAGGGCCATTGTGAGCCTGCCTGTTACAAAACACTGGTTGCCTTGGAACAAGGCTGTATTGATTATTGCATGGGAAAGGAAGCAAAGAGCATATTAGTCCAGTTGAGCCCAAGACAACATTTCAGCCCAAGCCCAATGACATAAGTCAGGATGTCCAACTACAGATGAAGACAAAGGCTGCTTTACTTGCTTTATCTCAAGCCATCAACGTTCGTGATGCAGAGGCGAACCGTACGACTACAACGGCATTATCTACAGCTCATCACCTTGCGACAAAGAACAGATTCAATGTCCTCCAACCACGTGTTGTGGTGCACTAGGGTTTTGGAGTTGAGCTTTGAGTATAAATAGAGATAGCGTTGTATTCTTGAAACCAAGTTGAAAGCATAAACATTTTCTAAGTAAAACTCTTTCTTCTTCGTTAGGCTCTTGTGATTCACATGGTATCAGAGCCATGGCCGAATCCACAGACCCTATCTCAACTCCTTCTTTAACAATCACTCAATGTGTGACTTTGAAACTCTCTTCCAACAACTATCTCTTGTGGAAAACTCAGTTTGAGTCTTTTCTTTCTAGTCAATCTCTTCTTGGGTTTGTCAATGGCTCCTCACCGCGTCCTCTCCCCACCGTCACTGTCATGCGTGGTGAAGTCGCCACAGAAGAAGCTAACCCAGAGTTCGTCACCTGGGTTCGACGCGACCAACTGGTCATGGCGTGGTTGTTCGGTTCGTTGACAGAAGAGGCGCTGAGATCTGTGTATGGTCTTCACTCTGCGCAGGAAGTTTGGTTTAGTCTTGGGAAAAAGTACAACAGAGTCTCGTCAACCAGGAAACTTGACCTCCAACGCAAGCTTCAAGGGCTGAAGAAGAACGAAAAGTCCATGAGTGAGTACTTGAGCGAGGTTAAGAGTGTGTGTGACCAGTTGGATTCCATCGGGTGTCCTGTTTCCGAACCAGAGAAGATCTATGCTGCGTTAACTGGTTTGGGAAAAGACTATGAGTCTATCTGTACTGTCATCGAACACTCCATGGACTCCATGCCTGAGTTGAACTATGAAGATGCTGTGTTTAAATTAGTAAACTTTGATGATAAGCTGCAAGTTTACAACCAAGCTCCTGATGTCTCGCCTCATTTAGCGTTCAACACAGGCCGAGGATACTCCAACAGAGGCAGAGGCTACTACAACAACCGTGGAAATCGAGGCAGAGGTTCTGGATCCTACTCAACCAGGGGAAGGGGCTTTCATCAACAGTTCTCGGGCTCTAACTCCTCTTCCAGACCAACTTGTCAAATCTGCAACAGATACGGTCACTCTGCAGCACGTTGCTACAATCGCTTTGATGAAAACTATCAGTCTCCCAACCCTCAGCACAATGCTCTCACTGCTGCAAAGGTCTCTGATCAAGATGTGTACTCTGGTCAAGAGTGGTACCCAGACTCTGCAGCCACAGCACACATCACAAACGATGGTTCTCACTTGAAGTCATCTGAGCCATATCTTGGTAATGATCAAGTCATCGTCGGTAATGGGGATTTTCTACCCATAACACACATCGGTTCTATTCCTCTGCAAACACCTAAAGGTATCTTACCTCTTAATGATGTCTTAGTGTGTCCTGGAATAACAAGATCTTTGCTTTCTGTGTCGAAACTCACCTATGATTATCCGTGTGAGCTTACGTTTGATGATGACTCTGTGTTGATAAAGGACAAAGTAACCAAACAGGTGATAACCAGAGGAACAAGACGTAAAGACTTATATCTGCTGAAGGATGCTCCGTTTCAAGCTTTCTACTCGTCTAGACAGCGTGCAACAAGTGAGGAGATCTGGCACCAGCGGCTTGGTCATCCACACAGGATATCCTTCAGCTTCTTGCTCGGAATAATGTTATTGCTTTCAATAAGTCAAGTACAAAGACAGTTTGTGATGCGTGTCCTGTTGGGAAGAGTTGTAATCTTCCTTTTCTTTCATCAGAGTCTGTTTCTACTTATCCTCTAGAGAAAATACACAGTGATTTATGGGGTCCAAGTCCTGTCTTATCAACTCAGGGGTTCAGATACTATGTTATCTTTATTGATGATTTCACAAGATTTACTTGGTTTTATCCCTTAAAGCTCAAGTCATAATTTTTCTCTGTTTTCACTCGCTTCCAACAGTTGGTTGAAAATCAGTTTCAGAGAAAAATTAGACAGTTTCAGTGTGATGGTGGGGGTGAATTTGTCAACACTCGGTTTCTTGATCACTTGTCAAAGTCAGGAATCAGACAGCTCATTTCATGTCCTCACACGCCGCAGCAAAATGGTCTTTCTGAAAGAAAACACCGTCATCTCACTGAGCTCGGTCTCACTATGCTCTATCATGGTCGTGTTCCACAGCAGCTATGGGTTGAAGCCTTCTTCACCGCGAACTTTTTGATCAATCTCTTACCCTCTACTGCTCTTTCGGATCACAAGATTCCCTATGAGATGTTATATCAATCTGCTCCTGTCTACACGTCGCTCAGAGTCTTCGATTCTAAGTGCTTTCCGACTCTGCGCCCGTACATGAAAAACAAACTCGATCCCAAATCTCTTCCGTGTGTCTTCGTGGGTTATAATGAAAAATACAAAGGCTACCGTTGTCTTTATCCTCCCACAGGAAAGGTTTTCATCAGTCGCCATGTAATGTTCGTTGAGAACTCCTTCCCGTTTGCTGATATATACAGTCGATTTCACAAACCTTCGGAATCTTCTTTGTTACTCGCGTGGCGTGCTGCGCACGTTCGGTCATTGTCCACGCCCTCTTCTGAATTCTCTCCGCCTGCTGATGAACCCCCACCTCGGAGAACTGTGCCTTTGGGTCCTGCTTGTCCAACACTAGTTCAAGCTGAACCTGCTCCAGCGCCTGCAACTTCCTCAGACTCCTCTGCTGTTGCATCAGATCTTAACGATGCACAACACTCTCCTCCTCCTGTTGATGATGAAGTGGTTCAGGACCCCGTTGTGCATCCGATGACTACTAGAGCTCGTGCTGGCATTGTCAAACCCAATCCACGATATGCATTTATCACTGTCAAGGATGAATTCACAGAGCCGAAATCTCTGAAAGCTGCTCTTCGAGATCCTCGCTGGAAAGGAGCAATGGGTATTGAAATTGATAATATGATTGAAACTCAAACGTTTGAGCTTGTTCCTCCTGAAGATGGTCAAAACCCACTTGGGAGCCAATGGGTTTACAAGACTAAATACAATGCTGATGGCACTGTCTTTAAACCGAGGGCACGCCTTGTTGCAAAGGGTAATGAGCAAGAAGAAGGCCTTGACTACATCGAAACCTTCAGCCCTGTTGTTCGTACAGCCACCATTCGGACTGTTCTTCATGTCGCTGTGACAAAGAAGTGGTCCTTGAAGCAACTTGATGTTCAGAACGCCTTCTTGCATGGTGACCTCAAGGAGACGGTCTTTCTAAAACAACCTCCGGGCTTTGTAGATTCCGGCAGACCTGAGTATGTGTGGAAACTCAAGAAAGCGATTTATGGCTTGCGTCAAGCTCCTCGAGCGTGGTTTGATAAATTCAGCAATTTTTTGCTTGAGTTTGGTTTTCTCTGTAGTTTTCCTGACCCATCTCTTTTCATCTATCACCACGGCTCCGATGTCATCTATCTCCTTCTCTATGTGGATGATATGATACTTACGGGGAACAACAACACTCTGCTTGATCATCTTGTTACTCAGCTCAGTACAGTGTTCCGCATGAAAGACATGGGCCCTGTTCATTACTTCCTCGGGATTCAAGTTCATCAAACTTCTGATGGTCTTTTCCTCAATCAAGAGAAGTATGCGTCTGACTTGTTGATTAATGCAGGCATGCGGGATTGTGCTCCCATGCCTACTCCACTTCCTCTGAAACTCGCTAATGTACCTGGTCAAGATGAAATGTTCTCTGAACCGTCGTACTTTCGCAGTATATCGCTGGCAAGCTGCAATACCTGACACTCACAAGACCGGACCTTCAGTTCTCAGTCAATTATATTTGTCAACGAATGCATTCCCCTACTGTGTCCGACTTCACGTTACTCAAACGCATATTGCGTTATGTTAAGGGTACGCTGAACATGGGAATTGGTATCTCGGCAAACTCCGACTCCACACTTGTCTACTACAGCGACAGTGATTGGGCGGGTTGCAATACGACCAGAAGGTCTACTGGAGGATTCTGTACTCTGCTCGGTTCTAATGTCATTTCATGGTCAGCTAAAAGACATGAGACGGTCTCAAAATCATCCACAGAGGCCGAGTACAGAACGATGTCACTTGCTGCTTCTGAGATTGTATGGTTGCAGAGTCTGCTTCGGGTGATGGGTCTTCAACAGCAGCGTATCCCTCTTCTCTTATGTGACTATCTGTGCCATGTGTCTCACTGCAAATCCTATGTTTCACAAAAGGACCAAGCACTTCGATGTTGATTATCACTATGTTCGAGAAAGAGTTGCGCTCAAGTCCCTCGAGGTCAAACATCTTCCAGCTTCTCTGCAACTGGCTGATGTCTTCACCAAATCTCTCAATCAAGAAACGTTCTATCGTTTGCGCAGCAAACTTGGTGTCTCTGTTCCTCCGACTCCAAGTTTGAGGGGGCGTATTAGTCTAGTTGATCCCAAGACAACATTTCAGTCTAAGCCCAATGACATAAGTCAGGATGTCCAACTACAGATGAAGACAAAGGCTGCTTTACTTGCTTTATCTCAAGCCATCAACGTTCGTGATGCAGAGGCGAACCGTACGACTACAACGGCATTATCTACAGTTCATCACCTTGCGACAAAGAACAGATTCAATGTCCTCCAACCTCGTGTTGTAGTGGACTAGGGTTTTGGAGTTGAGCTTTGAGTATAAATAGAGATAGCGTTGTATTCTTAAAACCAAGTTGAAAGCATAAACATTTTCTAAGTAAAACTCTTTCTTCTTCGTTAGGCTCTTGTGATTCACAGAGCAAACGCTAATTTTGTTTGTTAACTGTGTTTCTAGGTGTGAAAAGAATATGATCACCGGAGTCTTTACTTTCTTTGTCTCTGTTTGTTAGTTTTTACAACTCTGCTCTTAGATTTGGTTTACACAATAGAGATTTCAAATTTCCAAGGAAACGATGAGCTGTTGTTTGCTTTGGGTGTTCTGTACAAAATACATATAAAGACGTACATATACCAATGTCACAGGGTTTGAGCTAAAGCCAATGTCTAAAGTAGTTCTACCTTAAGCATAGAGACACCAAGAACTGAGAGAAGACTATAAATTCACTCACGACTGCGGCTGGGGAGTGGATACCCAAAAACGGGACCACGTCAACGTGGAGCCAGCTCTCAACGGTCGATCCCACCACTGCACCTACCACTAGTCCTCCTGCCGTTATTGCAGCTGCTTTCCCTGCACCAAACCAAGCCAAACCAACTTGAAAGCTGCATGAGAGAGGTGAGTGGTGAGTTCAATAGTAGAAGATATTTACCTAGCTTGACGTTTCTTTTGGTCATGAAATACAGCGAAGCTCCAAAGCTGGTGGCTAATATAAGTCCTGGCACATCAGCACCGCCATAAGAGTCAATGGAACTGCCGTTAACGTAAGTCAACACCATCATTGCTCCATAAACTCCGGCTTGGATTCCCAAATTGCTAGTGGATGGCATATCAACAGACACAGGTGGATTCTTCATCCACTGAGACACCCTCCCTGTACCCAGAGGGTTGGTGGATTTAACATCTGCATAGCGAATGTTGTTGCTCACAACCTTGCCTGATCGGCGTTGGTTGAGGCTCTGCATCAGCAGCATATCATATGCAGCCTCCGCCTGAGACAAAGGATATAACAAACGGCAAAATTATCCATGATTCATGGAGTATATAGAGATGATTTTGCAAAGCTATTCCAAATTTGGGAACTTTCGAGAGAAAAGAGTCACCTGTGAGATGGCGTTGGGGTCGTCCTTACGGGAAGCAAGAATCGACTTCTTGGCACGAAGTATCTCGTCGAAGGAAGCTCCTTCGGAGACACCGAGTACCTTCAGAGCCGCCTCCACAGACATGTCGAACGGCGGGGAATCGTCAGCTCGAGAACTGGCTCTAGGAGGCGCCGCGCATCGCCGCCGCGTAGGCAGGAGAATCGCCGAGGAGCGCCACAGCTGCTGAGTCTTCCCGGAAGGAAAGAAGAGGGAATTGAGCTTGGTGGCGGGGAGAAGATGGAGAGGAACATCGGATGCTGAGCTGATAAGGCGGTTTGGTCCGGCGGAGATAGCTGCGGCTGCCATTTCTCTGTTCGCTTCGTCTTCACACACACAACACAACTGTTAGATTTGAGGGGATTGTGCGATCTTTTCTTTTTCTCCACCGTCAGATTGAGTCTAAATAGTACGGCGTATACCACAGCCGTCGGATTGGAACGGACAGACGGTAGATGCACCTATATAATTCTCTTTTCTTTTTTTATTTTTTTTATTTAAGGCTTATAATTCTCTATATTAATTAATCATCATCAATTTTGTGTCGAATCGGGTCCAATTTTGCAACACACAATTAGAAGCGTGGAAGCAAAAGAAATCCGCATATACATTTGTACCCATCTATATAAATAATAATTTCATTCTTTGTTTTGATGAGTATGTAAAATGGATAAAATCTTTTTTTATTTTATTTTGTTTTTGGCATATAACACATATTTGTGTGGTCCATGATGTCTTTCTATTTCTTTTATAGCGTGTTTCTTTCTTGTAATCACTAAATCAGACACAAAATCTGTATCCGTGATTTATATTGAAAAACCATAGTATGAAAATGTGTGCATGATTAAGGGAAAATTGCTAACGATAACTTGGGAAGAAATTACAAAATTTGGTTTTCATTTGATTGATATCTATTTTTGGCCTTGTCTTTTTTTTAGCATTGGATGATTCATTTTATTAAAAATGTAGGAGGGAAACCTCATCCAAAATACAAATAGTAGTAGCAAAACAGAAACAAAAAAAAAACTAGAAAAAAGAAAGAAAGAAAAGAGAGTATAATTGCAGTAGGCATGATAACAACGGGCAGGAAAAAATCAGTAACAGTGGACTCGTCGAATTAACCCTGCCCACCTTCCTTAGCTAATACATGACTTAGCCACTAAGGACCCCCAAGAGCAACATAAGATTGGGTGCGGTTATCCTTTGTAACGCTTTCAACATTCAAACTTGCAGGAAGGTTTCTTGAGGGGTTGACATGTATAAAGCTCCAAGTGTCTAAATCTCTCAACAACTGGTAGATAGCCGTAGATAATTCTTCCAATAAAGGGAACTTTACCGGCTCGAGGAGGACCTCCTTGGCTTGTAAGAAAGGGGACTCAAAGATGATGTTTCTTTGGTGGGTACTTCTCATACTCTCAACCGCCCAGAGGATAGATCTCAGTTCCGCTTCTCTTTTAGATGTAATACCAGATTAGGATACGCGACTATGTAGCAAAACTGATCCAGTAGCATTACGAAGGATCCATGAGAAGCGTCCAACCACGAAGAACCAATGTTGCATTCCACCTCATCGTGGGATGGACGTTCCCAAATCGATGCATTTTCTCTAGAAGTGCTCTCCACAAACAATGATCTCGCTTCAGAAGAGTTTACTGGAAGCCAGGTATATGCATCTTCCTTTGCTCGTGCAAGGATATAGTGAGAGTCATACCTTTTTTCTCGAAGATGAGGGCATTTCTGGCCTTCCAGAGGTGCCATAGAACTCAAGGAAATGATTTTACTAGATTTGCATCATGTATCTTCCTTGTATTGATCATCACCAGATAGAACAGATTTAAAAAACCAAACTTAGTGAGAACTTGTTTGTTGGCAGTGGAATGTCAGATAATGACCAGGTCTCCACTGTTGTAGGACATTGAAACAGAACATGACAAATACTTTCTGAGTCAGCCCCACGCGCAGCACATGTTGGATCCACCGGCATGCACCTAGAGCGTAACCTTTTTTTCACTGCTAAAGCACCGGAAAAGGTCTTCCGTAGAAAGTGTTTAAGTTTTGCATGAGCTTTATTTTTCAAATCGCACTCCGTAATTGCTTCTCAATAGGTGGTGTGGTTCTCATGCACCAGATCTATAAGACGGAATCCCTTATGGGATGAGTAAAACCCATGTTCTGTAAAACCCCATACTTCAATATCTGTGTCTAGCGTTGACAGCTTTATGTTAAAGATCCTCTCTGCATCATCTGCTGTAAAGGTATTCCCTACTCCAGCTTCATCCATCTCCTTGTGTTGTTAACCATCAGGTCTGATACCTTGAGTTCAAATCGATATTTGTATCCTGCCTATACATCAGAGGCCTCAGTATTGTGTCCAAAATTCAATTGTCTGACCACACACTAGTCTCCGGGTCCTATCGACTTGAGCAAACATTATTTCAGTAGCTCTCTACTGTGCATCAAGCTTCGTGAAGCATAAGATAGACTTATCCCCATACCACACGATAGGAAACTTAAGTTTATAGAGTACCGAATTTTCAGAATTTTAGCCTTTAACGGCCCTAGATACCTCCACACTCTCCAAGTTTGCTTTGCAAGTAAGGCTCGGTTGAATTTGGAGATATCATGGACTCCGAGTCCACCTTCCCCCTTGCTGAGACATAGTTTTTTCCAAGCAACCCACACAGGTCCGTAGGTAATTTGAAAACTGACATTACATACACATGTAACACTAGAGCGATAGATTGAAGTAGGATCTCCATCCCACCCAGTGAGCAAACCAGCCTCTGAGTCTCCTTTTCTTTGATGAAACTCAGGAGTTTTCTCTTTGAACCTTTCAATGTTTCCGGAAATCCCAAGTAGGTTCCTTCCCCCTCCTTCCTTAGCTATGCCAAGATGTCTTTTATATCCTCCTTTACGTTCCCATCTACTTGCACACCAAAGATTATGGATGATTTAAACTGGTTTTTGACATATTTTGATGCCTTCTCGTAAAGTTTGAATGTTATAACATATACCAGAAAGGTTTGATTTTTATCTTATACTATATCTTTTATACTCAATCTAACATGGAATATATGAGTCGGACCCTTCTTGATCCCACAAAACCTTTAGCGTTTTTGTAACGACCCGATTTTGTTAAACCGATGTCAAGTTGTTTTAATTGTTTAACTGAACTAAGACCAGACCATTATATAAACAAGTGTATCCTCTCCATAAACCTAAAATAAAAAGATCGTGAGATGATTAGCCACTACCAGCCAGATCACGTCCTTCTCCTCTCTTAGTTGCTTCAACTCTTTAATTCTTCAACTGATCGTGAGTAACGGCAGTATCGAGCAATGACCACAACCTCATCTTTGACCTTAATTAATCTTCTGGGCGTAAGTATTCGACTCTTTTCTCTACGTACTAGAGAAAACGGATCTTCAATCGGAGTTGTATTCTGAAAGTTATGTGTGTTTTCCCAAGGGATGTTTCTGCAAAACGCATCTGAGATCAGTCGGGATAAAAGGCATGAACGGATGATCAAATCCAGTGGCGGAGGCAGCTTGTGGGCAGGGGGGTCACTTGACCCCTATGAATTTTAATTCCTTAAAAAAATACTTGTATTTTGAAGAAACAAAATTGTTTAATGCTGTAAAAATTGATTTATTGACCCTCGTAACTTCTCTCCCAAGTAACTTGACCCCATGATTTATTTTCTTAATACTATCTTATTAATAACGTAGGTGGGTGTCCACTACTTTAATAGTCCTTTCCATATTTTTGTTTGTTTGATTGTCTTTCATTTTTTCCAGCTGTCTTTTTTTTGAGCAAATTTTTTTTTCGAGCAAATTTTTTTTTTCCAGCCGTCTAACATTTCTATTTCAGTAAAAAATTAACTTTTTCATTTTCCATAACATGTTCTTATTTTATTCTTTATTATATTTTTGTCTTTTAACTATTTTATATCATTATAAAGTTCCAATGAATAGCAAATACAGACTAGTTAATGTGTGGATTATATAAACTTAAATCATTTTAATTAATTTTATATTATTTAATTAATTATTTAATAATTTATATTATTTATTTAATTTATTTAATAAATTTCATAACATTTATATTTCATTATAAAGTAAATTGACTCTGCTCACATTGATGTCTGGCTCCGCCACTGATCAAATCATTGAATTTTGACACCAAACTTTCATGGTAAGCTCTACACTCACAGATATATCTATAGCAGAAAGAGGATCATCATTTGGTATTTGGTTTAAGAGTTATGGTTATTTATTTCAGATCATCAAACCGAGGTACGGTTAGAAAGTTATGGTCATTTTAGTTTCGGATATCCAATCTGTTCAAATATGAAAATCATAAACCTAATCTTCTAATTAGGAAACCTAAGTCTAATTTGGGAAATTTTTTGATTTAGAAAGTTACTATTTAGAGAATTTCCTGTTTTAAGAAAGTTTTCATTTAAGGAAACTTTCCCTTTTCGGAAACTTTGTTTTAGGAAACCCGGAATCTAAACTTTTATTTATCGTATTGCAGTTGATCATTTTTCTGTCAATTATTCCGACGAATGGTTAAGGTGAGGGCTATTTTTGTAATATCTGGCACCGAAATACAACGATTGAAGATCCGTTTTTTTCGCTAATACGTAGAGAAAAGAGTCAACTACTTAATCCCAGAAGATGAAGGTCAAAGATGAGGTCGTGGTCATTACTCGATGCCGCCATTACTTACGACCAGTTGAAGAATTAAAGAGTTGAAGTAACTAAGAGAGGAGAAGGACGTAGTCTGGCTGGTAGCGGCTAATCATCTCACAATCTTTTTATTTTAGGTTTATGGAGTGGATACACTTGTTTATATAATGGTTTGGTCTTGGTTTAGTTAAACAATTAAAACAACTTGACATCGGTTTAACAAAACTAATCGTTACAGCTTTTCTTATATATATATATAGAATGTTTAAATAAATAAATTCTTAAAAGTAAAGCATCAATTTGGTCTACCATAGAGAATAGTTTACATGATTTTTGTGTTGTCTAATTCTATAAAGGGCTTATTTGCTGAATAACCAAAAAAAAAGAGAAATTAGATTTTTAGAGAGAGAGTAGAGAGAGATAGAAAGAGAAATAAGGAGAGAGATAGTATTTTTGGTTAGATAGTGGGTTTGGTTTTTTTTTATGGTTATAGGGTGCAATTTTCCTTCTGTAAAAGCTCGTTAAAAAAAAACTCTGTGAAAGCTTTTTTTTTCTTTGTTAAGTGCGCTGTCCCCAAACTTAAAAGAACAAAGCTAGCAAACATCACCATTTTTCTGAACTTCTAAAGCTTACACAAGTGTGATGAAATCAATACATCAACGCCATTGTGATGATTGAAGGCACAAAAAAAAACCGCGTGAGACCTCACATTTCTAACATAGAGTCAGTTATATTTTGAATCAAAATACATTTATTTTGCATCACATGAGGAATCCAGTGAAATCAGATACATGAATCCTATGCATATTATATATACATTATTTGAGAAGTGATTTCGCGACATGTCCTCTCTTTAATCATTTTTACAAAAATAATATGACATAGCTACTAAAATTGATGACATGGATTATAGTTTAATATGACATGGACATTTACATTTAATTTTAATTTATATTTTTGGTAAATTTTTTAAAATTTGATAATAACTCATATATTACATTTAATGTTGATTTATATTTTTGAAATTTTTTTATAGAAAATGGTAATAACTCATACATCATCATTAAAATAAATATATTCAAATATGACTTTACAAATTTTGAAATATCATTTAGTTATATATTTTTAATTATACAATTTATTACTAAATTTTCAAAAAGGTATACAATTTTTTTAGAAAATTATAAAATTTTAAATGTCAAATCATTAGTTTCTTATATATCTACAAATTTTATAAACACTGTTTAATTTTAATTTTTGATAATTATGCAATTTAATACAAGTTTATTTAATATTAATTAAACTAAATAGATAGAAAATCTTATAAGATTATAATTTTAAATATATACATGCATATTCTTAAATATAATTTAAAATAAACAAAATTATTTTATCTTAACGTTTATGTTTAATTAAATAAAATTTTATATTACAATATTGATAAGAAAAAGAAAATCTACATTATTAATAAAAATTTATTTTTAAATATAATTTTAATTTTTCTGTTAAAAATTAATTTAAATTTAATTTTTTTACTGCACATGATGCAGAAAAACACTTAGTTTATATAATATATAAAGAAGAAACATACATATTGTCATGTGCTTTAAGATTTCTTACTTGTGTTTTAAGGCGGGCCACTTCTTGATTGTTTTTTTAGTTTTTTTTGGTATAGGATTGTGTTTAGAGCAGCTCCGAAAAGACACTATATTTTGAAGTTTGTAAGACTTCATATTTGAAGTTTTAAGCTAGTCTTCTACAAAATCAAAATTTCAAATTTAACTTCAAAAGAATTTATATTTTACATTATGGTCCTTATATTTATGATACTTAATTTAAATTCATAAAACTTTATAAATAAATAGTATATATATAAATATTATACAAATACTAATTAACAAAATGATACAGTAAAATATGAAATTTTACATAGAAATACATAAATGAATATTAAACTACAAGTAAAATACTATATTATTCTATAAAACTATTTCGTAATACTTCTATATATGATCAATTAGTGCATTTGCTAAGTTTCTTTTCTAATATTGTTGTTATCTAAATCAAGTTTTGAAAAAAAAAATTTAAAGTTTTTATTTAATTTTATTTGTAAAAATTAAATTATAAAAGAAAATTTGAAATATTTATGAGTTATAAAATTTTGAAAGATTAAAAGAAGATTAAAGGAAAAAATATTTAAGAATGATAAATATAATATGTGAATGCAAGGACCAAAATGCAATGAAAAATATGAAATTCAAATTTGAAGTTTTGAATAGTGACACTATATATTTGAAGTTTCACTTCTCAAAACTTCAAATTTGAAGTTTTGAAATTCTTTTTTGCAAATAAAAAAACTTCATATTCGAAGTTATAGAGTGTCTTTTTGGAGATTATCTTATGTTTGATGATTTTTGGCTGTTCAACTGGTTTCCCATGTGTAGGATTAAGTTTTCGAGGATATTCATGTCATCTGTCGGTTTTAGATTCATGGAATTTGCATAAACCGGTCTCTGTAACCTCTCAAAAGTCTTAATCAAAATCTTTCCGGACAAAAATAGAAGAGAAACATAGACTCTTTTCTCACTATAGGCAAATGTCTCAAACGGTGAAAACTTGAATTGCCTGCGGAGTATATACTAGTCAGGGGCTATATGTATGCCACGTGGAGAGTATTGGTTGGTCAAAAGCTCATATAATTTGGTTGTGAACATGGATAGCCAAGACTTCACAATTCACATATATACAAAACATATAATTAAAGGTCTACTAGATCTCTGCAAAAACGACTTGTAGTTGCTCTCACCTCTCTCAAAAAAATTTCCATCAAAGTTTTAAGCGCCAGTGACCTTTGCTGCTGGTTACCATTTTTTAATTTTGTTTTTTGGTTTGTAAATATTTGATCTATGGATCGAATGTCTTCGCATAGGCGATATTTTTGCTATGTCTCTTCGATCCAAGTCAGAGCTTCGCTTAAAGATTATAACTTTTATCTCTGTTTATTTGGATTGATCAATAAAGTTTGGATCTTCATTTTGCTTTCGACTTAGTTTTAATCCATAATCCGTTGGATACTAGGCTAGTAGACCTTTCTTTATCGCTCACTCCAAGCCCTACTAGGAGAATCAGTCTTCGTTCTCAGATTAGCCGTTTATGGCGTAAAGCAAAGCATCTCTGACAGAAGGCATGACGAGTTTGTAGGACACTCTGAATCGTGTATGAAAAAGATTCAGAAGAGTTGGCATCTCTATGGCGGTCTGGCAAAGAGTCTCACTTCATTTTGATTTAGATTTCCTCTGGTTTAACTCTGGTGATTGAAGGATTCTCTGCTCAAGTGTTTGCAGTTGAAAGTAGAAAGCTTTCATATTTGATAAACGGAGTATCCTTACCCTTTGTATGGTGGAAATTTAAGGCGGAGAGATAGAGCATGAGAGGTGTCTTTGGGAAGAAAGCAACGGTTTGGTTCAGCGGTGCGGCCGAGATTGCCGCTCGACGCATGAAGGACGCGTGTCCCAAGACGTGGCGTTAGGAAGATCAATCGTCAGCACGAGCACCCTCTGGATGTTTCTCCATTTGGGCAGTCTTCAATGTTTTAACGAGCTTTCTCTTTTGCGGTAAAGTTTTTTGTACCAAATGTAATTGCCCATTGGCCTTAATATAATGAAACTCAGTTGACAAAGAAAAAAATACAAAACATGTAAATGTGCCCCATGAAGTGTGTATAATTTATTTAGTTGTAGGATCTTGCTTATGGAGTCATGTATCTTTCACTCGATAAAAATAAAGAACAAACATTTTGCATAATGCGAAAATTCTCTCAAGTCTTTGGTTTGTGTGTGTGAAACATCAACCATGAACAAACTGACTTATCAAACTTCAGACATAGAAGTCTGTGGTGTCAATCGTTTTCCCATCGACCACCATCCATCCATCGATCTTTCTTGGAGAGTGTTGTACAATCAGCCGTTTTGATCCCATCCGACCACTTTGTTTTCATCTATCAATCCATTGGACCAGAAGGAGAGTGTTGCACAACTAGTCTTCTAGTTCTCATCGTCAATCATAATCACCAGCTTTCGACTATCTCACCATCTGACAGCCTTTGCCACCATAAATCGATCTCAGGCGGTCGACCACCCTATCACACTTCGACCATCGACTGTACTTCTGTATGGTAGACTAAATTGTAAGGTACGCTATAGATCTTACATTATCTTGTGATGGAACCTAGCCTTAATTTACTGGTTAATTGCATTAGATTTTTGATGTCCGTGAGAGGAGAAAAGGTTCCAATGTTCCATCACTCAAATTCAGATGTTAACCAAATCAAACAACGAGAATAATTAAATTTCTAATGAGTTCGGTTTTCATTAATTAAAACATTTTACAAAGAAACATTTGTTGGATGATTTTGAACAGTACCAGGAGCTTGTAAAGTTAATTATAAAACTCCAATACTGTATATATTATTATTATCAAACAAAGAGATTAGACAGAAAAAAAACATTTTGGACAATAATGATGCAGGGACAAACCGCAGGCTGGTTTTGCTAACTGTCTTCTTCTGATTCCAAAACCAAAAAGAAGATAGAAAGAAAGAGAATTCAATAAAATGAAGGCTAGGTTGAATGTTGAAATTGATAGGGACAGTAATTAATAAGATTGTTTGATTTCACCTACGGCTGCAATTGGAGCTCTCATGCTGTGATTCAATTGAATATGAAAGATCTCTCTGCACATAACTCTTGAATGTTAAGTATAACAACCAAGTTATCAGCCACATTTGCTGAGCTGTATCCCAATTTACTAATCTAACTCCGCTCTTTTTTATTTATTTTTTTGCAACAATATAACTCAATTCTGTAAAAACCATATTTTTCTATCTAACTCTCTAAGACATAATCTGAAACAATAACCTGAAAGGGGATTAGAAGGAATGAAAACGCAATGTTCTTTTTGGAAATACTTTTATTTTTGTTATTAAAAGTCCCAAGTTTTTAGAGTTTTAGAGGAAGACCTTTTCCCACCAAAATTAGGAAGTAAAAAGAAAATAAATGCGTAAATCTATTTATTGAGGAGTTTTCAGTTCTTCAAAGACATTCTGGGTTACTGTCAGTACAGTTGACTGCGTTTTCTACCTTCATAACCCCACGCGCTAATTCTCTACCTTGAGACACACCTTCTGCCATCTATAAATATCAGCCGTGTGGTGAGTTTGGTTACGCGTGGAAGCGCGTGGGTAGGAACGTCACTAAATGGGCCAACTTGCCTGAAAAGATGTTATGAAAGACCCCATACGGCTTTCGCTTTTATTGCACAACCTCCGAAACCATTTCGCGTTTGTTTTATTAAAGACATAGACGGGACAAAAGAAAGAGCCAAACACGACACTAGCGTCTCTGTTTTATTGCTGCTTCCCTCTATTACTCTGCCACAAAGGAAAAACCAAGGAGAGAAGACCCATTTGAGAGACATGCATGCAAAGACGGACTCGGAGGCCACTAGCATTGACGTGGCTTTGTCATGGCCGCCGCGCTCTCCGCCCCGTTCGGCCACTAGACCTCTTTACTATGTACAGAGTCCCTCCAACCACGACGTCGAGAAGATGTCATTTGGATCGGGTTGCAGCCCCATGGGTTCTCCCTCACACCCACATTACTACCACTGCTCACCCATCCATCACTCCCGTGAATCCTCCACCTCTCGCTTCTCCGACCGTGCACTTTTCTCGTACAAGTCAATCCGCGAAGGAAGCGGACGCCGACGTTACATCAACAGCGCCATCGACGAAGAAACTGACGGTGGAGATGACGATCCCTTTCGAAATGTGCGTCTCTACGGCTGCTTACTCCTCTCCTTGTTCCTCTTGTTCACAATCTTCTCTCTCATACTGTGGGGTGCTAGCAAATCCTACCCTCCTAAAGTTGTGGTAAAGGTAATCATAACTATAGCTCTTTCTTCACTTGGTGACTCGGGCTGAGTTAAGAGTAGAGTCCACTCGTCTAGTGGATAAGTGTTCGGTTTCAATTTCCTTAAAAGAAACAATCTAGGAAAGGCCAACAATGAAAAATAGTATAATATTTTCTTTTATGTTTTTTTTTAAAGAAGTAAAATAGAGATCTGATCAGAAAAATAAAAAAAAGAGATTGACAAGTAAAAACAAAGTGTGAACTGAAGGACAAGTGTGCATTTGATTTGGAATGTGATTAAGTGTGATACTTGCAGGGGATGCTGGTGAGGAACTTTAACGTGCAGGCTGGGAACGATCTTAGCGGAGTGCCGACTGACATGCTGTCTCTTAATTCGACGGTCAGGATCTTCTACCGGAACCCCTCCACCTTCTTTGCCGTCCATGTCACTGCTTCCCCTCTCCTCCTCCACTACTCCAACCTCCTCCTCTCCTCCGGTGAGATGGAGAAGTTCACGGTGGGTAGGAAAAGCGGAAGGAATATAGCCACGGTGGTGCACGGCCATCAGATTCCCCTCTACGGCAGTGTCTCTCCCCATCTGGACACACTGTCCCTGCCCCTCAATCTGACCCTCGTCCTCCGTCCCCTCTCCTCCTCCACTACTCCAACCTCCTCCTCTCCTCCGGTGAGATGGAGAAGTTCACGGTGGGTAGGAAAAGCGGAAGGAATATAGCCACGGTGGTGCACGGCCATCAGATTCCCCTCTACGGCAGTGTCTCTCCCCATCTGGACACACTGTCCCTGCCCCTCAATCTGACCCTCGTCCTCCGTTCCAAGGCTTACATTTTAGGCAGACTCGTCACCTCCAAGTTCCATACAAGGATTATTTGCTCCTTCACTCTTAATGCCAACCGCCTTCCCAAACCCATGTCTCTTATCCACTCATGTACTCATCACCACTGACCCATCTTGCACACTTTTGTGTGTTCTTTGGATATATATTTTTTTATCTTTTGAAATCAATCAACAAATTCTTCCAGGAATATTGCTACGACCAAACAAAAAACTCAACACTTATAGGTGAAAGCAGAAAAGGTTACAGTTTCCACCTAGTTTATTAACATCCAGAGTGAAGAAACAATGAGCCAAAATTCTACAAAAAAAAAAGAAAAATCAGCGCCTAAAACCAAACATAATCGGTAAATATGCGGACAAATATAAAGTACTATGAGTAGCCTTGGAAGTTGGAACTGAAGATAACCTCCTGCAATCATCATAAGAGTGGTTTCTGCCTAACAATATCTTTTCAGCTTCAGGGTGATCCATACTTCCTATTGTGTTTGCATCCATTATTCTGCTTATGAACAGGAAATTCTTGTGTTCAAAAAAAAAAGAACAGGAAATTCTGAAATTTATGAAAGGTATTGTTGTGTCATACTGTTATCTTTCACATAAGGAAATTTTAATTCGTAAGATTTCTTTCATGGATAACCAACCCTATCTATGATAGCCTTCTACATTGAATCCAAATCTATGTTTAGAGTCCAGAATAAAATTATATGCAAAGTATTTGATAGAATTCATCCACATATGTTGTAAAGAAAAGAAAAAGAGAGTGGAGGCAGAGGAAGTCAAAAGGAAACAGAGAAAAAAAGAAGATTGATATGAGCTGTAAGCTGAGCTTGTGGATTGATAGAATGGAGCAAAGACTCTCCTAGATAAGCCACAAGTCAAGTAGTTTAAATAAGAAACATTGTACTTGATTTACTGTTTCTCTGAGCGTGTATATTAATATATTTAACTTGTTGTAAACAAGCTACACTGATCTGTTTGTAATTCGCTTTCTATTATTAGTAAAGGAGCTCCGAATTCCATATTCTATTATCAGAGTTGCTCTGAAGGATGTGAAAGGGCAGGTTTTCACTTGTTTGATTAATCAAAGACTTGCTACTGTCTTCAGTTGCTGTAAAATTAAGATTCATGATTTCATAATATTTTAGCAGAACCTGTGGAGTTAGGCTGGGCTGGACTTGTGTTTCCTTGTCAACCTTTGGTACAGTACACCAGATCAAAAACAAAGCTGTTCCATATTTAATTGGGGTTCCTGCAGGCGATTTTGTCTTATTGGGAGAGTTTCTCACGGTTTAGAATGGCATTACTTGTCTCGGACCATTTATAAAGTTGCTATGTGCTTGAACCGATATTCTGATCAACTCATAGATCTTTTCTATTCCATTTGTAACGTGAATTCGGAATATCACTAAAATGTTCATTTTTAAAAAGTATCATGTTTTTGACCAGATTGGAGTAGTTGCATGCATTTCACCAGCTTTCGTTTCAGAGTTTGGGCTTCCTTTCTGACCCAGTTAGTTGACTACTTTCCACGTGAAGTTATCTGGAAGATTGATATAGAGAAAGTGGCCCTGGTGGTTCATGCGTTCTTGATAACATCACCGATTCCCAAAGTATGTTTCCTTGGTCTTCATATTGGACTTTAGATCCAAGCGCTTTCAGTACAAGAACAGAGCATAAACTATTTATTTGGACCAGGTAAACACAGTTTTATTCCAGAGACTGGGACCTAATCGACTAACTCGTACCTATTATACAAGTATGCTATAAACATGGTCTAGGCGGCGCAAGTGGCGCAGGTGCAACCCTCTCCACAGGTGCAAAAGCCCTTGCTGCCCTTAGCGGAGGTCTGAGTCCTGGAGCAGGTGCAAGGGTTGCAGCCGCAGTGCTCCCCACACGGGCACATGTTGTGTTCTTGATCCCCACCAGATGCTGCGCTCATCCTGCACCTACATGGATTCGAACAAAGTTATTTTTTAAGTTGAACAAAACAAATCGATTCTGGAGAACATATAGAAGAGTAGAAACCTGCAGGATTCTCCACCTGCACAAGGAGATGGGCAGCCACAGCGATCGTTGCAGCCAGCGACTGAGGTTCCTTTGCCTATGTCTGCCATTTCTTTTACGTCGTTCTCTCTTTTTTTCTCTCTCTGTATTCCTCTCTTCCACATGATCTATATAGATATAGACTATGGGTCGTGCACGTGGCCTCTATGTTGGGTAGCATTTGCCATGTGGTAGCTTCTCGTCTAACTTAATTGGTGACGAAGCCTCATGAGAGTTCAAATGTGCTACGTAACCACAACACCAGCACCGGGAGAGTTGTGTTTTTTGGTTTAGCAAATATAAGTTGAGATGTTAAAATTAATTCAGCTGTTAAGCCCGCTCACTAACGATATTTTAGTCTTTACATGATTTTGTAAAAGGGCTAAAATAACCAGAATAATTAAGGGAAAATTTGAGAAATACCTTATTTATGAATTTAAATTAGAAAATGCACTTTTTTTTTCTTTTTGAAAAAGAACTTTTAATTATATGTGAAAAGTCATTTATACCCATATTTTGTTTAAAACTAGAAATTTAAAAACAGAATTAAACATAAATAAATTTATGTTTTGAGATAATCATATTTATGAAATAAATACATTTTTATAATTTAACTCATGAATCACACTATATACTTTTGGATTCATGTATGTTTAGGTTGATCGTGTTTTGGAATTTTTTGAAAGCTAAATACAATTAATAACTTTAAATGTAGCTGAATCACAAAAACTTAGACCATATCTTCTTTAATATATAAAGTTGACTTGTGAAAGATGCTCATGCTGCCACATCACTTTTTAGAATGGAGCTTTTTGCGACACGTGTCGCCGCACCATCACTTTCGCGTTTCTATTTATTCCCAGACGATTCCGAAATACACTTATATATAAACTGGGCTTTCTTACATTATGATATTAGACCCATACCTAAAGCCAAGATCCATTTTTAATTAGGTTTCGTCGCCGTCTTCCTCTTGCACCTGCGATTTTGACGATGAGATTCCACATACTCCAAGCGCCCGTAACGTCTCAACTTACAATTAATCTGTTTTTTACTCCGAGGTTTCGTGATTACTCCACTCTGCCCACTCGCAGCATTCAGTCTACCTCTTCATTTCCCATTGTAATCGGGTGAAGCTTCAGCTATAAATATAGAAGCATTCTTTTTCCTTGCAACCGATATCGATGGCGTCTATGTACACTCCTCTTGCCGATCTGAGAGCCGGACGATGCTCTAACGTTATGAGAACATGTTCAACTATCATTACTGACATTGTCGATCTCGATCACATGTTTAAAATATTATACAAAATCTATTGTTGTGTTTAGTGTTATATTTGATCGATGATTAATGTTTTTGAAATGATTTTGTAGCTATGGAGCAAAGACAGCGGAGGTGACAAACGCAGGGCTTGGAGCAGCAGGTTGCCCTTGGAACGGCATGAACAGTTATCAAGATCAGACAAGCTCTTCACACAAAGAGTGCACTAAAGCCATCATCGCCGGCTAAAACCGCAATACGGCTTCTAAAGAAAAGAAGAAGGGGAAAAAGAAACAAAACATAAAAGCATATTAAGCATGTAAAGGAATCTCTGTCTCTATTACAAAAACTCACACAAATGAATAAAACGTGTCTCTTATGTGTGTTTTTTGGTTGGTCGGAGAATTTTTCAGGGAAGTAATGGTTGAGTACTCCAAGGAAGTGATGAAAGTACGTAAAATGCTCTTTGAACTTCTCTCATAAGCTCTAGGATACACATTGATCACCTCAAGGACATGGAATGCACCAATTCATTGCTCCCGTTCGGCCATTACTACCCGTCGTGTCTTCAACCCAACCTAACACTAGGCTTAACCAAACTCTCAGACAAATCTTTTCTCACGGTTCTTCTACAAGACCATGTTGGAGGGCTTCAAGTTCTCCATGACCAATACTGGGTAAGTAACTAACTAACCTACCTACTATTTTGTAGCATGGTTAATATTTTTAATCTTTTTGAGCATTTGTGCAGCTTATTACTAACGGCAAGTTCATAAGCGTGGAGCGTTGTGTTTTGGCGAATGCACCTGGAGCACGTATCTCAGTGGCGTGCTTCTTTAGTTCGTATTTGATGGCAATTGGCGAATCCTAGAGTTTTTGTACGTATCAAAGAGCGTCTGTCTCAACAAAACCCTCCCATTTATAGAGACACCGCCATTACAGAGTATTCAAAGTTCTGCAGATCCAAAGGATTCGATGGTACCTCTGGACTATATTTCAAGATCTAAAAATGCACGTTTAATTTATGTTATAAGGATACGTGGAGGCACATGCACGTTTATGTTTAACTAGGATGCGTGCGTACCTGTAATAACTTCTCATCTAATAAGACTGTGTTAGAGCCAGTGGGCCATAATCTGTCACAAACGGTTCATTTTCTATCAAACATATTACAATTATGAATTTTATATGGTCAGTGATTTTTCTGTAGCAATTTGTCCCATATCGATACAGTGGTTCTGTTTTTTGTAGAAACAAAGAACACGTTGGAGACAACAGAGGTTGCTTCCATGCATCTTCCACGACTCACCTTCCAATCTTGCAAACTCAAGCCGCTCTCCTCTGACTTGCTACATCTCACGACGATCCCAGCGATAGATCTCGAAGGACGAGTCTTCGAGGACGAGACTAAGCGCAAGAATACGGTTGATGAGATTAAAGACGCAACACAAAAGTGAGGGTTCTTCCAGGTGATCAACCATGGCGTATCAGTCGATCTTCCAGGGAGGATGAAAGATGGAGTTCGCAGGTTTAACGAGCAATCTCCTGAAGTGAAGAAACAATTCTACAGCCGAATGCATCTTTGTGTGTACAAGTAACTTCGATCTCTACACTTCATCAGCTGCACATAAAAACATTTAACCAAAATGTACAAAATTCATCACACAGGAACACAACATAATACATTTCTCATCAATCCATTTTCTAAAACTTACATTCAGAGAATACATCTTTCAAAGCCATGTTACTTTTTTTTACAAAAAAAGAAGCCATAATTTTATATATGTATAGTGGTTCTGTTATACATATATAAACTACAATACAATATATTTGCAATTTAAAACTAATAATTTTAAAATTGTAAAAATTATATGACAAAAATAATAAGAGAGGGAATAGACAATAATTTTTTGTTTTGTATTGTTAAGTTGTGTGTAAAATAGAATTAAAATTAAAAATATTTTAGAATTGATTATTTGTAACAAAATCATTTACTAGACTAGAAAAAAAAGGAAAATGTACAATAGGCTAGAATTACATGCAGTCCATTAGTTTTTTTTTCTTAAATTTTTTAAAAACTACATGGATAGTCTCTGCTAAATGTGTTAAAAAGCCAATGTTGAATTTAGTGTAGGAGTAATACATGTGCAAATGGATTGTATATTTCACTCTACTCCATTCGCAACATATAACTAGGAAGTTACAAAAAAAACATATATTTGTAACAGAACCACTATGGGACACTATATTTGTTTTGTGCATCTATCAGTTATTTATTTATTTTTTATTCAATTGATTAGTAAAAATTATTTAAACTATTCATCTTTGACCTAAACAACTTCAAAATAAAATAATATATTATCACTAATCACTATTAAATGGATCAGAAAAACAATTTCAAATTCATTAGAAAATAAAATATATGAATCCGGCGCGTAGCGCCGGAATACCACTAGTATGTTATAAACCAGAAGTTGTACAAATCACTATTGTTCATTCATTCTTATGGTTTGAAAAATGTTAATATTTTTCTAATTCTTAAAATAGCGAAAACAAACATTGTATTCCAAGAGAAGCTAAAGTTTATTTTGCTTGAAGGTCTAAGAGCATCATCAATGCAGCACCCCATAATGAGGTGCTTAATTTAATTTTGTTTTTGTTTTTTCCAGATTTTTTTTTAAAAAATTAATAATGAACCAATTGCGAACTCCACGTATCCGTGGGGCCAAACAGTGCAAGCAGTGAGAGAATGAGACGCTTAATTAAGCACTCTTCTTCCTCTCTTCTTCCTCTTTTCCTTATTTTTTCATTTTTTTTTAAATGCTAAGCACCCGAGGTAAGCACCCCGGGTTAATGATGCTCTAAAGGACCTTAAGCTAGCTGTCTGGAACAGTAACACACTCCAGTACTCCACTGATGACTTTGTTGGGAGTGCTTCGTATGTGACATTTCATGTGTGCATTCCTTTGAAATTTTTCTTGATTCGGATTTTGGATCGAGTCTTTTCGGTGTCTTCGAAGGTGGTGCTTTGATATTATGTCAATACTATTTAGCCATGATCTCCCTATATCCTCTTCAGATTTTTTTTTTCTTCAAATATTTATAAAATTACCATTATAATTTAATTTCTTTTTATTTTTAAAAATGACAAAAAAACTAAAGACACTCTAAAGATTTCTCTTTATTTAGAAAGTGCCACTATCATCAATTTTTTCAACCATTATAAACAACCATTTTAAACTCTTAAAACTCAAAAATTTAATTTTTCATCTACCTTTTCCTCATTCTACACTAACAAATCTTCATTTCCTCTCCACTTTCTTCTAAAAAACTCTCATAACATTTATTTTCACAAACATAAATTTATATTTTGTTATTCTTCACAAAGAATTGTCAAAACAGCTTCTTTTTGCTCATATTCAAAGTTTGGACGATGGAAAAGGTTGGAAAGGAGCTTATACCGGAAAATGTAACTATTTACATGGTTTTCGTCATTATTCAGATCTGTTTCGCGATAGTAAACTGTTTTGTATATCTATGCTTATATGTAGACGTACTATGCAATCTTTTTGTCAACAAAGTTAAGGTAGTAGACTTCACTTGAATTTAGTGTTACAAAAAAAAAAAAAAAAAAAAGACTTCACTTGAATTTTACTAACCTCTAATTTTAAGTAAACTTCATTTGAAGTCTGAAAAACTTTAGAAAATATACTAGATAATATAAAATAGTAGTGAAGTAAATACATAGAATTTAAAATTGTAACTATATTTAAATATAAATCCAAAAACACACATTAAAATCTATTGATGTAAATCTTACATTTTTGGAGGAGGAGATAAAAACCATGGAAGAAAATATCTGCAAAATTAGATAAAATAATAACAAAAGTATAAGACAAAAAAAGTTAAAGTCATATTTTGTAGACATCTAATTAATGTAAGTCAGCTTATTAATGTAAGTCAACTTAAAAATTTGTGGTTTAGTAGACTTCATTTTAATTTATAAACATACTATATTAATTTATAAGCATAATTTATTAGAAGTCTACTTTATTAGATAATTTTCAGATTTGAAAAAATATGTCCATTTAGAAATGTGAAAAACATTTTTAAATCTGAAAAAACTTCAAAAATAGAATTTATAAGATAAAATAGTAGTAAAGTAAATGCGCAGAGTTTGAATCTATAACTTTATTTGAATATAAACATAAATACACATTTAAAATCTATAGATGTAAAATCTACATTTTTAGAAGGGAAGATGAAAACTATGAATGATAATACCTACAAAAATATATTATTGTGAGAAAGACATGAGAAAAAAATTAACAAATTAACCAAAAAAATTTCCTTACATTCGATCAATTAAGAGAGGAATGAGAGAGTTTTAAAGAGAAGGGAGAGAATTTTAGAGAGAACTGAGAGAATTTTAGAAACTTGTGCATCCATTTTACAAAGAGATTGTGTAAATTGTATTTACATAAGGAAACAAAAATTGTAATCAGGTTAAAATTTACGATAGTGTAGACTTTTTTGAAGTCTACAAAAATTAAAAATTTGAAGTAGACTTTATTGTAGTTCTACTAAATAGACTTTTATGAAGTACATTGATAATTTTATTAATGTGGTTTATTCTTTATTGTTTAAATAATTTTAATATATGATCTCACAATTTTTGAATATTAGTTTTAAAATTATCATTTTAATTTATTCATACAAATAATAAAGTTAATCAAAATTATTTTGATTTTTGTAATCTCCAATTGTTTCCCAAAGCATCCTGCTTATGTTCCGCCATACCCATAGTATTAAGATGCTGCTCAGCCTGTATGACTCGTGAGTAAGAAACATTGAGATTAGGTAAAGGTTCCTTGTCAATTATTTGAGACCTAATACTGCTGAACCATATTTCGTCAAGGCCAAACAAGAATTTGTGAACTTTTGCGTCTTCTCATACTTTCTCAATTTCGATAGATGCTGTGCAAGTACATGGAGTAGTAGTTTTGAACGTCTGTTGATCTTCTCAGAGTTTAGAGAGATGTCCGTAGTTTTCAAGAACAATCTGTCCATTCTGTTTACAGTTTGTGATCCCATCTTTTAAGAGATGCTTTTGTACGCTATTTTTGACAGAGAAGCGACTTTTGAGAAACTTCCCAACTTTTGAAGTATCAGCAACATGAGAAACTGTAGAACAAACTTGAGGATCGATTGATGTACGTATCCATCCAACGATCATCAAATTAGTAGAAGTCCAGCGGGCTAGATCAGGGCTCGTTATTGGTTTTTGAATTGTGCCATCGATGAAGCCTATCTTCTGTTTTGCTTGGAGAGAATTCCAAAGATCAGTTTCCCATTCTGAATAATTATCACCTAGAAGAAGTACCAGAGTTATTAAAGAACCCGAATTATCCTAAGGATGTAGCCCATTGGTTTGATCTGATGAGGAGCTTTCCACTGCAGTAGAAGTGTTTGAAGAAGTAGTAGACATGACTGCAGAGAAATCGTATGATGTAGAAAATGTATGAAATAAATAGTAGTAGCCATTTTGGGTACTTGATCGGGTCTCAGGTAAGATTTAGAATATGTAACTTGGACCCGAACTGTACTTGTATTTTCGGGTCGGTTTTAGTCTGGTTTTACGGGTCTGGTAGAATCTCATGCCTAAAAAAGAGTTATATAAGAGTGTATATTTAAAACTTCAAACAAATTAATTTATAAATTATATAATTTTAAACAAATTCCCTTCTTCGATATAATATGACTTGTACCATAATAATAATAATAATGTACAACAATACTAAAATATTAATTCATATCAAACTTTGTTTATAATCCAAAAACCACTTTTTCGAAACGCAGATCAAAATCTAATTAATATGATTAAAAAAGGGTCAATTTTTTTTAGCAAAAAATAAAAGAGAAATTACTCAGAATGACTCTTATCATTCACATAAATACTAGAATGACTCTTATAATTTTCTAATTACTAGAATAAAAGGTAAACAACCAAAATTACTAAAAACCCACCCTTCTAAACATTAACCACAAATTGGTATTATAATTTATTAATAAAAAAGAAATTACATTTAAAAATTAAGAGAAATAAAGGAAAAAAAAAATTCTCATTCTCTCCCTTCTCCTCACTCACGACAAACCCTCCATCTCAATCTCCATCTCTTTCGTGAGTGAGAAACTCAGCCTCCATCACTTCTATCTCCGACAACCACTCCACCTGAATCGTTTTCGTCTCTGTTTTCCTCCATACCTCCATCGAATTCGTCTCTGTTTTCCTCCATACCTCCATCGAATTCGTCTCTGTTTTCCTCCATACCTCCATCGAGTTCGTCTCTGTCATCGGTGAGGAAGAAGAACGACATTTCCCCTCTGTCCTCCACCATAAATCGAGTTACTTGAAGCTGTAAGACATAGTCTATGGTATTTGAAGTTCTTTTAGCATAGATTGATTGATTGCATGTTAAATTTTAGAACCCTAATTCCCAATTTGAAATCCCTAATTTCCAAATTCGAAAATTGATTTGCGTTTTCTCTGTTTCTCTATAAACTAATGTATGTTTGTACTAAATCTATGTTAATCAGTGAAAATTAAACATTAAGTTTTGTATTCAATTTCTCTGTTTCCAATTCTTAAAAAAAAAAAAAATCTGCAAAGTTTTAATCTTCTGATTCATAGATTAAATCATTTTTGGTTTGGTTATAGCACATTTTACATAGACTGAAAATTAAAACACCAAGTGTTGGTTTCATTTCTTTGTTTCCAATTTTTTTTTTCAGGTATGGCTTCTTCTTCGGGTGAACGAAAGTATCCTCGTCGTCTGTATGATGTTGGCAAAACCCCAATTCAGGGTAGGAGCATGAACCATAGTTGTTACTTGGCCAACGTTCAAACGGTGCTAGAAGCTGTTGGGGATGATGTTGTGTCTGACTTGAGGGATTCAGCTATTGGAGTGATTGTGAAGCTGAAAGAGTTGGGATACACTTGGTCTGCTTCTTGTGTTCACCACTTTCTCGCCAATCAATTGGCCATCGAGAGCAGTCATGAGATGTGGTCCTTGATAGACTGTATGCCGCTGCGGTTCTCTCTGTATGAGTTTGGAGAGATTACGGGACTAAATTGTGATCCTTTCGACAAAGATGAGATTTGGGATGTGGAGCATGAAAGTTTTTGGCTGGAGATGAAAGTTCCGACTTCAGAAGGACCTACATTTAAAGAGTTACAAGACATATTTCCTATTTGCAGAAACTGGTCTCGGGAGAAGAGAGTGATGATAGGTTTGTTGGGTCTGCTATGCATTGGGATATTTGGAATTTCGAGCAACAGCAGGATCCCTTTGCATTGTGCTAAAAGGGTGATGGACCCAGAAGCTTTCCAGCGATATCCATGGGGTCGTGTAGGATTTAGCAGTCTTCTCGAGTCTATTAAAATAGTCACGTATGGAAAGAAGAGTTACACACTTCATGGCTGTGTTCATGCTCTTTTAATATGGATTTTTGAGTATGTCCCTGGTATAGGAGAAAAATTTGGGAATCGGATAGAAGGAGCTGAGGTCCCTCTTCTGTCATGGCTGGGATCTCGTCCGCGTATCAACTTCTCAGATTTTTGTGCGCAAGAAAAAAAAAATGTATCAGAAGGTATGAAGTGAAGTATAATTTTTTCAAATTAAATTAATTTTTTTTTACTAAACATGTATATTATTACACAGGTTCGTGTGAGACACATGGTTGTGAAGCCAATAGAGGATAGATATCCGAAGTGGGAAGATAATGAAGTGTCTACTGAGCTGGATAACATGATTCAGGACATCCTCAATGGTCAGCTTAATGAAAAGTATTGGGAAGTAGTGGCTGCTACCAATCCCAGGAAGAGAAAAATTCATGTGGACCCACCTGTTGTTCCAGATACCGTTGATGTGGGTCCTTCTACTAAGTGAAAGAAGGACAAAGAACATGTCGATGGTTGTCATGCATCAGATACAGTATGTTGCTATCATTTGAACGAACAAGTATCAGAACATGTTATTTCTGACCCGTGGCTGAATTGTTCTTTTGGTCTGTCCATTGCTTGTAGGTTGTAGCTCACAATATCGCTATACTTGGGTTGGTTGAATCGGTTAAGAACCTGACTGCAAAGATAGATGGAATAGATGTTAATGTAGCTGACAAGGTTAGCAAGAAACTGGATGCAACCATACAAGCTAAAGTGGATGCTAGGGTGGCTTTATTTGAGGAAGAGGCAGCAACCAATATGCTTCCACGCTCATTATCTACTTCAAATAACCACTTAGTTTTCTCCACTTTCCACTTCCCATAGACAAGAATTATGTGTTCCATTACTCTCCCCTCAATATGAATCAAAAGATGCAGGTTTAAGTCACCATGAAATTGGACCACGTGTTTGAATGAAAGGTAAGAGGAAGAAGACAACGAGGAACGTAAAACCTAAATTGAGAAAACGTGCCCTTATCTCTAAACCAAGGTTCCAAATTGGTTTAAATTAATTTAAACCGAAAACAACTCTAAACCAAATTATTTAAATTAATTAAAACCGAATTCAATCAATCTAAACCGAGATCTAATTTAAATTAAACCGAGATTTATGTGAATTAAGCCAGAAATTCGAATTGTGACATATTCTAGTAATTAAAATTTATTTCAAAAGTCTGCCGTCAAAGACAGCAATTTTAAAAATCTGCCACCAAATGAATATAAAAGTCGATTGCAAATCTAAATCTGGTAAACAAATCAATCATAAAAATATAAGTCTATTACCGATAAATATATCTGTCTCAAAACTTTGACTACTCTGAAAAAAAACTGATGATTTCAAAAAATCGGTTACTACTTTTGGTAGACTAAACTTGATAAATCTATCAACAATTCTAAATCTACCAAACAAATCTGTCAGCTTAAAAAATCTGTCAAAATACAAAAGTCTGCCGCCAAATACATGGCAGATATAAATTTAACAGTTTATTTTATCAGACTTATATTCTGATAGATTTTTTTTTAATTACATAAATCTGTTGTCCGAGTTTTGTTAATAATTTTAAATGGTATTTTTGTAAATTTACTTTTTCATTATAACTATAGATGAGGTTATTTTCGTCTTTAAAAATTTTCTGATAATTTTAATTTTTTATGAATTATCCTAATAATTTCTAAACTAATTTGAGTCATTGTAGTAAACTTCCCTAAATAAAAAGGAGTCAAGATTAAAAAAAGGATCGGATTTATTTGTTACATGGCTGGACTGGGCCAAAACCCTTATTTTACCATCCCTAAATATAAGTCGTGGTGGCCGAATGAAACTAGCTATCTGAGAATGTTGGAAATATTACTTCTAAAGGATTGAACAAGAATACCGTAAAAGTATATAAAAAAACGATGGCAACAGTTGAATCGAATGGTCCCCAATATAGTTACATAACAAATAGTAATCTGGAAATCTTGATTGCAAAGTAGAAAAAGATTCCAACAAAAGAAGTCAAAATGGGCAGAAAAGAAACAGCAACGTCCAGTCTCTTTTCACCTACCTACAAACTCTAGTTCCAGTTGAATATCTCACTCAGGGAGCTCCAAGTACCTGAGACAGCTAGAACGAAGCCCAATAGCACGATCCCAGAATTCAAAGTCCGTTGCTTCCACCCTATTTCGTCTTTGAAGACAATCAGATGAAACAAAGCAGGCAACACGAAGCCCAACGCACAGCAGACGCTGCTTCCCACCAATGACAAAAAATCTGCAAAGTTTGGCACCAAGAGAGCCACCAGGGTCACTGCTAAGACGAGTAGCCATCTGAGCCACACGCAGTACATACCACTCCAAAAACGTCTCTCAACGATCTCAAACACAGGGTTCATCATGAGTGGGAAGGTGAAAAAGAGGTTGATGCAGAGTCCCAGCTTCACCAGGCTACTCACCAGTCCTGGCCCCAAGTTGGCTGTGATTATATCCATTGTTTCATCCCCAAAGGCCATGTAACCTAACACACCGAAAGCTCCGAAAATCAACGCGATGAATCCCATGCTGAGCGCCAACACTTTGCCAAACTTTTCCTTGTCCTTCATCTCAGATTCGAGGGGCAAAACCATCCCCACCCCTTCAAAGGCGTAGACAGCCACTCCCATCCCATAGAAAAAGACTGACATGCCACCAAAGGCAACCACGTCAGGCCTTTGCTCCACTGCAATCTTCACATCGTCGACAATCACCACCGCCATTGCGCCAAGATCAACCACGTCGGCGAATATGCTCAGAGGTGCCAAGTGAGTGAGCGTCTTGATGGAGTTCAAGCCCAGCTGAAAAGGAAAACATCCCCATATGTAGAGACTCTTAGGGGACACGTGTCTCAGGGCCAGAGTGGTGGTTGGGTTGAAGAGATTAGCTGACGTAGTACCGATAAAGATGAGATATCCGACACAGAAGCCTGCCTGTGACAAGATAATAAGAATGTCAACGAGGAACCTCCCGAGTGGGCCGCAGACGGCGAAACCAAGGTCTCCAAAAGAACCGATGTTGGCGACACCGAGCTTGCGGCGGATGCGAACGAGAAGCATCATGCAGTGGGTGATCAAAGCGGCTACCGAGAAGAGCGTGATCACACCCATGAGCCATCCGGTACGCTTGAAAGCGTAAGGAAGACCCAGAACCCCAGCCCCGACGATAGCAATAAAGACATTGGCGAAGGTCTTGAACTGGCTCGATAAAGGTCTTTCCTTCCCGAGAAGGGGTGTGTCCTCTCTCGCCGGTCCCATGTTTTCGCCAAAAAAAGCCAGAGATTGGGGCTCTCTCGAAAGAAATCAGATTGATGGAAATAAGATAGATGGATGAATGAGCGGCATTCGCTCACTTTTATATACCACCTGAATACAATCTTCTATTAAAAGCAGTCTCCCTCTCCATCGTAGCTTCAATTTACTATAATCAATCTCTCTCTCTTCATTTAGAGATATTACTGTTTATGGAGGAAGAAAGATGGCGAGAATTTCTTGTCTGCTTTCATGATCATCTACAACATATTCCTTCGTCTCAGTCACTTCACTGTTTCTCCTCTCTTTTTTTTTGTTTTTTAAATGCTAAATCTATCAAGTTCAATATTATTACCAGGTGGTCGTCTAAGACTGATCTGATACCTTTTCTGGGTCTTGTCTTATATATAGTTCCTCTGGCATATCCTTACTATGCAACATAGATCTGACATGTGTTGGTTGGGCACCCCCACTAAAAAAAGATGATGATAGGATAGATAGGATGTGTTTCAAAAAAAAAGGATAGATAGGATAGATAAGAAAACTAGTTTGGGATCGGCGATCACCTTGGCAGCTGCTTTCCTGGATCAAATTCTTCATTAAAATTTTGGTTCTCACTCTTAGCTTCACATCTTTGGTGTATGATCGGCATCCCACTCACGTTCTTCTACTCTTGTGTGGTCACTTCGTCTGGTTACAAGTCTCCGATCAGGGTTTTTCCTCCCTAATTAAAGGTTTCCTCCGATCTACGTTACGATCTCATTGGAGTTTCGATTGTAACTCGGTTGCAACATTCTTTGTTGGTGAGATTGACAGAGAATCTATCTCTCATAGCAGGCCAACGATCGCTGTGCTCAATGTTTCTTTCTTGTCATCAACACTCATCAGATGCTGAATCTGGATTTATCATATATCAGCACAACTGCATCATCTGATCATCTACCTGATCATCTCATTATTTGTCAAAAGGGATGCTTAATAGTCGGATACACACGATGGAACAACAAAGCATGACGGTATTGCATCTAATCCTAGATTCGCTAGTCAACCACCTAAAAAAAGTTTTTAAAGCTAAATTCAGATGTAACGCTAGACTGAATGTGCTTGTTTCCTTTCTTCTGTCTCTGTCTTAGCTTATATACTCCTCCTTAAGTCGGTGGCCATCCATTTTCTCGCATATTGGATCTAATATTCTTTCCATTTTTCTTGGATCCTTCCTCAACTCCAAGATTCATGTTTATCCTCTTTGCAAATTTTTCTTTTCCCTCGTTGCTTTCTTATTCTTCTCCGAGCAAATAAACCGCTATTGATTTTAGGCTTTCAAAATATTTTAAACTGTGGCGGGCCATTTCGTTTTAAGCTGTTTTTTATTATCTGCACATGTGGCATATTAGAGCAGAATTATTGTAGGTTTCTTAGGACGGAGTTTTTAGCATAATATAAGAACGGTCTTTTAACTTTTAACTAAGAAAAACTAAAAACCGTCTCTTAAATATTTTAACTAAGAACCGTCTCTTAAATAAGAAGTTAAGAGACATTTATTATATTACGCTAAGAATTCCACCCTAAAAAACCCACAATAATTATGTTCTTAGGCGCCATATTTGTTCGTACATTTTAGTCAGTGGTTTGCTTGTTTAGATTCTCATATTTCACTAAGTGATTATGTTACCACTCCTTTTCTTCTTCTTTTCAGGTCAGTCGGACGACTGGTTAAACATGTGGATTTTAGTATGTTGTGATGTTCATGATTTTATTTCAGTTTTATATGAATTTTTGCTTTGAAATATTTTATTATTGAATTTTAAGTGTTTTCTTTCGGATTTCTTTTATTAAAAGTTTTGATATTTACTTTTCTGTTAATTAAGTTATTTAGATCATTCGTTGAAGAATGATTAAGTGTAAGAAATTAAAATATTAATAAAGATTATAATTGAACATTTAGAGTTAAGTGAGATAGACTTTAACGTTACAAGCCGTTTTTGTGAGAGAGAAGGATCGTACAAAACTCTGTCCAGAAAATAATAAGAACCGAAACAAACTTGAATCAGAACGAGATAGGAAAAAACCGGTGTTTATGTTACAAAGAGCTAATGGTACGTAGTTTCAGTTCTGAATTTTGCTTCATTTATCTGCTAGGTGAAAAACAAAAACAAAAACTAGTCGTGCTTACACTTTATAAACTAGTGACATAGCAGCTAATCAAATCATGCAAATTCAGATATTCTCACGGCATTTCAAGTATGTAGTCAATTACAAAATATTTTAAAAATAACACAATCGATCATTGGGGTTCGACCTTTGAAGCTGGGAAATTCCCACTGTATTGAAACGAGTCCTTTCCATACGGATCACCGGATCCTTTGCTTGCTTCCTCGTACGTTCTCGAAGAAGATGCTGAATCAGCGTTCGGGTTTAAACCCGCAAGCTGCATTATATTCTCAATCTCTTTTACAACCTCACCCATCGATGGTCTATTCACTCCTTCCTCTTCCACGCATCTCAAAGCCAAATCTACATACTTCTCAAACCCTTTAAGATTGCTGCTGCTTGCGATGATCGAAGTGTCCAACAGTTCTTGGAGGTCATACAAACTTCTGGACTTATTCATCTTTGTCTTTACCTCTCTCACCACGTATTTACCTCTCTCTATTGGACTTTTACCAGTTAACAGCTCAAGCATCACCACACCAAACCCGTACACGTCACTTTTCTCGGTCAATTGATTTGTCATGTAATACTCAGGATCCAAGTAGCCCTAATTACAGAGAGATACTTGAGTTTAAATATATATGAGAGAGAGAGAGAGTGAGTGAAATATTATGTTTGATTCTCTACTCACCATAGTTCCTTTCACCTGTGTTGTCACATGTGTTTTCTCAGGGTCTCCCACAATTTTGGAAAGGCCGAAATCAGCAACCTTAGCAGTAAGATTTTCATCAAGTAATATATTGTTTGATTTGATGTCTCTGTGTATAATTGGAGGATCAGCAAGCTCATGAAGATAAGCAAGTCCCTTCCCTGAACCAAGTGCTATTTTAAGCCTTCTTGTCCAATCAAGTCTAATCCCACTCTTACCTTCATTATTACAGTATTCAGCATCCAAAACTAGCAAAGAGAGAGGAGGTTTGGTATACTACCTGATAGACTGTCTCGAAGAGATCCATTTGGAATGTACTCGTAAACCAGCATTTGTTCACTTCTATCGAAACAGAAGCCCAAGAGTCTGACAACATTCTTATGATGGACTCTTGAAAGAAGTTCAATCTCAGTTTTGAACTCCAGACCTCCTTGCAAAGATCCTTGTTGGGCTCTTTTGATCGCTATGATTTGTCCAGAGGGAAGAATCCCTCTGTAAACCTGTTTCACAATCAGAATTGGGATCAGAATGTCAACGAAGGCCACGTATCATTTCAACTGATTCAATTGCAAAGACAAAAACCTTGCCATAACCTCCACCCCCAACATCATTTGCCTCTGAAAAGTTATCTGTACATTTCTTTAACTCTTCAAAAGTAAAAGCTTTTGCACCCATTAGCTGTGGAGCACCGATACTGCTCTTACTCGTATTCCACTTGGCTGAAACATACAAAAAGAAGACGCCAGTATTATACGTCTTAAGGGACAGATCTTTGGTAGTAAACCTCTATTCCTCTTACCAAAAGGATTGTTTTGCTCAGTTGCTCTGTCTGCTCTCTTCCTTTGCTTTAGAGCGTAAACCCCAGCTAAAGTTAACAACAACAGAAGAACCACAGCACCAACTGCTGCTCCGATTATAGTGCCCATGTTTATTGAGCTGGAAACTCCTCCATCTGTGGCAAAAATGGCAGAGCAACTAAGCCATATTGATCAATACAGATTCTGTTTGACTGTGTGTGTTGATCATACCAGAGAATTGATTGTAAGGATTGGCTCTGAATATGTATGGGCCAAATCTAGGAGGAGGTTTATATGTCTGATTGCTAAAGGCAAAATTAACAAGTGACATTCCTCTCTCATCAAAACTCTCTCTGCCTAACGGAAAGACTAAGAGATCTATTAGAAGCTGATGATCGGTAGCGTTCTCTCTTATGTTTCTGACGGCTATGGAGCCCACAGGATAATTCGACTTCTTAAAGAAATCTGATATAGCCTTCTGGAGAATAACGAAGTTGGTGGAGTTGAACAACCCTGAGAAGGAAGGAGAACTGAAGTGGAGTGTTCCTGTGATTGGATACGCGCAAGAGCACGTGGGACTTGCTTCCCTGCCCTGATCACAAGGAGCGCATGTTGGTGGGATTGTAGAATATGAGGTATTGGGTGGGATTGCTGAGCAATAACTTGGCCTGTTACCCAACTCCTGGCACACTGGATTATCTGCCAACCTGTAGATTTATAAACAGACATAGGCAAACGATTGATTAAAAAAAAAACATTTTGATTTCTGATTAGGATACATACATTACTTGGATGCGAGAAGATGGTTGTTTATAAAAATCTATGTTGTTGTATTGTAAATCAACAAACTCCAACTGGTTGCTAAAGCTGGTTCCAAAATCTAACGTTGAATCTATCTGATTTGTCTTTAGGATACTGCAAGTCAAAAAGCACAATAAGTACATATCTCACAACATGAGTTTATTTTCTGTTCATGTATTGTTTGACTTACACAGTCTGCAACTGAGCAGGGCTGAAAAATGAGTTTGGTATCGAACCATTAAGTTTGATCCCTTCCATCCTTCTGCAAAGGAGAAGACCATTTGTTCTTAGATAGTTTAAACATGTAGATCAAGTAGAGGAAAAGAGATGAGTAAAATTCTCATACAATGTTGCCAAGGAGCGTAATGAAGAGATCCATGATGGAATAGGTGAGGATTCTAAAGTGTTATTGCTCACATCTCTGTTCAAAAAAAGCAAATCACATGATGGCATTAGATTGATTGAGAATGAAGGCTTGATAAGATTAGTAATGGTAAACAGATATATTATTAAAAACTTTCAATGTGTAGAGACTGGTCAAGCTGGTTAAATTTGGAAGAGTGCCAGTAAATTTGTTGTTTGCCAAGTACCTGAAAATGAATTCAACTTAAAATCTCTACCATTTTTGATTTATATCTACAAACATGAGCACAACTTTAGTTGCTCACTTACAGTTCTTGAAGACTTGTGAGATTATTAAGACTTGTAGGAATATTGCCAGTTAGTTTATTCCTATCAAGGCGTCTGTAACGGAGAGTAAAGCATAGTATGAGAATAACAATTAGGGATAAATAAAAAAATTTGAACAAAGCTTTACTACTTACAACACTGTCAACGTTTTAACGAGGCTGAGGGTGTCCGGTACATTGCCCGTGAATTGGTTTCCATCAAATAGCCTATGGATAAAATAACAAACAATACAGTCATTTTGTTAGTTACAAGTCTCAGATTGTGCAAACTCTTAACTTCCATAAGTAATATGAAGCTTACACATGTATCAAAGTCATGTTTGAACTGAAAAGGTTTTCTGGGATATGGCCCGAAAGCTTGTTTTTTCCAAAATGGCTGAAGGAGAAAGTGAAGGACAGTCAGACTAATTACTATAATACTAAAACGAGTGGTTACACACCAAAAAATTTTAAGATAGAAAGATTTGGGTGTTACAAAAAAATAAAAAAATAAAGATTTGGGATTAAATATACAAATGCTTAGTTTGAAGAAGCATATCAAGTCCAGGTGAAGAAGTCCCATTAGAAACTGGAAGTGTTCCTTCAATCTGATTGTCAGCTATATCAAACCAATATAGTTTCGATAACCGTCCAATGGAAGCCGGAATTGTTCCACTGAATTGATTTAAATTTAGGGAGCTGTATTGAGGAAACACACAAATTAATACTGATGTCTTTAGAGAGGCTTGAGAGTGAAAATTGAAAAAGAGACAGAAAAAATCGTACAGATATATAAGTTGTTCTAATTGTCCAATGGATTCAGGAATTTGACCAGTGAAACTACATCCCACAAGGATCCTGGAGAGTAAGAAACAGTTAGCTAAAATAGGAAATGAGACAATGAGATATTTAAGTTGTGCTACAGATCCCAAGATTATGTTTGCCTACATGTTCTTCAACTTCTTAAGTTCACCAATATTTGGTGGAAGTGGTCCCGTCAATCCAGTGTTGTATGACAAATCCCTACAAACGTTAGATCATAAGATTAAAAAATAAATCCATTTCTAAGTAAAGAAAGAACAGAAAGAAGAAGAAATGAATACAAGATCTGCAATTCAGATAAAGCTACAATATCCCCCGAAAGCTTTCCTTCCACGTTAAGGTTACCTAGTGATCTGCAACAAGCAACAACACTGTAAAAAATCCGCAGAGGTTTATTGGAAGAAGCAGAAACAAATTACAAATAACAAACAAGTCTTTACATTGAAATGACGCGGTCACTGCTACATGTAATTCCAACCCAGCTAGTTCCACAAGGATCAGCGCCTTCCCAACTACTTGGAGGCTTGGTCCATTCAGCTTTCAGGGCTTGCAAAGCAGAAGCTGCACCAAAATTTCAAACTATTCAGATGTTCTGAAAATTTTATATCTAAAAACAGTGATCAGCACCTATCTGATGATACTTACCGTCAAAACCATTTGTGAGAGCAGAAACAGAAAAAAATTTGAAGAAAAGGAAGATCAGGAGCATAACGGCTCCAATTCTTGAACTCATCTTCAGTCCGACAATGTAACTATTTTCTGTTTCTACTGCTTCTAATTGTATCTAAAAGAAAAAATTCATGTGGTCTACACAATTTATGAAAGAACTTCTTTAATAAAAAATTTACAGCCTCGCTTTCAAAGATTATAATGTTTACAAAAGGACTTCGAACAATTTAATTAGAAACATACAAAAACAGGGAGCGGACCATAAGAAACTAGGTCAATTTGAGAAAAGTTTCATTTCAGTAGGGTAGCGGGAAGGAACAAATCATGAACAATACATCAAAGAAAACAAATGAGTTGTCGTGCTGCAAACGGCAAACCTACTGTGGGACCTCTTTATATCTACTATTACGGTAAACCCACGCTTCACGTGGAAATTTGTTCTATTCTATTTTCTGTTAACATTTGTTTTTAAATGATTTAGTGTCATATTTTGGGTGGATCATTATTTTTGAAGATTTTTTCTTTTAAAAATCAACTTTTTCATTTGAACTTCGAAATCAGTTTCGTTAATAGTAAATAAGTTTTCTAATACAATTATTAAGATTATATATTAATAAAGTTATCATCAATACTATTAAAAGAGAAGGAGTTCTAATAAATCTACCTATACAAGGTTATTTGGACTCTTTCATTAGATTTAAATATTGTTTTGGTATTACCTTATATGTTTATAACAATAAGTTAGTCATAATATTATCCTTTCCTTTAGTGAGTTACAATTTAATTTATCAAATCATTACTTTAATCAATTTAATAATGTATTATACAAAATAGTTGGTTGACTACAGCACGAACCAAAACAATAATTGGATCATCTCTCCAGTAAAATATTATGTCACCTGTCATTTTAGCAGCTTTAGTAATGTATTTACGTTCAAAAAATGCATACTTAAAATCACACTGTCATCACATTTTGATTCATTATATAAGTAGATTTCTAATTCCATATTTTCAACATGCTATCATCGTACTATATGGGTTTATCTGGCACAACACAAACTACTGTAATTACTACGTTTACTTACAATGATAAAAACTCTAAAAAAATTAACAAAAGGAAAAACTCTAAAAAAAATTGAGATCAACATAGATGATTTTAATAAACTGTAAAAAAGCTCGTGTTGGTATGATATGGAAAAAAGCGTAACAGACCATTTAACTATAATAATTTAATATAAAGCTTAAAATCTACTATTACCTAATGATCAAATACTTCTCAAAATTTTCAGATGACTGAATATTTTTAATTGAGATCTTTAGATATTATTTGGATTTTATTTAAACTAAGATTAGTGGATCTTACTAAATATCTAACAACTTTGGCAAAAAGGAACTCTGATAATATACTTGCATGATCTCATTATTTTTCAATATACTGAAGCATAAAATCTATGTGAAATATAGTCTCATATTCTTTATAAATGCAATATCCCAAAATATCCACATATAAATTTCAAAGTATCACAAATTTTCTATAATTATTTACTGAAGATTTTCCGCGGTTTAGTATAAACTTAAAGAAGCTATTGTATCATCAAAATCAAAAGGACTTGGACATTTTACTCGGACCCGAAAATCCGAACCCGAACCGATTCAAAAGTTTTCGTTGCAAAACCAAACTGAAAATTTAAAGTATCTATTGGATCAAAATATTTTCTACCCGAAAGTATCGGAACCGAAAAAACCAAACCGAATAGACTCGGCCCGATAAAAAACGACTAATACCTCAATTAGATACTATGATTTTTTGTGTTCTATTTTCTATAAATATTTTATGATTTAGTTAAAATATCTTTTTGCAAACAATATTTGTTATAATTTGGTAACATTTTCAAGTAATATGAAGTTTTAAATGTAAAATTCAGAGATTAAAAACATTTTGTTTTAATTATTAATAGTTTGTTTTATGTTATTTTATTAAATTTTAAATATATAAAATAATTCGGCTAAATTTGATAGGGTTTGGGTATTTCATGTACTTTTAAGATCTGAAAATACTTGAATTTGATCCGGATTTGAAAATTAAGGGTATTGTACATGTATTTTAATTATAGACCCGAGAAAAACCGACCTGGACCCGAGAACAAAATCTAATTTTTTAGTTCGGTTTATATAACATCAGTTTTTGGTTTTTTCGATTTTATGCCAAAAACTGTAAATATATTTATATTTATAATATTTTTTTAATTTAACATTATATTAGATATCAGTTTGCTAAATCATAAATATTTTTAGTTTTTAATTAGAACATTTTTCTGTTTTATTTTACTATTTAAAATAATTAGTAAACATAATCATTTACTAACAGTAATAATTTTCATAAAATTAAAATAAGAAAATTAGTTATACCTTAATATCATTAAATGGATAAATATTAGCACATATATTTGTCTACAAAAATTAAAATTTATGTATTATATAATTTTATAAAAATAGAAAATAACTTTTAACTTAAAAAATATTAAATTACTAAAATTAAAATTTTTAATATGAATAATATCATTAAAATTAATTATATATATTGATTATAGTATATATATAATTATATTACTTTATTTTAATTAATCGGTTTATTCGGTTTGATAGGTTTATATACTAAAACCATACTCATATACTGCTGTTTCTTAAAAATAATATTCATTCGGTATATTCAGTATTACCAAAACCAAACTACTTGCTCTATTTCAGGTAGGTTTTAATTGATTCGGTTTTACCGAATTGAATATCCTCTTGAAGATTATATACAATATATATATATAAGTTAAACAAACACCCGCACAGATGTGCGGGTCAAAATCTAGTTAAGATCGATAGCGGAGCCAACATCTCTAGATATATACACAAACAACTTTATTTACAATAATCATATGGATGATCATCTTATGGAGATGAGTAAACTAAACATAAATTTGTATACATATTTTTTATAAAATTCACTACTCCCTCTGTTTCAAAATAATACATATTTTGAAATTTTCACACTTTTTAATAAAACATATTAAAACTTAGTTATTAATGCATAATTTTTTATTATTTTATATTCCCTATATTTCTAAACCAATAAGATTTCAAGAAATACAATTAATGTTTTTGAGATTCACAAATTTTCATAATTAGTTGACAAAAAGTACATTGAAAATGTGAAAATACATGTTTTTGAAACAAAACAATTTTCTAGAACATACATCTTTTAGGAACGGGGAGAGTATTATACTTTAAAACCATTATTTAACTACCCTTTATTTATGTATTTTCTGTATTTTATAAAGAATTAAATTTTCAAAAGTTATATTTTCATGACAAATTATTTTAAAGATTTTTATATAAATTTAAACATTTACCTTTATTGATAAAGTTTTTATTAATTCCACATATGTTAGATATGGCTCGAAATGTTTGTTTAATGTTGTGTTATTTATGAGCCTATTAATAAATTTAAGATGGACTGGATCAAAAGATTTCTTACAGGTGCTTCGGGAGAGAGAATGAACATCATCCTCTGTTTAAATATATTTTCTATATAAATATTTATTTTTGGCAAAATTATGAAAATATATTAATAACTCACATATTTATTTTTAATATTACAAAATTATAAATGTATTTCTTTTTAATATTACAAATTCTAGAAATATTATTAGTTTTATGTTTTGAAAATTATATATCTAACAAAATTTTCTCTTAATTTTATAGAATTTGATTTAATATATTTTAACCAAAATAAAAATATTTCCAAGATTATAATTTTAAATATTATTAAATAAAAAATTTAATATAAAAATTTATGTATTTTATCTTAATTTTTACATATAATTATAGTTAAAAATTATTTCAATTATAATTTTAAATTTTAAAACTTTTAATAAAACATATTAAAACTTAGTTATTAATGCATAATTTTTATTATTTTATATTCCCTATATTTCTAAACCAATAAGATTTCAAGAAATACAATTAATGTTTTTGAGATTCACAAATTTTCATAATTAGTTGACAAAAGTACATTGAAAATGTGAAAATACATGTTTTGAAACAAAACAATTTTCTAGAACATACATCTTTTAGGAGCGGGGAGAGTATTATACTTTAAAACCATTATTTAACTACCCTTTATTTATGTATTTTCTGTATTTTATAAAAATTAAAATTTTCAAAAGTTATATTTTCATGACAAATTATTTTAAAGATTTTTATATAAATTTAAACATTTACCTTTATTGATAAAGTTTTTATTAATTCCACATATGTTAGATATGGCTCGAAATGTTTGTTTAATGTTGTGTTATTTATGAGCCTATTAATAAATTTAAGATGGACTGGATCAAAGATTTCTTACAGGTGCTTCGGGAGAGAATGAACATCATCCTCTGTTTAAATATATTTTCTATATAAATATTTATTTTTGGCAAAATTATGAAAATATATTAATAACTCACATATTTATTTTTAATATTACAAAATTATAAATGTATTTCTTTTTAATATTACAAATTCTAGAAATATTATTAGTTTTATGTTTTGAAAATTATATATCTAACAAAATTTTCTCTTAATTTTATAGAATTTGATTTAATATATTTTAACCAAAATAAAAATATTTCCAAGATTATAATTTTAAATATTATTAAATAAAAAATTTAATATAAAAATTTATGTATTTTATCTTAATTTTTACATATAATTATAGTTAAAAAATTATTTCAATTATAATTTAAATTTTAAAACTTTTATTTTTGCACATCGTGCAGGAAAACACCTAGTTTAACTAAAAGAAAACAGAATGAATGAATTTGTATTAGTCATCTATCCACGATAAAATTCGAAAGTTATATTTAATGGATTCGGCAAAGTCAATACCTCTAGTAGTTAATTGATGCGATCAACAAACAAAATGAAAATTTTCATAAACTTCTTCACGGGTTGGACAAAAGGTTTTTAGCTTTCTATGTCATTGTTGAATCGAACACTTTTGTAAATCGTAAATCCTAAACCCAAAACTCTAAATCGTAAACCTTAAACCTTAGCATAATCGTTTTTTTCCAGCTATATGACTTTTTTAATTTTAATATTTTTTCTATTAATCTAACATGACACTTTGATTGGTAATAAGAGGTAAGGTGAATTTGAATTCACTACAGGGGTGAATGCAAGTTTTTTTATTTATATTCGATCTATTTCCTCTTTTTCTAGACTTAGACTATTTTTCCGGAGAACTTATAACCTCTCTTTTACCCATGCTGTAATAATCACCTTTCAATCTATCAAAGTTTTATAAAGACATTGTTTTCTTCTTCAAAGAGTCTTCGAATTATTTCGTCTTTAGTGATCCATTTGTTGCTACTGATCTTTGGATTATGATTTATTGTGTGATTGGAGCAAGTCTTGTTCAACACCGATTGAGAGAGTCAGTCACACCCACAAATTAATTTATATATATAATATCATTTAAATTAAAATATATACCATATACAAATACATAAATATCTAAATTTTTAAATTTGTATTGAACACGTATTTAGAATTTGATGTTTTAGTTTCAAAATTTGCTTTAAATTTTTAAAAACGATAATAAATTATTAGAAGTATAAAAAGTCTCATATTTGTTGTGAATCAAGAGAAAAATAAATTGGTTGTTCTCATTATTATTTCATAGACAGCAATACATATATATAGGAATAGACAATTAGGGTCTAGAACCTTCTAAAACATGGGTTTATGGGCGTATAATGAACATCCACATAACACTCTCCCTTGGATGTCTATTATATATACAAAAATATTTTCTAAAGCGCATAAGATGCTGCCGTAATAAAAAATTTACCAGCAAAATCCAGTGGAAAAAACCCATGGTTAAGGGGAAAAGAATGCAGCATGCATCTACTCCCTCTGGTGAGAACATAACTTGATATATATTAGACGAAGAATCTCATGTGATGAACTGACTTCTTTTTAGTCTTGGGTGCCGGTCCAGTTCTTTTGGTAAATTTGACACTCTTTACTGAAACTTGAATATCTTAATGACCATAGCACAAAATGACTTCAAACTATTTGAAATTTAAAGTTAGCATCCACATTTAACATTAGGAACATGTATAGCTCTGGTAAGATGGGAATATCGAGCGATATTTTGAATGCCATATGATATTAGGTATTCTGAGACAGCTTGTATATGTCCTACGAAAACAGCCATATCTCGGGTTCTATCATCAGCAATGACTTGATTCAAATTGGAGATGAAAATAGTCTCAAAGCTCTTTTATTCTGGACACAAAGTTCATATTTAAATTCCATCTAGAAGGTCTTTTTTGATTGGCAAACTTTCAACCTTCAATCTATCTCGCAAATGTAATGTGTTCATGCATTGACTCTTTGTCAAGTATGATTGATCTTGATCATTCTCTACTGCTTCTATTAATTTCAAAAATACACTGGAAGATTGATAGATCCTCATCACTAAAGTGATAACATTCTTCTTCTTCCTAGCGAAACAGTCCTTCTTAATGTGACCTTTCTTGCAGTATCCGCAAGTTAGCTTTGACCTTGACCTGGACCTTGACTTTTTATTGAAATTCCTACACTTGAAGCTATCTCTTCTTTCTGGTCTTCCTCGTGTGATGTATGCATCACCGGACCTCTGTGATCTTGATGAATCCTTAACCTTGCGGCATTGGTAACGTCCTCAATAGTCAGTTTATCCCTTTCATACTTCAATGATCCTTTACCTGGTTGTACTGAGATGGAAGAGAACTCAGGAATAGCATGGCTTGCGCCTCCTATGAAACGGAAACATTTACATAACCTGAAAACTAACTTCAAGAAATCATCTATGTTCTCATCAATAGACTTACTCTATTATCTTGAATGTATATAAAATATGTTGCAGATGAATTCTATTAGGTAGGGTTTTGGAATTATTCAACCTTTCAAGTGCTAACCAGATTGTAGCTACCGTTGTATATTCTTCAAGTTTCTGCAGTATATGATCTCCAAGATTTAAGATGATCATGTTCATCGTCTTCTCCGCTCTCTCAGACTATGTATTACCCGCACATCGCTTGTTTTGTGTGGCATATTAGGCGCCATATTTGTTTATATATTTGAGTCAGTGGTTTGCTTGTTTAGAATCTCATATTTCACTAGTTGATTCTCATGTTACCACTCCTTTTTCTTCTTCTTTTCAGGTCAGTCGGACGAGTGGTTAAATATCCGGATAATTTAGTGTGGGGTGATGTTCATAATTTTATTTTGGTTTTAAATGAATTTGTTTCAAAATATTTAACTATTGATTTTAAGAGTTTTCTTTTGGATTTCTTTTATTAAAAGTGTTGATATTTTATTTTTCCATTAATTTAGATCTCTATAATATTATTTGAGAAGTCAGTTTCCTACGTGTCGCGATCACGTTAACTCTCACGATGGTTGTTTACATTGATACCTTTAGTGAATTAAAAATACTATATTTAAATACTATTATTGAATTTTTATTTAGTTTCCTTTATAAAAAATTTCCAAATAACATATATAATAAAAAGGAAACGTTTATAAAGTTAAAAAACGAATTTAAAAACGAAATTATATGTATAAATAATAAGATTTCATTAAAAAAGAAAGTTCACAAAAATAGTAATATTCCATTTGAATTTAAAATAATATATGTAACTCAATATACTCATAATATGAGTGACTCGACTAATCCAACTTAGATATAAAATCATATATTTAACAACAATAAGAAAATATAATTTCGTAATAATAATAATTTATTTTATAAATATAAATTATAGGAAGACTCAAAAGACATTAACAAATGAAAATAAAATATTAACCAACTGTTACAATTTAGTTCTTTTGTAAAATTTATATTTATGCATGAGACTTCAGAATAATATCAATACACTAACTTACATAATTTGGAATAAAACATTTTAGTTTATTTTTTATCTCATTCTAATATCTTATGTTATACATAATCTTCCTAATATATATTTACATATCTAAGAAAACAACCAACCTAAATGCAAATAAGAAAATTAATCAAAATTTTAATAAATTTAGTATAAAAAATATTATAGTTGAATTCAGAGAAATAGATGCAATCCAATATACTCAAATGATAGTTAAATCGACTAGATCTAATCTAACATATCTAAAATCATATATCTAACTAAAGTAATATAATATTATTAATATATATTCTGCATAAAAATTATAAATTAATTTAAAATCAAAATTGAATAGCAATAAACTATTTAATATATATTTACTTTATAAATATTTATACCCGTGCTCTGGAAAATCACCATGTATTAATTAAAGAATGATCAAGTGTAAGAAATTAACTAATATTAATAATGGGGAAACTTGGAAACTTTCTCTCTCTGCCTCTCTCAACTCTCCAGAACTTTCCGCCCATCAAAAATCACTGTCTCCGGCCAACGTCGGTTTCTACCGGCGTTGCGCCTTGTCTATAGTTTTATTTTCTGTTTTTTCTTCCGGCGGTGGTCGGAGCATGTTCCGGTCTTAATCCGGGTTATTTCTTCCTCCGTCTTGTATGGATCTAAGCTCCGATTTATTTCGGTTTTTCATTTCAGTTCTTTTATCGCACCTTCATCCTTTCATGCTTAAATCCCTTCCGATCTAGTTAAGAAAGGGCCATTCCTAAGTGATTAGTCGGATCTTCGCTTTCACCAATGCTTGTTTCCTCTTTCATGAGATTGTAAATCCTTACTTCTCGGCGATAGAAGGCTTTAAGTGGACGAAGACTCAAGATGATGCGATTAGTTCGGGGCAGAGTATAAAGATGCAGGTCTCTGGTCGTGTTTTGACGGAGCTTTGTTGAATACTCCAAAACGACTCACCGAGAGTTCCTTCTAGGTGTTAGAGTACAGATCCACTTAGTCCCTTAGGCGATTCAAGGCGAGGGTTTCTTAGAAATGCAATTAAGAGAATTCAAAAGCTAGGGGTTTCACGGTGAGAATGGCACAGCTCTCGTAAGCACCGTCGCTGCTGATGTCAACAATCTGGAAAGCGGTGAAGATTCTCGGCGATGATGTCATGGTTACATCATGAATGACGTCATTGGGAAAGCTCTAGACTACACCACAAACGAATTACACGTGTTTTCATTTAAAGATGCTATTTTGCTTGTATGTGTAACTAGGGTTGGCCCTCCCTACGGGCGGGAAGTTATAAAGAAAAACTATTTTATTTGAATATATAGGAATTTTGAAGCATTTAAATCAGTGTAGATTGAAAATGATAATATGATATCATCAAGGAACAAATAATGTTTAGATATCATCAAGGAACATATGTGTGAATTATAAATTTTCATGGGATCGTTTTTTTCAGAATGTAAGGAGATTTTGGATCTTAGAGCCGTTGCATTTGGTTAAATTTATAAAAAAGTATTTAAAATGGTTCGAAAGAGAGAAGTGTTCAGTTTTGATTTATGCTGGTAAGCTAATTTTATTTGTTTATTTTACTTATATGAACGATCATGTTTCATCTATGTATTTTTTGTCTGGTTGTTGTATTTTACCGATTTTTTTTTACTTCCACTTTTATAAAAGAATTATGGTAGAGTTTTTTTCTCAATTATTATACCGTATAGATAAATGTCAATGTCATACAAAAATTATTGATGCTTGGCGAAGATATTGTAGCCTAATGTCCGTGTTGTTTTAAAGTTTAGTTACTCTTATTTTCTTGCTATATGCTTTTTTTTTTTTGCTTAATAGGTTGTAGTTACTGAGCTAGTTATTGATTAACCTACTATATATCTATTTTACATTTCATTCACTATGTTTGTAAACTTAACAACGATTTAGGGTGTGGGTTGTCAGTTGTTCTTTGACGGAGTGTTAGTAATTAATAACTTTTGCATATTTGAGTTTGATAATAAATTGTTCACAAAACATGCAACTAACGAAATCTATGGGTTTTTAATGAACATAGAATTGTCAAAGATCTTTGGAGAAAAATGACGTGAAAGGTAATAGATTGAGAACTCAGAATTTGCTAGAACTCTTGTTTAGCTACTTGGCTGTCTTTCTTTTGATGTTCGGCGAGAAGTTTTTTTTTTTTGGACTTTGTAGCTAGTCGAGCAGCTATTAAGTCTGCAAACTTGTAATTCCCGTTATGTGCCTTTTGTCCCACATTTTACAGGTGATGATTAATGAAACTTGGATTTTAAAAAATATACATTTGCATTTAACAAAGTAAAAGAATTGGTCTATCCGGTTCTCAGAAGAAGTTTGGACACTACAACTTTGGGGACTTTCAAATTCCTCATTTCTCTGTGGAACTACATGTGCATATGGATTAAGGTGATGGTGACCTGCAGAATGGAACTACGTGTTAGGAAACGCAGCCAAATGGTATGAGAAACGACGAATTGGTGGAAGAAGGTTTGTGACCATTTATCCGAGATATGAAGTGGGAACCTTTTTCCGAGGTGAGCTGTGTCCAAACAGGTTACTTAAAGGTGTTCGATCATGGAAACTTTATGTATGAAGTGTACTAAATCCAGAGATTAGGAACATGATTCTAAACCTGCAACTTGCCCATTCTTTTAATGTTGTGATAAAGGGGTTGTAATGTATTTATCTTTTAACCATGGCTTTTTGCTCCATAGCCATTAAATAGACTTAAAATAACGAACGAATTTACAGAATAGTTACCTTTTCATCGAGGAAAACCCAGTCCACACCCATGAGCTCTCGACCCTTTTCACATTCGTAGATTCCCCAAACCTAAGAAGACGTGTTACGACGGCCTTATTGCAACGACCAACCTTCAGATCTGATAATTGGATCTTAGTGATAGCCATTTCTGGATATTATTCTGCTGATATTTTTCACGACGAAGATTTGTGAATCCGCTCTAGGATCTAGACGACATATCTTATTATATATATAGTGCAATCATTTGATAGGGGAGGTGAAAAATCTGCATTGACGAACATGTAGTGGAGTGAATTGATTGCCACCATCACCACTATGTGTTACTTTGTCAGACTAATTGTAGAGAAACGGATCCGTCGAGGGTGACGCTTGGTTTCACAAAAGAAAGAGTAACTCACATTGTCGGTGGGCTTAAGGTATTAGGTTTCGAACCCATAAAAAATCTAGCATAAACAAAGTTTGCAATCTCTTTTTTTAAAGACATGTGTCACCTCCCAGTAGAACTAATTAATGACGTGGATCTCTCAGGAGTGAGGGAATCCTTACTTTATGTAATAAGATTCTGTTTTTGGGCTTCTCTTAATTGTTATTGTAAAACTTTCTCTACCCGGTTGGGTTTTAATGAATGATATAAACTGGTTGACAAAAAAATTAATCTAACCTATATTAAAAGGGGAATAAGATAGATGGAGAGGGTGTCCACGCAAAAAAAATCGTCTAATAGGAGGAGAGTTTTTCGGCAGGTCAGATCATTTTTCACTTTAAACAGTTTTAACGGGCCATTCATGTGGCTGATAAAAATTTTGAAAAGGCCCATTCAACTCTCCTAAACCTAATGTTGGTAGCAAGCCAGCGTCTCGACTCTTCCACTTCATCGTCAATTGTCATCGTTTCGGTTCTCTGCATAATCATGGTTTTTCTTTTTCTTTTAATGACAGTTCTTTTTCTTTTATTCATGGTTTCGTTCCATCTTCCTTTGTTTCTCCTCCTATTTAATCCTCTTCGCCGAATCTGAGTTGAAACCAAAATCTATTACCTCCATGAAATCTGTTAGATTCACCGTAAAGTATACCCTCTTCGTAAAGTCTCCCGTCTCTGACAGCTTTATTGATCGGCCTTCTTACGAAGTATCTTAAGATCTCTTCCTCCACCGGCAGCCCGGAGCCTCATCTGAGTGTCACCGTAAATGGCTTGAACATGGCAAATCAAATTGTGATCGCGTCTACAACATCAATAAGAGAGCACTCGATAGAGGCCAAACGATCTTGCTGAGCTTCTTAGGCTTCTAATCAACCATCTTTGGAAACTGGAAGCAAGAAAGAGGTATAGCATCTTACAATCTGTTTGGTGATCAATTCATAATATATGGGCTTCACATGCATTTTTTCCTGCAGCTTTTGAAATAAAGAATTTTGAGTATTGATGGTTACTCCGAGCTTGCTTAATCTGCTGTGGGTACTCATGACTACTTTTAGGGACAGGTGCGTTCTAATCTTGGTGTATGTGTATCTTTTAGCCAATAGAATGATTGGTATATGGCTGGATTAGTTATTGAGTCACGAAAAAAACAAGCTATACAAATCTATTTCTGCATAATAATTATGTTCTGATTGAACTCTTTGTGCAAATTCCATCTTTCAGTGCTGGGCAATCTCAAATGAGAAACTGATCACTACGTTGCTTCATGTTAATGCTTTCAGAGCAGAACATACGTTTTCCAAGGTCTTCAAATGCCGTGTAATTTTGGGTATTGGTTTCTTTACTCCTGTACTTATATATGAAATGATTAGTTATGTTTTGGGTTTATAAAGAGTTCTTGCATCTGGTTCTGGCTTTTATTAGCATCACGTGACAATATCAATCACAGTTGATGTGGCGAGATCTGATTTAAATTATTTTGCTTCTTTTTGTTGTTGTCTGATTTTTTTTGTTTTTGTTTTCGTTTTCTGTTTATTTTCGTTTAATATTTAGCAAATCTTTAATTCCATATGCGAGTTTATTTCATTGAACAATTCATTTAGCATGATTAATGGTCCAGATGCAATTTTCCCTAAGTGAGTATTTTCCAGTATCATTCAGAGTTCTACCATCACTTAGTTTTTCGATCAATTATTATATCATGTGTTTGTCCTTCACTTTTATGGTTTCCATTGTCCAAAATTTGTAGACATGACCTCTTAGTAATACATTCTCTTTCTTGGTTGCAAGTTGTAAGCTTTTTGGATCGACTTCTCATCTTATGTGCGATTATAATAGCTTACTGAAGAGCTCGCTAAGTTGGATGAGAAGCTCAAGTTGACCGAATTCATTATCCAAAGCAAATTTTGCTCGGTAAATCCTTCTGTTTCTGAATTATGTCACACCTTATATTTTCAATATTCAAATTTCACATAATTACCGTGTTGTAGTCTTGCTGATTTCAACAGCTTATGATAATGAGTTCTAGAATTAATAGGTTCATTTTGATTCAAAAAATATTATAGATAGTACTCTAGAAATTATGCTTGGAACACCAATAGACGTTGCTAATGTCTATGTGTTAACCATCCCTTCAAATACAATGGCAATGTTGCACCGAGCTCCATGTCTTCATCAAGAAGTTTTCATTGAGTAGGATGTGTTTCCGACAATTGATTATCTCTCTTGGTATGTGTTTTCTCAATGAATTTTACACTTCAAAACTCTTATCTGATTCAGTGTTCATGTACCAGGTTAGCTGAGAAGTGAGAACCCATATGTTGCTTTTATGGTTATTGCATTAGAGGTCACCAAGGTTGAAACCCTTACTATGGGTGAGATCTATGCCTTCCTCAAACAGTAACCCGTTCAAGTAGTTTGAAAACTGTTACAACACAAATAACCATCAAAACTTACTATGATTGATGCTTGCTCTTAACCAAATGCAGGCAGCCCTTTTAACTGCATAGCCTTTTTAACCATGGATCCCCATCATAAGATGGCAACTCCACATTGTCTGTTGGATACAATTGGCCAAACTCACAATGTCAGTGAAGGTCTCTGACTACAACTTCACATAAAAAGGCATACTATAACTGTCACAAAGATTGTCTCTCCAGTCTTGCCAGCTGTAAGAACCACCTGTGGAGATTAGTCGCCGTAGATATTGAAGGTGAGCAACTTCCCGGGGTAATTGTAACATGTAAATCTGCCTTTGGTGAAACCTTCTACGCTGGGTCTTCTGCTGGTGGAAGTGCTCTAACTGATGACAGTGAAGTAGAACAGGAAACCAAGCGTCCAATATTTAGTAACTAATACCTGTCAAATCCCTGCTCCATGTTACTTTAGTTCTGCCATTATCTATGTCAAGGTACTGTTGTCCTTATAATCATTATAATTTTTCTGCCATTACAATCATTATAATTATTTGGCTCAAAATAGCCTTCCTCGATGTAGCAGAATATTGCTTTCCGAGTGTATATCAGTTTCCCCAAGTGATGGAGCCTGTTGAGGATAACAAATCCTTAGTTTCTGGATTTGATCAAAAGGTTTTGATAGTGTTTTGAAAGATGTTAAAGCTTATGGCTTCAGTTCACATGATTAGCTGAAGATGTCTTTCAACCACGAAGTGATATGTAGAGCATCAGATGCAGGCAGAAACACAAAGACACGGTGCAATTACTCATGAATTTGGGAAATTCCGTTGCTCATTTCACTGTGGAAGATGGAACCACAGTAGATCTTATAGGTTATTATCATATTACCCGACTGATGCTGAGATTTTGAAGGCAGAAACTTAACTATAGCTTATTGTTTCCCTTTGTCTTTTTGGTTTTGTATTGAAGGTGCTAGGAGTTCAACTCTCCATTATGCTTCATGTGCCGGAGACACGCAATGCTATGGGATAGTATGTACATATATACTTTGCTTAACCAAATAATCGAACAACGTGGTTACTCTTTCTGAAAGTTTAGTGTAAAATTCAGATACGAATTTATTTTGGTATTTGTATTTACCATCTATTCATCCAAGGGTGCCTCTTTGGCTGCCATTAACTCTAATGGGTTCACTTTTTTCTCTGATTCTATGTCTGCCAACTTAATCTAACAATTTAATATAATACCACATTTTCTTTATTCATTTGGTTTTGTGGTTTTAGATAGACTCCATCTATAGGTTCTTGCTCATGGCATCAGAACTAGCTCGAACTAACACTAAACCCAACCAGAGTACAGGCACATAACCATCCACCATATATAATAGAATTGTTAAACATTAATGCTGAAAAAAGAACCATGAAAACTACTAATTTTCCTAAAAAAGAACCTCATAAAAATAGTATTTAGCAGAGAACATTGCAACATATAGAAAAATAATATTTAGTAGAGATATCTGGTCTTCACTACATAAAAACCTCATGAAAACCATTCTATTTTTCTCAACTTTTATGGATTTTCAGAAAATATACGATAAGCAATTAGCTGTTTACCTTTAACACGAAAAAATATTTATAAAAATATTTATTAGATCCAACATTTTTGAAGTTGAAATTTTTTTCAATTTTATATTTCATGCATACTTCTAGAAAGATTTTTTTTATTCCTAAAACTCAAAAAAAACTGTTAGCCACTAATTAGTAATGCATACCCGAAAAATAGAGGGAATGAATCAATTACGAAGTCAAATTTTTTAAAATGATTTTAGTTTAAACCGCTACTGTAATAATATTTGAATAGTGTAATATGTGTGTTTTTATTATTGTTTACATTTTACATTCTTATAATTTAAACTTCGTTTAAATAATTTATATTCGTCATTGTTTCCAATATATATATATATTAAACTAGGTGTTTTGCTCGCACATGCGGCCTAATCTTTTTACGAATACTTTTTAATTTATGTTCAAATTTTTTTATAATAAGTTATTATTTTGTTTAAAAAAAATCAAACATCAAAGTTCTTATACATTTTTGATCAAAAAAATTCTTATATATGATAAGGTTTTTCTTAAAAAATAATAATATATATACATATTTTTATTATTATTTTGAATTTTAAAAACATTCACCTATTAAAAATATCTTTATTAAAATGTTTTTACTTAATTAATATTTAGTTATGTTTTATATCTTAATTTTTTAACTTTTAAAATAAAAAATATTATTTCAAGATAACCATACAATATATAAGAATTATCTTATTTTTAAATCTAATTTTATTAATATCAGATTCGTTTTTAATTATAAAATAAATTATATATAAAAATCAGTAAGGGTATAATTGACTTTAACCGTTCTAACTTTTAGCGTAAAAGCTCGTTCGATAACCACACAATATATAAGAATTAGCTTATTTTAAATCTAATTTTATTAATATCAAATTAGTTAAAAATAAAATATCAATTTTTTAATTATATAATATATTCACAAATAATAGTATAGATATAGATAAATTGTTTTATATCTTAATTTTTAACTTTTAAAATAAAAATATTATTTCAAGATAACCATACAATATATAAGAATTATCTTATTTTAACTTTTATAATAGAAACAATTATTTTAAGATAATACCATAATATATAAGAATTATCTTATTTTAAATCTAATTTTATTAATATCAAATTAGTTATAAATAAAATATCAAAAAATTTTAATTATAAAATAATTTATATATAAAATTTATTAAGGGTATTATTGACTTTAACCGTTCTAACTTTTAACGTAAAAGCTCGTTCGATAACCACACAATATATAAGAATTAGCTTATTTTAAAATCTTATTTTATTAATATCAAATTAGTTATAAATAAAATATCAATTTTTTAATTATAAAATAATTTATATATAAAATTTATTAAGGGTATTATTGACTTTAACCGTTCTAACTTTTAGCGTAAAAGCTCGTTCGATAACCACACAATATATAAGAATTATCTTATTTTAAAATCTTATTTTATTAATATCAAATTCGTTTTTAATTATAAAATAATTTATATTAGATCATTGTTTCCAATATATATATATATTAAACTAGGTGTTTTGCTCACATACGCGGCCTAATCTTTTTACGAATACTTTTTAATTTATGTTCAAATTTTTTTATAATAAGTTATTATTTTGTTTAAAAAAAATCAAACATCAAAGTTCTTATACATTTTTGATCAAAAAAATTCTTATATATGATAAGGTTTTTCTTAAAAAATAATAATATATATACATATTTTTATTATTATTTTGAATTTTAAAAACATTCACCTATTAAAAATATCTTTATTAAAATGTTTTTACTTAATTAATATTTAGTTATGTTTTATATCTTAATTTTTTAACTTTTAAAATAAAAAATATTATTTCAAGATAACCATACAATATATAAGAATTATCTTATTTTTAAATCTAATTTTATTAATATCAGATTCGTTTTTAATTATAAAATAAATTATATATAAAAATCAGTAAGGGTATAATTGACTTTAACCGTTCTAACTTTTAACGTAAAAGCTCCGTTGCGATAACCACACAATATATAAGAATTAGCTTATTTTAAAATCTAATTTTATTAATATCAAATTCGTTAAAAAATAAAATATCAATTTTTTTAATTATAAAATAAATTATATATAAAAATTTATTAAGGGTATTATTGACTTTAACCGCTTTAACTTTTAATGTGAGAACTCGAATGCGAGAAATCACTTCGCTAATAATATATATACATATTATTATTATTATGTTGAATTTTATAAACATTCACATATTAAAAGTATTGTAGAAAATATATTTATTCAAATGTTTTTACTTAATTAATATTCAGTTATGTTTTATATCCTAATTTTTTAACTTTTAAAATAAAAAATATTATTTCAAGATAACCATACAATATATAAGAATTATTTTATTTTTAAATATAATTTTATTAATATCAAATTCGTTTTTAATTATAAAATAAATTATATATAAAACCAGTAAGGGTATCATTGACTTTAACCGTTCTAACTTTTAATGTGAAAGTTCCGTAGCGATAACCACACTATATATAAGAATTATCTTATTTTAAAATCTTATTTTATTAATATCAAATTCGTTATAAATAAAATATCAAAAAAATTTTAATTATAAAATAATTTATATATAAATTTATTAAGGGTATTATTGACTCTAACCGCTCTAACTTTTAATGTGAGAACTCGAATGCGAAAAATCATTTTTAATATTTAATTATAATTTTTTTTTTGTATCTTAATTTTTTTAACTTTTATAATAGAAACAATTATTTTAAGATAATACCATAATATATAAGAATTATCTTATTTAAAAAATAATTAATATTATAAATATAAATTCATAAGAATTATCCTATTTAAAAAGTATTAATATTATTAATATAAATTCATTTTTAATTATATAATATATTCACAAATAATAGTATAGATATAGATAAATTGTTTTATATCTTATTTTAACTTTTATAATAAATAGTTATTTTAAGACAACAACACAATATATAAGAATTATCTTATTTTTAAAATAACTGATATGATTAATCTAATTTCGTTTTTAATTATATATAAAATTCACTAAGGTATCACTGACTTTAACCGTTCTAACTTTTAACGTAAGAGTTCCGTTGCGAAAAATCACTCCAAATAGATATTCTAATAGAAATAAGTTAATATTATAAAAGCAACTAACAATTTTATAAAAATAAACCCGGGCGTAGCCCGTGTAGTATTAATAATGATTATAACTGAACATGTAGAGTTAAGTGAGATAGACTTTGACGTTACCAAGCCGTTTTGTGAGGAGAAGGATGGCACAAAACTCTTTCTAGAAAATAATAAGAACCGAAACAAACTTTAACCAGAACGAGATAGGAAAAAAAACCGGTGTTTATGTTACAAAGAGCTAATGGTAATTTTAATTCTGAGTGTTGCTTCATTTTTCTGCTAGGTGAAAAACAAAAACAAAAACTAGTCGTGCTTACACTTTATAAACTAGTGACGTAGCAGCTAATCAAATCATGCAAATTCAGATATTCTCACGGCATTTCAAGTATGTAGTCAATTACAAAATATTTTAATATAACACAATCGATCATTGGGGTTCGAGCTTTGAAGCTGGGAAATTCCCACTGTACTGAAATGAGTCCTTTCCATAAGGATCACCGGATTCTTTGCATGCTTCCTCGTACGTTCTCGAAGAAGATGCTGAATCAGCGTTCGGGTTTAAACCCGCAAGCTGCATTATATTCTCAATCTCTTTTACAACCTCACCCATCGATGGTCTATTCACTCCTTCCTCTTCCACGCATCTCAAAGCCAAATCTACATACTTCTCAAACCCTTTAAGATTGCTGCTGCTTGCGATGATCAAAGTGTCCAACAGTTCTTGGAGGTCATATAAACTTCTGGACTTATTCATCTTCGTCTTCACCTCTCTCACCACGTATTTACCTCTCTCTATTGGACTTTTACCAGTTAACAGCTCAAGCATCACCACACCAAACCCGTACACGTCACTCTTCTCGGTCAATTGATTTGTCATGTAGTACTCAGGATCCAAGTAGCCCTAATTACAGAGAGATACTTGAGTTTAAATATATATGAGAGAGAGAGAAAGAGAGAGTGAAATATTATGATTGATTCTCTACTCACCATAGTTCCTTTCACCTGTGTTGTCACATGTGTTTTCTCAGGGTCTCCCACAATTTTGGAAAGGCCGAAATCAGCAACCTTAGCAGTAAGATTTTCATCAAGTAATATATTGTTTGATTTGATGTCTCTGTGTATAATTGGAGGATCAGCAAGCTCATGAAGATAAGCAAGACCCTTCCCTGAACCAAGTGCAATTTTAAGCCTTCTTGTCCAATCAAGTCTAATCCCACTCTTACCTGCATTATTACAATATTCAGCATCCAAAACTAGCATAAATTCCGGAAAGAGAAAGGTTTGGTATATAACCTGATAGACTGTCCCTAAGAGACCCATTTGGAATGTACTCGTACACCAGCATTTGTTCACTTCTATCGAAACAGAAGCCCAAGAGTCTGACAACATTCTTATGATGGACTCTTGAAAGAAGTTCAATCTCAGTTTTGAACTCCAGACCTCCTTGCAAAGATCCTTGTTGGGCTCTTTTGATCGCTATGATTTGTCCAGAGGGAAGAATCCCTCTGTAAACCTGTTTCACAATCAGAATTGGGATCAGAATGTCAACGAAGGCCACGTATCATTTCAACTGATTCAATTGCAAAGACACAAACCTTGCCATAGCCTCCACCCCCAACATCATTTGCCTCTGAAAAGTTATCTGTACATTTCTTTAACTCTTCAAATGTAAAAGCTTTTGCACCCATTAGCTGTGGAGCATCGATACTGCTCTTACTCGTATTCCACTTGGCTGAAACATACAAAAGAGAAACCGTCAGCAAATTTAAGTCTACTGGACAAGTCTTTTGTAGTAAACTATTACCAAAAGGATTGTTTTGATCAGTTGCTCTGTCTGCTCTCTTCCTTTGCCTGAGAGCATAAACCCCAGCTAAAGTTAACAACAACAGAAGAACCACAGCGCCAACTGCTGCTCCAATTAGAATGCCCATGTTTTTTTGTGAGCTGGAACCTCCTCCATCTGTGACAAAACAAAAACTGAGCCATATTGATCAATACAGATTCTGTTTTGACTCTGTGTGTTGGTCATACCAGAGAATTGATTGTAAGGATCGGCTCTGAATACGTAAGGGCCAAATATAGGAGGAGGTTTATAAGTCTGATTGCTAAAGGCAAAATTAACAAGTGACACTCCTGTATCATTAAAACTCTCTCTTCCCAACGGAAAGACTAGAAGATCTATTAGAAGTTGATGATCGGTAGCGTTCTCTCTTATGTTTCTGACGGCTACGGAGTCCACAGGATAACTCGACTTCTTAAAGAAATTTGCTATTGCCTTCTGGAGAATTTCGAAGTTGGTGGAGTTGAACAACCCTGAGAAGGAAGGAGATCTGAAGTAGAGTGTTCCTGTGATTGGACGTGCGCAGCGACACGAGGGACTTGCTTCCCTGCCCTGATCACACGGAGTGCATGTTGGTGGGATTGTAGAATATGAGGTATTGGGTGGGATTTCTGAGCAGTAACTTGGCTTGTTACCCCCTTCCTGGCACACTGGATTATCTGCCAATCTGTAGATATATAAACAGACTTAAGCAAACGATTAATATAAAAAAAAAAAAAAAGCATTTTGATTTCTGACCAGGATACATACATTACTTGGATGAGTGTGTTAGAAGATGGTTGTTTATAACCATCTATGTTGTTGTATTGTAAATCCACAAACTCCAACTGGTTGCTAAAGCTGGTACCGAAGTCTAACGTTGAATCTATCTGATTTCTCTTTAGGATACTGCAAGTCAAAAAGCACAATAAGTACATATCTCACAACATGAGTTGATTTTCTGTTTCATGTATTGCTTGACTTACACAGTCTGCAACTGAGCAGGGCTGAAAAATGAGTTTGGTATCGAACCATTAAGTTTGATTCCTTCCATCCTTCTGCAAAGGAAAAGACCATTTGTTCTTACACATGGAGATCAAAAAGAAGAAAAAAGATAAGGGAAATTTTCATACAATGTTGCCAGGGAGCTTAATGAAGAGATCCATGTTGGAATAGGTGAGGATTCTAAAGTGTTATTGCTCACATCTCTGTTAGAAAAAAAGAATCACATTATGGCATTAGATTGATTGGTAATGAAGGCTTGATAAGAGTAGTAATGGTAAATAGAGCATCAAAAGAGGAGATACATAATTTAAAAAAAAAAACTCACAGTGTGTAGAGACTGGTCAAGCTGGTTAGATTTGGAAGAGTGCCAGTAAATTCGTTGTTGGCCAAGTACCTGAAACAAATTCAACTCAAACTCTACCACTTTCTATTTATATCTACAAACACAGCACAACCTTAGTTGTTCACTTACAGTTCCTGAAGACTTGTGAGATTATTAAGACTTGTGGGAATATTGCCAGTTAGTTTATTCCTATCAAGGCGTCTGTAACCGACAGTAAAGCATATTATCTGAATAAAAAGTTTGAGATAAATAAAAAAATTGAACAAAGCTTTACTACTTACAACACTGTCAGCGTTTTAACGAGGCTGAGTGTGTCGGGGATTTTTCCCGTGAATTGGTTCCCATCGAATAGCCTATAGACAAAACAACAAACAATGCAGTGATTATTAGTTACAAGTCTCAAATGGTGCAAACTCTCAGTTTTCAAAAGTATTATGAAGCTTACACATGTATCAAAGTCATGTTTGAACTGAAAAGGTTTTCTGGGATATGGCCCGTAAGCTTGTTTTTTCCAAAATGGCTGAAGGGGAAAGTGAAGGACAGTCAGACTACTTAGTATACTAAAACGAGTGATTACACACAAAAAACAAAATTTAAGATAACATTCGGGATTATATATACAAATGCTTAGTTTCAAGAAGCATATCAAGTCCAGGTGAAGAAGTCCCATTAGAAACTGGAAGTGTTCCTTCAATCTGATTGTCAGCTATATCAAACCAATATAGTTTCGATAACCGTCCAATGGAAGCCGGAATTGTTCCACTGAATTGATTCAAATTTAGGGAGCTGTATGGAGGAAACACGCAAATTAATATTGATGGATTTAGAGAGGCTTGATAGTGGAAATTGAAAAGAGACAAACAAATTCATACAGATATATAAGTTGTTCTAATTGTCCAATGGACTCAGGGATTTGACCAGTGAAACTACATCCCACAAGGATCCTGGAGAGTAGGAAAGAGTTAGCTAAAATAGGAAATAAGACAATGAGATATATAAGTTGTGCTACAGATCCAAAGATCATGTTTGCCTACAAGTTCTTCAACTTTTTAAGTTCACCAATATTTGGTGGAAGTGGTCCAGTCAATCCAGTGTTGTATGACAAATCCCTACAAACATTGGATCATAAAATGAAAAAAAGATTAATCCATTTCTAAGTAAAGAAAGAACATAAAGAAGAAGAAAGACATACAATATCTGCAGTTCAGACAAGGCTGCAATATCCCCCGAAAGCTTTCCTTCCACGTTAAGGTTACCTAGTGATCTGCAGCAAGCGACAACACTGTTAAAAATCTGCAGAGGGTTCTTGGAAGAAGCAGAGACAAATTACAAATAACAAACAAGACTTTACATCGAAACGACACGGTCATTGTTACATGTAATTCCAACCCAACTGGTTCCACAAGGATCAGCGCCTTCCCAACTACTAGGAGGCTTGGTCCATTCAGCCTTCAGGGCTTGTAAAGCAGAACCTGCACCAAAATTCAAACTGATTCAGATATTTTGTAAACTTTATATCTAGAAACTGTAATCAGCATCTATTTGATTATACTTACCGTCAATACCATTTGTGAGAGCAGAAACAGAAAAAAATTGAAAGAAAAGGAAGATCAGGAACATAAAGGCTCCAATTCTTGAACTCATCTTTAATCCGTCAATGCGGTCTATACAATTTGTGAAAGGTTTTTTAAAAGTAAAACTCACAAAAGGAAACAATTTGTTTTAAATATATAAAAGTTAGGGAGTGGACCATTAAGAACTTGGTCAACTTGAAATAGCCCAATGAGAGTTTAGTAGGTTTCAATTCAGTAGGGCAATGGGAAGGAACAGATCATGAACAATACATTAAAGAAAACATATGAGTTGTCGTGATGCAAACCTTGTGGGACCTCTTTATATCTACTATACTTAATACACTCAATTATTGATTTCAAAATTAAATATCTCCAAACGTATAATTTGTTTGCCCAAAACGTTTTACTATCTCACAAAAAAAAAGAGACTTGTGGAGTTAGAGTCGTGGTCAGCGACTATGCAGAATGCAATGATGTAGCTTTTCTAACAACGGTTAAAGATCTATATGTGGAAGCATGTAAACCGAAAACACACCTTAATCCGGTTTACAGATGTATATATATGACTCAGAAAAAATCTGGAATTGGATGCAAGTGTCCTTCTAGTTGATTCATTTGAGTTTTCTCTGTTTAAAACGTTTTACTCTCTCACGAATTATACTGTTATTAATTAGTTTTGTTCTTCTCTTTGCAATGTATCATACTATATATAGACAACTTAGTGATACCATTGTGAATGGTCATATATGTTCAAGGAAGAGACACATATGTTCAACAAAGAAGCACATATATTCAACAAAGAGTTGGGTATGTTCATTTATGGAGATTTTCCTATAACTACCAGTTAACCAAACCAGTTCGGTATGCTATCTAATCATGAGCATAAACGACCATAAACTAAATCTTCCACTAGCACATGGTAGGAAGCATATCAAATACTAGAGAAGTTTTAAAGTACCAAGCACAAGAATTAACTCAAAAATCGTACTGCAAATGACCCATGCAACCCTTACGAGTACCCTGCACTTGGGAGCTAAATTGTGCACCTATTAGGGATATATACAAGTAGAGAAAGCAATTGAATATCTTGACCGCGGACCTGGCCCTAAAATACAGTTGCAGGGCTGGTTTGTGCTTGCATTTTGTAATCCCAAAGAAGAAAGGGGATGGGCCAAACACGAAGAAGATTGCGACAGTATCTTCACTTTAATCTCTTGGACTGCTCAGAGACGAAGAGACGTGAGAAGAAGGCGATTTGGGAGGTGATCCATGACTGGAGCTTCTCTGCGTCTTTGGGCCACCACCGGAGATTTCTACTTCTTCGAGCCACCACTGGATGTTCTCTTTTTCTTTGATCCACCATCAGAGTTTCTCTTCTTCTTCGATCCACCACCAGAGGTTCTATTCTTCTTCTTCGAGCCACCACTGGAGGTTCTCTTCTTCTTCGATCCATCACCAGAGCTTCTCTTCTTCTTCGATCCATCACCAGAGCTTCTCTTCTTCTTTGATCCACCACCTTTCGCTGCATGCATGTTCGTCTTAATCTCCTCTTCTTTTTTGATCAACCACCTTTTGATGCATGAAGATTAGTCTTAGTCTTCTCTTCTTCTACTTCGATTCACCACCTTTTGCTGCATGCATGTTCGCCTTCTTCTTCTCTTCTTGTTATTGTTTTTTGTTTGTTTTCTGACTTCGGCGTTAATTAAAAATTGTTCTGCTTCATAATTGTTGTCTTACTGAGAGATTATTCTAAAATTGTTTTTTTTTTCATTGCGTGTGCAGGTCCTTAAGCTTGTAACACTGAGTTCAGGCCTCCAAGCAATTGACTTGGTCGTCACTTTTGAGTCAAGGACTCAATGTGATTGTTTGAAGGTAATTACTAACTACTTTTCACCCAATTTTTGAAGTGTATATCGCTTCTGATAATGCGGTTGTGATAATTGTAATACATGTCACTAAAACTGAGGGAAAGTTTGATGCTTGAATACTTTTGCCTTGTGTAGTTTAGGAATTATGATTATTAGTATTGATATTGTTATGTGTTAACACCGGCTCTGTTTTTAATAATTGTTCTGTTCTTAAGCAAGTAAGATATTGTTCTGTTTTTACAATTGTCATGTTCTGGTTGTTGAACTTTAATAGTTTTAGTAAGAGGTGTTCAGTTTGAAACTTTGATGTATGATACTGTTATATTTTTTCATTACATTTGCTTGAAACTCATGTAATTGTTCTTTGTAAAACTCACAAGTCTTGATCTTATTGCTTGATCAGGATATCAGTTGTAATTGTCTCTCTTGTGTTAACTTGCTCATGAGTTCAGGCCTCCAAGCGAATGAACATTCATCCCAAGGTTGATGGTTCATTTTCTTGCAGGCTGAACTCAATGCTAAGTGTATACAAAATTTTGGTTCTGATATGTTTGTTGATTAAGCTAGAATACCATTTTGTTGTATATTCATCATGTGTTATGTTTTTATAATTATTCTCATTACATGTGTATTAGGTGTGTCGAGTTGATAGAGTGATGGTGAACAAGGAGGTGGACACTTTTCTGATATATATATGCTAAAGGACCTCATGGTACTCGCATTTGTTTGAACACTTGGATTGTGAATTCTTGGTCTAGAAGTGTCCCAAGAAGGCTGATCGAATCTGTTCCCATGATGTTAGAGAATCGGTTAGCAGTTAATTTAGCCATCTGGAAGCCTTGCCATCGAGAGCGAATACACTTGATGAAATCGGGTGTCACCCCATTTGCGCAAGTAGTGCCGCAGTTCTCTTCAAATTCTCAATGTGATCCACTGGAATTTCTTCAGGCAGTCCATAAAACATTTTTCGGCTTGATCTCAAAGTATTGCCTTGTACAGGCTGGAGGAGCTGGCATAGCGCGTCTGAGGAAAGTTACGTGAGAAGTTTCTCTGCCTAATCGGTATAGTTTGCTCATGTTATTGCTGCTGTTGCTGTTGAGCAGCCTGATGCTGCGCTTGGATGGTTTGCTGCATCTGGAGCATCTGTTGTTGCATCCTTTGCATCTCAGCAGCGAGTTCATTCTGATGTCCAGTGTCGCCTATGATTAACACGATCCTAGGATGTTTCTTTGGATGGTTGGGATAATCTTTTGCAGAAACGAATCAAAGACTCAAGTTTCTCAAAGGCAGTGGATTGAATGGTGACCCAAGAGAGTTGGCTCTTCTCCTGATACTCCCAGACTCCTTATTTGGATATGACACACCAAAAAAAATCGTCCTTAGGTTGCTGGATATTACTAACCAGTACATGAAACTCTAAAGAGAACTCATGAAGAAGAAAACAAGTTTTTGACTGAAAATAGCATACTGATAGAAGGGGGGTCACGACCACGTTATAAAGGAGAAGACTTGTACATACACAAGGTCTCGAAACTAAAAAGAAAAATAAAGGAAACACGCTCCCTTGAAAACTAAACAAAAACCAAATACTTAGAGTTTTTCGAACACTTAAACATAACATAAAAACATAGGATAAAAGTAACATAAGGTACATATGTGGTTGGTCCAGGATCATCATCTAGGAGATAGGAGAAGCAACTTGTGACCTCATTAAAAACTTTGTCAAGAAAACCACTGGAACAAAATTTGACAAGGGAAATAAAGTATACACAAGCTACTTGCCTAGATGATGATCGGCTTCAAGGTAGAGTAGCTTGAATGGTGATCAAAGTGTCTTATGATGATATCATCTTTATTTCGGCTTAAACACTCTTCATTTGTATGTTCTTCAGCAGCTACAAGCTCCATTATCAGGTTTATGATTCCGTTCTTTAGTGCTTCCCATGATCTCAGTGTCTCCATTACCAAACTGGTCCAGAATCATATCGATGATGGTTATTTGATATTGGTTGTTTTTGGTTTGTTATTTCCAACTTTGCTAGCTCATGATTGCCTAACGTGGCCACTACAAGAAAAAATGATTTTATTAGCGGACAAAAAATACTATCTAACGGTACGATAGTGATTTATGAAGCGATGTATCATCGCCCATCATAATAGGTTAGACACATTAGATAGTATTTTTTGCGCTGCTATCTTATTATTATATAGTATAGTGTTTTCGTATCTAGTTAAATATTATTTAATAGCGTTTTTTGTTATTATTTACATTTAATTTATTTATTTTATATTTATTATTATTTTTTAAATATTTAGTTTTTTTTAAAACATAATTATTTTTCTAATTTGATTTATATCTTTAAAGTTTGTTTATTATTTAGAGAATTTAGGCTCTATATACATCAGAAACCACGATATTTGCGGACTATCTCGGACACTGTTTAATTTTTTTAAATACCAATACATCAGAAACCACGATAAATAGGTTTATAATTAAATTGGTTTAAAAAGTATGATTTACAAATTAAAAAATAAATCTAACTAGATAAAAATTTACTAAATCAAATAAACCAAAAATCTAAACCTAATTACAAACTAAACCTATCCCGTCGTCTTCTTCATCTGACCCTCACTGTCGTGTTCCTGCATGTTCTTCCATGACCTTCGTCTTCGCATCCAGCCACGGATTTGAGAGGGTTGCAGAGAGGAGGCGTAGTAGTCGTCTCATCCAGCCACCCTGGTCTTCGTCGTCATCGTCTCCTCGCCACGAGGCTTGCTCGTCCTGTTCCTGGTCGTCTTCTCCACAGAACTTGAGAGAAGGCGTACAGAGGCCAGGTGCAAAGATCCAATCGTTTCGTTTCCGTGGCTATTGTACAGAGGCGTCTTCTCTCCAAGATTCTTCTTCTCTCAACTCCTGGACACAAAGTCCAATCAGATTCAGATATAATCGTTTTGTTTCCATGACTACTGTACAGAGACAAACATATTGTACAAAGCTAATAAATTGTAAAGGAAGAAAATGAGATATCGTAGAAAAAAAAAGAGAGAAGTAGAAGATCACATATCTATCGGAGAGAGAATAAACACAGCAAAAATTAATCTTGTCAATTGATTTAATCTAATCGATGGCTAAGATTTGCAATCCACACATCTTCCATTTCAGCTAATAGAAATTTAGTAAGATAGATTGATTCTTGGCCATTTGATTATAAGTAATCAACGGTCAGAAATACTAATCCAAATTTTGCAGAATAGTCCAATAAGAAAATAAAAAATAAGGAAGAAGACTTTACGGGGTTATATGTAGACGACCTAGATGTATGTCTTCCTGTAGACGATTTACACAGAAAAATCACAGAAGATTTATGGAACCTTAGAAGACTTTACAGGATTATATTCGTAAAAATGATTTCTGTATTTTTTTTTGTTTGATCATATAGTACTGGTTGTAATTTCACTACCATTTTGGGTTACTTTTGTATTTGATTCATGTTTGGATATACTTTTGGGATTAAAATCAAGTTTTGAATTATATTTGGCAAATTCTCCATGAATAGATAAAAATAAAATACTAAATAGTAAAAAAAAGAACATAACCAACAATTAAAGTTTATAAACTTACGATATATTGGCCTTTGCTCAAGCTAATCATGAAAATTAGTTCACAAATTTTATTTATGTTTTTATAGCTGATCGAATCAAGAAAATTTTCCATATGGAACTTCGGCAAGTTATAGTGGATTTCACTTAATATAAGATTAGGTGACGAATAGCGAAGAGTGTTGTGAGGGAAGGGTGGAAAAAACCCAATCAAAATTTTCTGTTTATCTCCATTTCGTGACCTTAAGTCAATACAAAGTTATATGATAGCATCTAATTATTTAATTGAATTAAAAAGGAACCGGTCACTAAAGAATACAAAAGGAAAAATCAATTCCCTTCCTTGAAATAGATACAGAATTATCAAATAAATAAAGAGGCATATTACTATAATATAAATTATCGACCAATAACAAATAGTATGAGGTACTGCATTCTTAATCATACTAAATATACCAAATTTCTGAAATGTATATTAACTTTAAAATAAATAAAACTAATATGTTTATCTGTTGTGAAAACCAACTAAAATCTCCCAGTGTAAATTTTAGAAAGTGTTTCTAGAGTTTCACAGGAGACGCTGATGTGTGAATTGTCTTACATAGTTGTATCCTGAGATTCTATTTTGCTATGTCACTTTTCACTATGTATGAAATATTTAGAGTTAAATAAAGAGATTGTATCTCAACTTCATGTCTGCATTTAAAATGATTTACGTATTTTTTGTTTGATCATATAGTCTTGGTTGTAATTTCACTACCATTTTGGAGTTCTTTTGTATTTGATTCATGTTTGGATATACTTTTGGGATTAAAATCAAGTTTTGAATTATATTTGGCAAATTCTCCATGAATAGATAAAAATAAAATACTAAATAGTAAAAAAAAGAACATAACCAACAATTAAAGTTTATAAACTTACGATATATTGGCCTTTGCTCAAGCTAATCATGAAAATTAGTTCACAAATTTTATTTATGTTTTTATAGCTGATCGAATCAAGAAAATTTTCCATATGGAACTTCGGCAAGTTATAGTGGATTTCACTTAATATAAGATTAGGTGACGAATAGCGAAGAGTGTTGTGAGGGAAGGGTGGAAAAAACCCAATCAAAATTTTCTGTTTATCTCCATTTCGTGACCTTAAGTCAATACAAAGTTATATGATAGCATCTAATTATTTAATTGAATTAAAAAGGAACCGGTCACTAAAGAATACAAAAGGAAAAATCAATTCCCTTCCTTGAAATAGATACAGAATTATCAAATAAATAAAGAGGCATATTACTATAATATAAATTATCGACCAATAACAAATAGTATGAGGTACTGCATTCTTAATCATACTAAATATACCAAATTTCTGAAATGTATATTAACTTTAAAATAAATAAAAACTAATATGTTTATCTGTTGTGAAAAACCAACTAAAATCTCCCAGTGTAAATTTTAGAAAGTGTTTCGTAGAGTTCACAGAGACGTTTACAAGTGATGTGTGAATTGTCTTACATAGTTGTATCCTGAGATTCGGTATTTTGCTATGTCACTTTTCACTATGTATGAAATATTTAGAGTTAAATAAAGAGATTGTATCTCAACTTCATGTCTGTTTACGAAAATGATTTACATATCAGATTTCTATTTAGTTATTTATCCTTGACATCGCTTTTAATTTGTAGTTTATATCAAATTGATTTTTTAGCTTTCTAAAAATATTTCTTTGAAAGTTTTAATTTTTGTTTTGCTTCTTTATGATTATTTTTTTAAATTAAAAAATAAAAATAAAATATTACCAACCAGCCAAATCAAGAAAATTAGTTTAAAATTTTATTTATGAGTGATACATAAAGAACAATAACTTAAGTGACTTCTCTTTTAATATGTAGTACATTTGTGATAAAATTTTATATGATTTATAATCTTTATGAATATTTATACAATTATAATAGGTTCGTAAACCTTCACCAATGATGTTAAAATTATTATAATATCTATAAGTTATAAATTAATTTACAAAATTATTGATAATTTCTTATAAATAATTTTAAAATTATAATAAAATGATATATTAAACCATGATAATTAATTTTTAAAAATATTTTCAAATCATTATAAATAAGTTATAAAGAACGTAAGTACTTTAAAATATTAATAGTTATTATTAGTTATCTATGAATATAATGCTTTATATAAGAATATTGAATTATTTTATCAATTTCTATAAATTATTTTTATTCATTATTTTATATAATTTATAAATATAAAAAGCATTGATCCAACATTATTACCATTTCTATATTTTCAACATTTAGTTACCATAAATAATTATTTGTAATATCACTTAGATTATTTGGCAACTGATATTGATAGGTTTTATACATATCTTTTTTATTTATATCTAATAAAAAAACCATCACCCTATTAAATTATAACAATTTTTTTAAAATTTCACCGGTGATCACTGATTGACACATAAAGAAAAATCACAAGTAATTTTAATATACATGAGGATTGTTGAACCTATCCACATTATAATAAAGAAATAAAAAAAGAGGACAAAAGAAGAAAGTATGTGAGCTAGGCGTGAGATTTATTATTCGGGATCCGGATTCGATCCGAGATCCGCTCCGGATCCGCTTCGAAAATAGGATATCTGGGGCATCCAGATCCGAATTTGGATAGTAAAATCAAGGATCCATCAAAACCGAATCCGGATCTAGATATCTTAATTTTTAGGTCCGGATATCCGGATCCGGATCCGTACTTTTAAAATATATTAATTTTTTAAAAAAATTATTAATAATTATATTTGATATATTAATATTTATTCATAAAATTAGTTTTATAATACTATATTTTAATTTTTTAAAATATTATATTATATTCATATTTATATTTATAAATCTTTTATAAATATTTTATTTATGTATTATTTTAAAATTTTAATATTTTTAAAAATATTATTTTTATTTTATTAATTATTTTTACGAATCTGAATCCAGATCCGGATATCCGCGGATAGTATGATAATTAGACGGATATCCGGAATCCGCGAATCCGGATTCGGATACTAAATCCACGGATCCGAATCCAGATCCGAATACCCCGAATTTTTCGGATATCCGGATCCGTCCTACCCCTAATGTGAGCTAGGTTCTCATACAGAAACTCATACCATAGCATGAGAGAATCTTGTAGCATGTCTTCTCTTCATTGACTTCTTTTTAATTTATGTTTGTAATTTAATTATAAAGTAAACTTGATATTATATGCTTAGAGCACCATTAGTGGCTAGGGCAAGGCTCCCAGCAAGTCTCTCACAGAAAATAATAAAAAGTAATTACAAAAAAGGAGAGAGACACATGAATGGTGAGAGACTTTTGATAAATTTGAGATACCTTTTTGCCATTTGTTTTTCTTTCCATGGCTAAAATTCTTTTTTAAAGAAATTAATATTAGATCGCGTAGAGACGACCCTAAAAGTTTCGGTCGTCGATGCTGGTTCTCTTATGAGATTTGATCGAGAGATTTTGATGATGCGGAATGCATATGCTCTTAAGTGTTTCATATATGTACTTAATATTACGAAGGGAAACTGAGGTACAAGTAGCAGGACAGTTTAAAAAAATAGTGGAGAAACGTCATGTCAGTGATGTAATGATTGATGTGTGTCCAACATATTGTTTTGTCTATGAACTTGAATACTTGATAGAGAATGAAAATGTTGGTGTCCACATATATATACAGCCATGGTTCATGTATAGTGTTACGTCTCATAGGTATTCGACGCGTTAAGTACTCAAGTATATGAAATTCAAGGTGCGTCTTGAAGGAAGAGCAGTGAAGATGAATTGTGGTTTATTACATGTTAGAACTTATTTATACATTAAAAGAAAAACTCCAGAACTTATTTATACATGAAAGGATAAACTCTAAGGTTGCAGACAGATGTCTCGATAAGTATCAGAGGCTTCATCAAGGGATGAAAATGGGATTTGACAACTTAATGGTATATGCTCCTGGAGTCGTGCACAGGCACTTTTGTCACTGCTCTCGGACTTTCTGTTGTGCTCTGCTTTTGGAAAGAATATCCTCTGAAGAGTGAAGACCGTTGCTGACGGTTATGACTGGATGAGGACGAGATCATGCTGGGCTTGGGTTGACGTTGGGCCTGAACCCAGATGTGAACCATTATGCCTTTCTTTTTTTGTTCTCTTGTCAAAGCTCTCTCGTTTTGGGGTTTCTCACACGGCTCTGTCTTTTCAGTCGACCGTTGAGCTCGTATATCCCACCTCAAACCTTGTATTGGTGGCCCATCAACACCAAGTTTGTATATTAGTCTTGAAGCAGCTGAAGGAAGAGGTTTGGTTAAGACTTCCGTGAGATGGTGATATGCCGGAACATGCTTTACAACTATAGCTCCCAAAGCCACTGCTCTCACACATAATGATACACCATTGGACCATTTCAAAATGTTTTGAGCGTTTATGATATACAATATTGGCAGGAGATGAACTGAGAGATTATCAAAATACCGTTAGAGTAACCTGAAATGGTACAACAAGTTCTCGCATAACGGAGATGATCCACTTAATTATGTTGCGGTTTTGAACGGCTATTTGAACGCTTCGACCGCCTATGCCCAGGGTTAATCGATCACTCACGCATACTCACTCGACCCGTGGATCCTATTCCGTCTGATGGATGGTACATTAATTCCGAAGGTTCAAAATTGTTGTTTACTGACCCTGCAATCTCCAATGACCTTTCTCCGTGTTTTAGTCTCATTCACACGATATCGCGAATCACTTCCTGATAGTTCACCCATCATTCCATTAATCTAGCCCAAGCACGCTTAAGTCTGGAGTTTAAATGGATGTTTTCCCGAAAAGGTAACAACATTTTGATGATATAGGTAGCTAAATCAATTCTTTTAAATCTTTCAATATACCACAAACCGGGATATTACAATTCATCCCCTCTCAAAGAACGCGACGCCCAATTTGCGTCCAAGATCGTTATCCATGTTAGTGTGAGAGCTCACTAACTCTATACTCGTCTGGGTTCGGCTCTGATACCACTTGTAACACCCGACAGCCCACGGATAATGGGTCATCCACGTCCCTCACTCGGCCTGTGGGCCCCATCCCATCTGATGAGCGGTTTATTAATTTTTACGAAGGTTTGAAATCATTGTTTACTGGACCTATAATCCCCACATGACCTTTGTAGGACCCCGACCCGGCCTCTCAGACCGCGGTCGATGCCTCACGTCGCTCAGTCCATACCCTGACCGAACCTATAAAAATTTCCCCCTTTATTTAAAACATCGCCCATAGGCGAGGGCTAACTCAGATCCTAGCTCAAGACTACCTTAGTCATTCCCTAGCTTAGATCATTTCACTTATGCACAGCGGAATAATATCTACAACCATTGGTCTAAAACCAATCTAACACTTGTCTGGTCACATCACCTCGGCTAATGGTCGGTATACCTGTTGCCGGTAGCTCCAAGGTCGATGCTGAACCCAAACCAAGTCATACAAAATCGAGTTACGTTCACCTAACCATTCTATCTAGATCTATGCAACATTGATAGATCATACCTTTGCCACATCCACGAGCTTGTTAGCTCATTATCCCGGTGACTTAGGCTGTTTAGCTAGCTCATCCAAATACCGAAATGAACCACTTCACTTGAGGTTCCCCACTCTCTTCCAGCTGATCGAGCTGTGAGGTAGCTTTGCCTAGCTCCCTGTCCACTCGTCCAACACCCTTATACCTGCATAAACTCTTCCCTTGGGTACTTAGTCATTCAGCCAACCATCCCCACGGACTAAGTACCTACGGAGTCTTCAGTACAAAAGCGACCTCAAGCAAACATGCTCCAAAATTAATTAAAATTCATGACAAATACTGATAATTCCCCACTAAGAGAAATCCACAATCAGATTGATCAGAACCGGCCTAATTCACATAGAATTTGGCCAAATCTCACTAAACCGGCCATAACTGACTACCTTCAAATCAATTAGGTAAAACCTAATAAAATTCATGATAATTCATGATAAATCACTACTAAGAATAATCCATGGTCAGATCTCAATGAATCCCTCGGATCATATAGATCTCGACCATGACTACCCCGATGGCCAAGGACTTCTTACTGAACGCCAAGGCCTGGTTTAGTACCACCATGTTTCAGGCGTGTGCTCCCCTGGAACTAAGTCCTTTCATGGACTAACAAGGCATCAGATCCTAAGTCAATCAACCAACCACCCCACATGACTCAGAACTGATGAGTCTTCACACTTCCTAACCGCCATGGAACCATGTCCCATCGAACCTGATTAGTGTTGCTCTTACCACCGGTGCATCCTTTGATCAATCAGATCAGACACATTGATCCACCATCCAGGGATCAGGTCGTCCATCCTTGCCCATTATCAGATCACACACGGCCTTCCTTGTATAAACACACCAGCACAATACTTGTTGTCCACACCAACAAGTACTAGCCTTACTCCTTCCCTAGCTTAGATCATTTCACTTATGCAGCGGAATAATATCTACAACCATTGGTCTAAAACCAATCTAACACTTGTCTGGTCACATCACCTCGGTAATGGTCGGTATACCTGTTGCCGGTAGCTCCAAGGTCGATGCTGAACCCAAACCAAGTCATACAAAATCGAGTTACGTTCACCTAACCATTCTATCTAGATCTATGCAACATTGATAGATCATACCTTTGCCACATCCACGAGCTTGTTAGCTCATTATCCCGGTGACTTAGGCTGTTTAGCTAGCTCATCCAGCTAGGCGGTGAACCACTTCACTGAGGTTCCCCACTCTCTTCCAGCTGATCGAGCTGTGAGGTAGCTTTGCTAGCTCCTGTCCACTCGTCCAACACCCTTATACCTGCATAAACTCTTCCCTTGGGTACTTAGTCATTCAGCCAACCATCCCCACGGACTAAGTACCTACGGAGTCTTCAGTACAAAAGCGACCTCAAGCAAACATGCTCCAAAATTAATTAAAATTCATGACAAATACTGATAATTCCCCACTAAGAGAAATCCACAATCAGATTGATCGAACCGCCTAATTCACATAGAATTTGGCCAAATCTCACTAAACCGGCCATAGCCGACTACCTTCAAATCAATTAGGTAAAACCTAATAAAATTCATGATAATTCATGATAAATCACTACTAAGAATAATCCATGGTCAGATCTCAATGAATCCCTCGGATCATATAGATCTCGACCATGACCGATCGGCGATGGCCAAGGACTTCTTACTGAACGCCAAGGCCTGGTTTAGTACCACCATGTTTCAGGCGTGTGCTCCCTGGAACTAAGTCCTTTCATGGACTAACAAGAGCATCAGATCCTAAGTCAATCAACCAACCACCCCACATGACTCAGGCGATGAGTCTTCACACTTCCTAACCGCCATGGAACCATGTCCCCGAACCTGATTAGTGTTGCTCTTACCACCGGTGCATCCTTTGATCAATCAGATCAGACACATTGATCCACCATCCAGGGATCAGGTCGTCCATCCTTGCCCATTATCAGATCACACACGGCCTTCCTTGTATAAACACACCAGCCAATACTTGTTGTCCACACCAACAAGTACTAGCCTTACTCCTCTCCTTTGCTTGCTGTTGGATCCAAACGAATGGACCTTGCACTCCACATGGTTCCTCTGATACTAGGACCCCCATGTGTCTCATCAATGGTTCGGATCCATGGTTCACACCATGATCAAACCCAACATCAAACCATGAACCATCATGGATCACTATCCAATGAACATCATCTAACTATCACCCCACATGGATGAAGTAGATCAACAATGATCCGCCCTCCTCTCAGGGTCCTGGATCCTTAGTTTACATCACAATATATGGTCTTCAAGGGCGTGCCTTACCTTGGCTTAACAGCACCACAAGAGACATAAACATAAGCAGGAAAGTATGTATCAAATTTGTTACCTTATACTTGATCTTATTAGATCATGAGCCTCCTCTTATTAGGTTCGGACATGCTCCTCCAGAGCATGCCTCCATCAAGCCCTTATCACATACTTACAGTAATGATAAGATCCATTCAATGGTCGTGCCTCTCTTCAATACCATGGAACCAGCCAGACTGCATCCACCTTTGAGGCGTGTTGGCCTTTGGGAGTGGAGTCTGACCTTCTCCCTTCTCCTCTGACCATTTGCGTGTGTTCCCAGGACACAGAGGAAGCCTTAGATGTGTTCATCCATGATCAAACACCACCCAAAGGTCGTGCATCACTTCCCCTTCAGTGTCCAAGCGCCTTTCTACACATCGCCTTCAAGGCTGTCTCAGCCCTTAGAAGTTATATCCGGCCTCCTATCTCTTCTCCAGGATATTTGCGTGTCTTCTATGGATGTAGAGAAAGCCCAGGGCGTGGCCAACATTAATCAAAACTCACCAGAGGTCGTTCATAACCTTCTCCATGATTGCCCACCAAAGCGCCTCTTTCTTTGTCTTCATCCCACTCTTGGGATTGGATCCTTCAATCCGACTTTCTCTCTGTTTTCTCTGGTTTTTCTTTGTGTTTCAGGGTGAAGAATGAATGTCTGGCGTGCCTTCAAATGCACGGACTGGCCTGCCTTATATAGAAGAAGGAATGGTTACTTCTAACCATTGCATCCCTACGGTTTCATTTCTGGCCATTGATTTCATCAATGGTCCAGATTGTTGGTGTCAAAATCGGTCACAACGGAATCAATGACTGAAAGTCTCTAGAAAGTATTTCTTGAAACAAAAAGTCTCGGATAATTTGAAAAGAAGTTATTTGAGATTTTCTCAATTTAGAATATCCACTCTCTGTGAGATCGAAGACTACGGGCGTGTTCTGACGAGAGTCCCCGAAAGATCGGTCCGCTTCAAGGACATCAAGATTCGATCACCACAAAACCCTAAACACAAAAGAATCTGCCTCGAAACCGAAGAGGTCGTTCTCTCAAACGTGAGGAACCAGAAAACAATCAAGATATCAAATCGAAGCCCTCGCCGAGATCTTCAGCCTGGCGCCGGCGGCACCGACCTGGCGCCGGCGGCACCCGGCCTGGCGCCGGCGGCACCGTCCGCAGCGGGCGGCCTGGCGCCGGCGGCACCCGACCTGGCGCCGGCCTTTCCGTCCGCAGCGTGCGGCCTGGCGCCGGCGGCACCGACCTGGCGCCGGCGGCACCGTCCGCAGCGGGCGGCCTGGCGCCGGCGGCACCCGACCTGGCGCCGGCGGCACCGTCCGCAGCGTGCGGCCTGGCGCCAGCGGCACCGACCTGGCGCGGCGGCACCGTCCGCAGCGGGCGGCCTGGCGCCGGCGGCACCGTCCGCAGCGTGCGGCCTGGCGCCGGCGGCACCCGGCCTGGCGCCGGCGGCACCGTCCGCAGCGGGCGGCCTGGCGCCCGGTTGGCGGCCCTCGTCCTGGTCTCGGTCCCATCGTGTTCGGTCTGATCCTATCTTGGCTTGTTTGGATCAATCATCGTGAGCTTGGGGCGATCGCGGCTACGGAATAAACATCTTTTGACTTCGATTGGAATGCGTCCCGATGTTTCACGACAAAACTAGAAGGATTGGATTTCGTAGAAGATATCGTATAAAACAAGGTCGATTAACGAACATCGATCCTTTAGGCTATACGGTTTATTTTACGAGAAAAATAGTCTTCAGAAATCATTATAAAGCGTTTAACGACTTAAGACAATACCACGACTTACTACGATTTTAAGAATTCAGGCCCAATCAGGCTATGGCGGTTTATCCGATTTCGAACATCGGATAAACATCAAGTCACCGAAAACTTCGAGGATAATTCCAAAGATCGGCGAAAATGGAATACTTCTGAAGAGATAAGCTTGGGCCCAAAGGCGAGGTCCATCATCTTAAGGCAAACCGACCTAGGAGTGAGTATATAAGGAGAGCAAGAGCAGAGAGGAGGATCAAAATCCTAGAATCTAGACTTAGAGAACTCCTGCTAGCTTAGAGAACTTAGAACTTAGTCGGTTAGGCCAGGCAGGACTTAGAGCGTCTGGCGCCTCTTGTTCTAGTTTTATCTTCTCTGCAGAGACCCGTTCTCGGAAGGATCTAACTATACTTTTACTCGAGCTCCGCACATAGAAACCACAGGCATGATCTTGACATGCCCGTTTCTATGACCAACGCTCATCTTAGGCGAACCAGGCCTAGAGCGTTTGGCGCCTCGCTTCGCAATCTCGGCTCCTCGGAAGGATCGGACAATTCTTTACTTCAAGCTCCGCACATAGAAACCACAGGCATTATCTGTGGGAACGAAATTCACACCGTCAATTTTAATGAATAAGATTGCGGAGGAAAGCCAAGTTAACCCGACTTTCCCAAGGTCCGGATCGCTGACAGCCAACGACAAGTGACGAATAATGCGGAAAAGGTTTGTTAAGATTTGAGACTGGACCTTAAGAAAGGCTGCCACGCACTCTTCGAGGATCAAGTCGGACGTAGTTCAGTTTAGAAAGAATTGAACAAGAGATCGAACCATCTGGGCGGGTTCGATCTAGTATGGCGTTGTCATAGAAACAGGCATGTCGAAGATAATGCCTGTGGTTTCTACGGAGCATTAATCAAAACTCACCAGAGGTCGTTCATAACCTTCTCCATGATTGCCCACCAAAGCGCCTCTTTCTTTGTCTTCATCCCACTCTTGGGATTGGATCCTTCAATCCGACTTTCTCTCTGTTTTCTCTGGTTTTCTTTGTGTTTCAGGGTGAAGAATGAATGTCTGGCGTGCCTTCAAATGCGGACTGGCCTGCCTTATATAGAAGAAGGAATGGTTACTTAACCATTGCATCCCTACGGTTTCATTTCGGCCATTGATTTCATCAATGGTCCGTGTTGATGTCAAAATCGGTCACAACGGAATCAATGACTGAAAGTCTCTAGAAAGTATTTCTTGAAACAAAAGTCTCGGATAATTTGAAAAGAAGTTATTTGAGATTTTCTCAATTTAGAATATCCACTCTGTGAGATCGAAGACTACGGGCGTGCGGCGAAGTCCCGGAAAGATCGGTCCGCCGCCAAGGACATCAAGATTCGATCACCACAAAACCCTAAACACAAAAGAATCTGCCTCGAAACCGAAGAGGTCGTTCTCTCAAACCGTGAGGAACCAGAAAACAATCAAGATATCAAATCGAAGCCCTCGCCGAGATCTTCAGCCTGGCGCCGGCGGCACCCGCCTGGCGCCGGCGGCACCCGCCTGGCGCCGGCGGCACCGTCGCAGCGGGCGGCCTGGCGCCGGCGGCACCCGACCTGGCGCCGGCGGCACCGTCCGCAGCGTGCGGCCTGGCGCCAGCGGCACCCGACCTGGCGCCGGCGGCACCGTCGCAGCGGGCGGCCTGGCGCCGGCGGCACCCGACCTGGCGCCGGCGGCACCGTCGCAGCGGGCGGCCTGGCGCCGGCGGCACCCGACCTGGCGCCCGGTTGGCGGCCCTCGTCCTGGTCTCGGTCCCATCGTGTTGGTCTGATCTATCTTGGCTTGTTTGGATCAATCATCGTGAGCTTGGGGCGATCCGCATTTCGGAATAAACATCTTTTGACTTCGATTGGAATGCGTCCTCGATGTTTCACGACAAAACTAGAAGGATTGGATTTCGTAGAAGATATCGTATAAAACAAGGTCGATTAACTTGAACATCGATCCTTTAGGCTATACGGTTTATTTTACGAGAAAAATAGTCTTTCAATCATTATAAAGCGTTTAACGACTTAAGACAATACCACGGACTTACTACGATTTTAAGAATTCAGGCCCAATCGGGCTATGGCGGTTTATCCGATTTCGAACATCGGATAAACATCAAGTCACCGAAACTTCGAGGATAATTCCAAAGATCGTGAAAATGGAATACTTCTGAAGAGATAAGCTTGGGCCCAAAGGCGAGGTCCATCATCTTAAGGCAAACCGACCTAGGAGTGAGTATATAAGGAGCAAGAGCAGAGGAGAGGAGGATCAAAATCTAGAATCTAGACTTAGAGAACTCTGCTAGCTTAGAGAACTTAGAACTTAGTCGGTTAGGCCAGCGAGGCAGGACTTAGAGCGTCACGGCGCCTCTTGTTCTAGTTTTATCTTCTCTGCAAGACCCTGTTCCTCTCGGAAGGATCTAACTATACTTTTACTCGAGCTCCGCACATAGAAACCCTAGGCATGATCTTGACATGCCCGTTTCTATGACCAGCCTTCATCTTAGGCGAACCAGGCCTAGAGCGTTTGGCGCCTCGCTTTCAAATCTCGGCTCCTCTCGGAAGGATCGGACAATTCTTTACTTCAAAGCTCCGCACATAGAAACCACAGGCATTATCTGTGGGAACGAAATTCACACCGTCAATTTTAATGAATAAGATTGCGGAGGAAAGCCAAGTTAACCCGACTTTCCACGAAGGTCAGTTCTCTGCGACAGCCAACGACAAGTGACGAATAATGCGGAAAAGGTTTGTTAAGATTTGAGACTGGACCTTAAGAAAGGCTGCCTACGCACTTTCGAGGATCAAGTCGGACGTAGTTCGGTTTAGAAAGAATTGAACAAAGATCGAACCATCTGGCGGGTTCGATCTAGTATGGCGTTGTCATAGAAACAGGCATGTCGAAGATAATGCCTAGGGTTTCTATGTCGCGGAGCTGAAGTAAAGAATTGTCCGATCCTTCGAGGAGGAGCGAGATTGCGAGCAGGAGGCAGCCAGGCGTTCTAGGGCCTGGTTAAGTACAATCTGGCTGGTCATAAGCGGGCATGTCGAGGATCATGCCAAGGGTTTCTATGTCGGAGCTCGAGTAAAAGTATAGTTAGATCTTTCGAGAGGAACAGGGGTCTTCGGGAGAAGATAAAACTAGAACAAGAGGCGCCGACGTTCTAAGTCCTGCCTCGCTGGCCTAACCGCCTAAGTTCTAAGTTCTCTAAGCTAGCGGGAGTTCTCTAAGTCTAGATTCAGGATTTTGGATCCTCCTCTCCTCTGCTCTTGCTCTCCTTATATACTCACTCTAGGTGGGTTTGCCTTAAGATGATGGACCTGCCTTTGGGCCCAAGCTTATCTCTTCGAAGTATTCCATTTTAAATCGATCTTCGTAATTATCCTCGAGTTTTGGTGACTTGATGTTTATCCGATGTTGGAAATCGGATAAACCGTCATAGCCTGATTGGGCCTGAATTCTTAAAATCGTAAGTAGATGCGTGGACTTGTCTTAAGTCGTTGAGCGTTTTATCACGATTTCTGGAAAGACTATTTTTCTCGTAAAATAAACAGTATAGCCTAAAGGATCGATGTTCAAGTTAATCGACCTTGTTTTATCGATATCTTCTACGAAATCAATCCTTAGTTTTTGTCGTAAAACATCGAGGGCGATTCCAATCGAGTCGAAGGAAGTTTATTCGTAGCGTGATCGTCCCAAGCTCACGATGATTGATCCAAACAAGCCAAGATGGGATCAGACCGAACACGATGGGACCGAGACCAGGGCGAGGACTGTCAACCGGCGCCGGCGCCAGGCCGCCCGCTGCGACGGTGCCGCCGGCGCCAGGCGGCCAGCGTGGCGAGTGCCGCCGGCGCCAGGCGGCCAGCGTGGCGAGTGCCGCCGGCGCCAGGCGGCCAGCGTGGCGAGTGCCGCCGGCGCCAGGCGGCCAGCGTGGCGAGTGCCGCCGGCGCCAGGCGGCCAGCGTGGCGAGTGCCGCCGGCGCCAGGCGGCCAGCGTGGCGAGTGCCGCCGGCGCCAGGCGGCCAGCGTGGCGAGTGCCGCCGGCGCCAGGCGGCCAGCGTGGCGAGTGCCGCCGGCGCCAGGCGGCCAGCGTGGCGAGTGCCGCCGGCGCCAGGCGGCCAGCGTGGCGAGTGCCGCCGGCGCCAGTCGAAGATCTCGGCGAGGGCTTCGATTTGATATCTTGATCGTTTTCTGGTTCCTCCCTTATACCTGCATAAACTCTTCCCTTGGGTACTTAGTCATTCAGCCAACCATCCCCACGGACTAAGTACCTACGGGAAGTCTTCACCGCAAAACGAACTCAAACAAACATGCTCCAAAATTAATTAAAATTCATGAAAATACTGATAATTCCCCACTAAGAGGAATCCACAATCAGATTGATCAGAACCGGCCTAATTCACATAGAATTTGGCCAAATCTCACTAAACCGGCCATAACAGACCACCTTCAAATCAATTAGGTAAAACCTAATAAAATTCATGATAATTCATGATAAATCACTACTAAGAATAATCCATGGTCAGATTTCAATGAATCCCTCTGGATCATATAGATCTCGACCATGACCAGTCCGGCCGATGGCCAAGGACTTCTTACCTGAACCGGCCAAGGCCTGGTTTAGTACCACCATGTTTCAGGCGTGTGCTCCCCTGGAACCAAGTCCTTTCATGGACTAACAAGGCGCATCAGATCCTAAGTCAATCAACCAACGACCCTACATGACTCAGAACTGATGAGTCTTCACACTTCCCAACCGGCCATGGAACCATGTCCCACTGAACCTGATTAGTGTTGCTCTTACCACCGGTGCATCCTTTGATCAATCAGATCATACACATTGATCCACCATCCAGGGATCAGGTCGTCCATCCTTGCACATGATCAGATCACACACGGCCTTCCTTGTATAAACACACCAGCACAATACTTGTTGTCCACACCAACAAGTACTAGCCTTACTCCTCTCCTTTGCTTGCTGTTGGATCCAAACGAATTGGACCTTGCACTCCACATGGTTCCTCTGATACTAGGACCCCCATGTGTCTCATCAATGGTTCGGATCCATGGTTCACACCATGATCAAACCCAACATCAAACCATGAACCATCATGGATCACTATCCAATGAACATCATCTAACTATCACCCCACATGGATGAAGTAGATCAACAATGATCCGTCCCTCCTCTCAGGGTCCTGGATCCTTAGTTTACATCACAATATATGGTCTTCAAGGGGCGTGCCTTACCTTGGCTTAACAGCACCACAAGAGACATAAACATAAACAGGAAAGTAAGTATCAAATTTGTTACCTTATACTTGATCTTATTAGATCATGAGCCTCCTCTTATTAGGTTCGGCCATGCTCCTCCAGAGCATGCCTCCATCAAGCCCTTATCACATACTTACAGTAATGATAAGATCCATTCAATGATCGTGCCTCTCTTCCATACCATGGAACTCCCATGGAACCAGTTTCTGCACTTCATCCACCTTTGAGGTTGTGTTGGCCTTTGGGAGTGGAGTCTGGCCTTCTCCCTTCTCCTCTGACCATTTGCGTGTGTTCCCAGGACACAGAGGAAGCCTTAGATGTGTTCATCCATGATCAAACACCACCCAAAGATCGTGCATCACTTCCCCCTTCAGTGTCCAAAAAACTGTCTTTCTACACACATCCGCCTTCAAGGTTGTCTCAGCCCTTAGAAGTTAGATCCGGCCTCCTATCTCTTCTCCAGGCTATTTGCGTGTCTTCTATGGATGTAGAGGAAGTCCAGGGCGTGGCCAACATTAATCAAAACTCACCAGAGGTCGTTCATAACCTTCTCCATGATTGCCCACCAAAACTGCCTCTTTGCTGCCTTCATCCCACTCTTGGGATTGGATCCTTCAATCCGAATTTCTCTCTGTTTTCTCTGGTTTTTCTTTGTGTTTCAGGGTGAAGAATGAATGTCTGGCGTGCCTTCAAATGCACGGACTGGCCTGCCTTATATAGAAGAAGGAATGGTTACTTCTAACCATTGCATCCATTCGGTTTCATTTCTGGCCATTGCTTTCATCAATGGTCCAGATCACACCCATTCGTCTATGGCAGTTACCTGGACGTCTTGGGCTCTTCTAACCACTCCTGGACATGTACAATACAAGCCCAAACAAATGCCAAGCCACTGGCCCAACCCCAAGAACCCACCGGCCCATCGCCACATATGGGTTGCCCACATGGCCCGGCCACTGTCCGGACCCGGCCCAACTGCCCGAGACCCGAACACTCAGTCAAGCTGAGTTGAGCTGATCCCCAGCTGACCCAGCTGAGTGAGCTAGTCCATCCAGCTCAGGGAGCTGACACACTCTACTTGAGTTCCAAGTGAGCTCCATCCAGCTGGTCGAGCTTCTTGCTCACATCACCCAGCTGTGATACACTTCGTACAGCTTGATATCTTTATCTTGTTCAATCCCTCTAAGTCCCTTGGTCTATTTCCAGACCTAGACTTAGTTCTCCCATGATCCATTCTGATCATGCACCACATCACAGCTTCACCTAGTTGATCGAGCTTCGCCCAGACCTTGTCCAGCTACCGAAACACTCGACCAACTCCTTTAAGCTTGTCTCCATCCTATTTTGGTTAAGTCTCAGCTGTCTGATTTCCTTAACCACGTTCTTGGATCATGACACACTTGTCTTTAGGTCATATGACCTGTCTGGTGCGTCTCCACACACAATGGTCCATCCGGACGATCTTACTCAGGATCGGGGACATGACAACCTTTCCCCTTTTTTGGTCTGACTCACGCGATATCGCGAATCACTTCCCGATAGGTCATCCATCCTTCCACTAATCTATCCCAAGCAGGTTTAACTCTGGAGTTTTAAATGGATGTGTTCCTGAAAAGGTAACATCACTTTGATGATATAGGTAGCCAAATCAATTTTTTTACGTCTTTCCATATACCACAAACCAGGATGTTACAATTCATCCCCTCTCAAAGAACGCAACTCCCAATTTGCGCCCAAGATCGTTACCCATTTTAGTGTGAGCCCTCACTGACTCAACACTCGTCTGGATTTGGATCTGATACCACTTGTAACACCTTGACCGCCCACGGATAATGGGCCATCCACGCCCGCTCACTCGGCCCGTGGTCCCCATCACGTCTGACGAGCGGGCGTTAATTTTTATGAAGGCTTGAAATCATTGTTTGCTGATCCCGCAATCCCCACATGACCTTTTCCCGTTTTTGGCCTCACTTGCACGATATCGCGAATCACTTCGCGATAGGTCACCCATCCTTCCATTAATCTAGCCCAAGCAGGCTTAACTCTGGAGTTCTAAATGAATGTATTCCAAAAGGTAACAACACTTTGATGATATAGATAGTCAAATCAATTCTTTTAAGGTTTTCATATACCACAAACCGAATGTTACAATTCACCCTCTCAAAGAACGCGACACCCAATTTGCGCCCAAGATCGTTACCCATTTTAGTGTGAGCCCTCACTGACTCAACACTCGTCTGGATTTGGATCTGATACCACTTGTAACACCTTGACCGCCCACGGATAATGGGCCATCCACGCCCGCTCACTCGGCCCGTGGTCCCCATCACGTCGGCGGCGTTAATTTTATGAAGGCTTGAAATCATTGTTTGCTGATCCCGCAATCCCCACATGACCTTTTCCCGTTTTTGGCCTCACTTGCACGATATCGCGAATCACTTCGCGATAGGTCACCCATCCTTCCATTAATCTAGCCCAAGCAGGCTTAACTCTGGAGTTCTAAATGAATGTATTCCCGAAAAGGTAACAACACTTTGATGATATAGATAGTCAAATCAATTCTTTTAAGGTTTTCATATACCACAAACCGGAATGTTACAATTCACCCCTCTCAAAGAACGCGACACCCAATTTGCGCCCAAGATTGTTACCAATGTTAGTGTAAGCCCTCACTGACTCCACACTCTTTCTGGGTTTGGCTCTGATATCACTTGTAACACCCCCGACCGCCCACGGATAATGGACCGCCCACGGATAATGGACCATCCACGCTCGCTCACTCCACTCGTGGGCCCCATCCCGTGTGACGGGCGGTGCATTAATTTTTATGAAGGTTCGAAATCATTGTTTACTGACCCTGCAATCCCCACATGACCTTTCTCCATTTTTGGCCTCACTCGCACGATATCGCGAATCACTTCCCGATATGTCACACATCCTTCCACTAATCCAGTCCAAGCACGCTTGACTCTAGAGTTCTAAATATATATGAACCCGAAAAGGTAAGTGCACTTCGATGACATAGGTAGCCAATTCAATTCTTTTAAGCCTTTCCATATGCTACAAACAGGAATATTACACCATTCCTCTAGTGTAATGTACGGCTCTGTGGTGGTGATTCATGGACTTGCAGTGATCCATGGACTGGTGGCGATCCATGGACTAGAGGTGATGATAGTGGCTCTGGCGGTGAAGAGTAGTGACCATCGGTTGATGGTGCCTTGGTGGTGACGTCGTAGCGGCTCCGATTAAGCTTTTTTTTTCTCCACGTCTCGGTACGATCAACAACCACAATGAGATTTGACGATGACAAAGATCTCCAATTACTCTGGTGATTGTGATGACTCAGGTGGTGACTAGTGAAGAACAATGGGTCAAGCTTGTAGAGCATTCTCAGTAGTTGCAGCCCTGCATCCGCTACAACAATCTATCCATCAACAACTGCTGCTGGTTCAGGGATTACAACCCCCTGATCATGTATCATCTGACCTGCTGTGTTATGCAGATGACCCTCGAAGTCATGCAGATCTCCAAAAATATTTTAAATCACAATGAGTGACTTGACCATCTCGGCTTGCTGCAGTTGAGTGTCGATCGATGCTTAAGGGGTGTCCATCGTTGCTTGCTCACGAGTGGTGTCGATCGACGAAGAAGAGGTGTTGATCCATGTTGCTCGCTTCTCTCTATGGGTTGTACATTAAAGCTTTGCAGGATCTGAAAACTCTAAAAGATCATTTCCTTGTTGCTTCTGTAACTACTAGGCATGCACCTGAAAGACACACAAAAATTTTATAAGTAACAAATAAAAACAAAAACCTAGACTAAACCTTTTCACCAAGTCTAATGGCGAATCAAACACTCCCTGGCAAATTTAATATGTCCAAATTACCCTTAAACAACTCTCTCAAATAAGAGATCGATTGCAGCACTTAGGGATCAAATCCACAGAGAGTGTGGATCACACAATAGACTATAGGTCTATAGATTAAGCTAGTATTGAAGAAAGCTACTCCAAAATACTCGTTTATTACTTGGATAGCAATGTTGGATAAATTATCAACCATGGACAGAGTGTCGAAGTGGAGCACCGGAGTTGATGAGACATGCTTGCTCTGCAATGCTGCAGCTGAGAGTCTAAATCATTTATTCTTCGAATGCTCTTTCTCTTCACAGAATTGGAAGGACATTACTGAAGGAATCCTGCAAGGTTTCTACACGGCTAATTGGAACACTATTCAGACAATTGTTTCTGACCAGAGACTGGAGGCAAAATAGCTCTATTGTATCAGATATGCATTTCAATGTGTCATACATGTTATATGGAGAGAACGAAACAAGAGGCATGGGGAAGAGCCAACATTGCCGAAAGTCCTTGAAAATTTTATAGACAGAAATATGCAAAACAAGTTGAGTTTGGTAAGTGCCTTCGGATGAAAGTTTGTGGTATTCTAACATGGTTTGGTAGTTGAGAAATGAGATAGAAAGTTATCAGAACTCTAATATATAGATGTTAAGGTCTTAAATAAGAATTGTCATAGAACTCGAATTCATAAATAAATAATCTAGCTCTCCCATGCAATTACTATCAGATGTATAAACTATGAAAAGCCAACTCTCGCATAAATTGGTTATAGTTTTTTTTTTTGCTAAATGGCTTAATTGGTTAGAGCATTAGCATCAGCGAACCGCTCTGTCCGATTCAAAATTTTAATTTTTTATTAATTTTTTTTCGTTTGATTTAAAAAAAAAACAAAAAACTGACCAATAGCGGGCCGCCACGTGGTGTGGGGCCCGCTAAACAGTTACGATCCGGGTTCATCCGGGAGGGGCGGGACGAGACAAGGTCATGACTGCTGTTTATTATAATAATTTTTTTTCGGGTTGCGTGTGAACCCTAACATGATTCTTTAATGCGGTTGGTCTTATAATTTGCCTTAATTTTTGTTATTCAAAATTTTTTTGTTGTCTTAACTAATGAATTTTTTTTTATTCGAGGATGCTATCCAATTGAGAACTTCTAGAGTCTGTTTCTGGTTTGTTAGCTTCTATAAATCGGTCGAAAACCTTAGCCATCATACTTGTAGGTTTTGAATCATCGTGATCAAGATTCTTACAGTCATTTAAAATTCTTTTTTTTTGTAACTTAAAATTTTTAAAATCTTAACATATCGAGTAATGCAACATATATTCCATTACCTGTTGTCAAAAAAAAAAAATTTCGATTGCCTTTAATAAATCCCAGTTTAGCATGTAAACGGCGACAGTCTTCTCCATTAGTTTCTGGATTCTACATTATTAAATTTTGTTATCATACAGCTTTCCTTATTTTTAACTATGCTTATCTTTAATGATGCTACAAATCTCTATCAAAGTTCTTAATAAAAATGACTTTGAATACTAGAAAAATTATGTGATAAAAGCCTAAAAGTCTAGTATTTCCTCAAGTCTAAAAAAGTATCACAAGTTCACAACCCTTATACCAGACGTGAAAAGTGTGTTTGAAAAAAAAAACTTAAAAAAAAAGAAAAACTTAGTAGGATTAAAAATTAGTTTTGACAAAACTCTTTCCAAAGAATTTATTTTATTGTTATTTAAGATCGAATAACATTAGTCAACGACACTTGGTAAATGAATTCTAGAGAGTTAATTCTACATTTCTCGTGACGGCAATTCAACAGTCTTTAAGCAAATATAGTAACATTAATCATAAAGGAGAAGAAGATCACAGATTACTAAGAGTAGAAATGAGGCGACCAAAGGATATATCATATATGAAAGAGACAGAGTTGGTTCTTAGCATGCTCCAGATTTGGGATATGGGGGATGTCTCTATCTCTCTCTCATCCCCACTTGTCTCCCATCTTTTTCTATCATCTAGCATTCAAATCAATTTCCAGATTTACTAATACATGAATCAGACCAGAAACAAAAAATTTCTACTAATAAGTATTTATATAAAGTAAATATTTATTTTGTCGGCATACGCAAAATTTTAAGCAGATTCATTTATACTTCGAAAGTTTCACAATATTTGTTTATTATATTAGAATTAAAATTGAAAATATATTTATACGAAAAGGGAAAGTGTGAACCCACAAACATGGCACAGCATCAAACATATATATCTTCGCTTTTAATTCTCAGCTAGCGGCGCCGCTCTCTCTTTTCTTGCTTTCAAAGCTCATCTTCCTTCTACCCTATCCTCTCGTTTTCCTTTACTGTTTCCTCTTTCATTTTTAATTATTTTATAGATTACCGAAAGGGAATACTTTTCCATTTTATAATTTCTCCACACCACACTTGGATTACGAGAGGTCCTTTCCTCCTCCATATCTTTCCATTTTATACAGCCCATACCAACCTCTTCATCTCCTTCTTCCTCCTTTTTTATCATTTACATAAAAATCCAAACAAAAACTGTAATAAACAAATCATAAAAGAAAAGAAAAGCAAAAAATGAAAGGTGAAGGTAACGAGATGTACCCGAAGCTCCCTCAAAACCACTCACTCTCCTCTCACTTCAACCTCCCAGCAAACATCACCGTCGATGACTCCTCCATCGAAGTCGTCCGTCGCCCACGTGGCAGACCACCAGGTTCGAAAAACAAACCAAAACCACAAGTTTACGTCACACGCGACACCGAGCCTCCTATGAGTCCTTACATCCTCGAAGTACCTTCGGGAAACGACGTCGTAGAAGCCATCAACCGCTTCTGCCGCAGAAAATCCATCGGCGTTTGCGTTCTAAGCGGCTCTGGCTCCGTAGCCAACGTCACCTTACGTCAGCCTTCTCCCGCAGCTCCTGGCTCAACCATAACTTTCCACGGAAAGTTCGATCTCCTCTCCGTCTCTGCCACCTTCCTCCCTCCCCCGCCTCGTACCTCCTTGTCGCCTCCCGTTGCCAACTTCTTCACTGTCTCTCTTGCCGGACCCCAAGGACAGATTATCGGGGGATTCGTCGCGGGTCCGCTAATTTCCGCTGGAACAGTTTACGTCATCGCCGCTAGCTTCAACAACCCGTCGTATCACCGGTTACCGGCGGAGGAAGAGCATAGGCACTCGGTTTCGGCAAGGACAGGAGAAGGGGACGGCCAATCTCCGCCGGTATCTGGAGGCGGTGGAGAGACAGACCACGTGGCGGTTAGAGGAGAAGAGTCTTGTGGGGTATCCATGTACAGTTGCCACATGGGTACCCATGGATCTGATGTTATTTGGGCCCCAACCGCAAGGGCTCCACCGCCTTACTGACCAATCTATCACCAAGAGTCTCTCTGGCTTTCTGCTTTTGATATCGATGAGTCGTCTCCTTTTGCTTTGTATCTTCTCTAGCGTTTAATATCAGAATTTGACTCTTTGCTCTCTCACTTGTGATTTTCTGTTGTGTTTTAGCTTAGCTACAAGTTTCACATTTAAATATTTTTAATAATATACTGTACTTCCAACCCTCAACTTTCTTCCACTATATTTTAGGTGATATTTAACTGAAATTTGTGGCTCTTAATAATTGTTTTCCATTTTTTAAGGTATTGCATTAATATGTTCGTTTATTGGATTTCCGGTAAAGGTTGTATAATAGTGGTGTTAATAGTCTTCTTAGAGTGAATAGTTAATGGATTTAATTATTTTAGAGTGAACGTAGTCCTAAAGTTTTTTGCACTGCCAAAACTAACTCAAGATTTGAATTTTCGTAAAAATATTTTCGAAATTTAATTAATTGTAAAAGTTGTTTACTTGGATAACAACTTTTAAAAGGATAAACAACCTTTTTAAAACAAAAAAAAAATTGGAGAAATTTCAAAAATACATTATTAACTAAAGAGGCAAAAGAATTTTATATATTTGTTTATAGATATATAATAACTATTTAAATAACTAATAATTAAAAATATATATTCTTATAGTTTTTTGAATTATAGCTTTTCAAATTTGAAAATTTTTGTAAAAAAAAAAAATTTCATTTGAAATTCTTTTTTTTTCTCTTTTTTGAAAATTTTCTTTTTCAAATTCGAACATTATTTGTAAAGTAATTTTTTAAATGTATAAAAAATTTAGATATTAATTTATATATTTATTAAAATCATAAATGTCACGTTCCAAGACTCCACACCTCAATTATAAATCCTAAGTTTAGCTTAGTTAATTCAAAAATTATAAGTATCTATTTAGTATTTACCTCCTTAAAAGTGGGAGTAAATGTGGTTAAATTAAACATGAAAAGTTATATTAGAAATGTGGTAATTTTGACAATTCTCAAAAAATCTGCAACCAATTTTACTTTGATTTCAAAAATTATTTAGAACAAGAACGTATTCCTAAATGAATTTTCGAAAAGTCTATTTATGTTTTAATCTTAAACTACTTTATAAACTTTTGAAAAATATTTTGTTAAAAATAAATTAAAATCATGTAAATATAAGCAACTATAAATAAAGTACATTTATAGTTAATAGCAATAAAATTGTTTTACACTAAATGAATGAATATAGATGTTTATTTTTATATAAAAGAATTTACACATTCTCTAATTCAATTTTTCTCAACCTTTTTAAATTCGAGAACATCAAATTATATTAATTTTCTATCTCATTTTTTTTATATATTTTAACAATTTATCTTGGATTTTGCAGTTTTTTAAACATCATTTTCATCTTTCCTTCTAAAAATTGTATCTCCAGATGTGTATTTTTATATATATTTTACACACTAAATTTTAATAAAACTATAGATTTAATTTATATGACTATCTTTTATTATTTAAGTTTAAAGAGTTATATAATCAATTTTTGAAATATTTTTAACATTTTTTGGATATATAGTTTTTTCAGATCAAAAGACAATATACTAAATTTCATTAGCAAATCTTTTCGAGTATATATGAAGTCTTCTCGATCAGATTGCATAGAAAAGTTTTAAAGAACAAATTACATAAAATTTGAAATTAGCTATAAAAATTATTAAATTAATAAGATTTTCTTATTGGCAATTCTTTTTGTGTGTTTTATATGTTAAATATAAAAGTTATAATTTAAATCAGTAAGATTTGTATTATTATTTTAGTTTAAAAATTGTTTATTCAGAGTTTCATTTTTCTCTCTAACAAGTAAATTTATTTATTTTCGGTAAATTTAGAATTTCATTTTAATAATGTTTACTGAAAATTATTTTTTTAATCGTAAAAAATATTATCACATAATATTTTCATTAAAGTTTGAAACTTTTAGCAGTTAATTAATTTTCACACAATTCCATGAATAAGCTATAATATTGGCCATAACCTTTGTTAGCGACATACATTAGATTTTTGACAGTGAAATTGTTTGGTATTTCAAAAAAAAAATCTGAAATTGTTTTGATTTGTTTTGTTTTAATTTCTGTTTATGTCATAACAATTAAAAAATTGGTCATTATTGTTTTAAATTCAGATTGACTGTTGACAAAAAAAAAAAGAAAGAAAGCAAGCTGACTTTAGTCGCCAATTGTTTTGGAAAACCAGGATTTGTATTTGAAAGCATTAAACAAAAGGGGCTGTATAGTAGATTGTTATTGACATGGTGGATAGACACAGACAGGACATGACATACTCATAGGGAAATTCCAAGAGACTGTTATAAATGAAAAGATAAGAATAAACCGGAGACTTCCTTTATAAAGAGTTTTGTAAAACGACGAGAAAGAAAAAAATGGGAAGGATGGGTCCAATCACCCGTCCATAATAGGTCTGAGACTTATTATCCGGATCTGGATTCGATCCGAGATCCACTACGGATCCGTTCCGAATATAGGATATCCGAGAAGGCCGGATCCGAATCTGAATAGTAAAATCAAAGATCCGTCAAAACCAAATCTGGATCCAGATATCTTAATTTTTAGGTTCGGAAATCCGGATCCATATTTTTAAAATATATTAATTTTTTAATTTTATTAATAATTATGTTTGATATATTAATATTTATTCATAAAACTAGTTTTATAATACTATATTTTAACTTTTTTAAATATTATATTTATATTTATAAATCTTGTATAAATATTTCAATTAAGTATTATTTTAGAATTTTAATTTTTTTAAAACTATTATTTTTTATTTTATTAATTATTTTTACGAATCCAGTTCCGGATATCCGCAGAAAATTTGATAACTAGACGAATATCCGAAATTCGGATATCCGGAAGCCTCGAATCCGGATCCGGATACTAAATCCACGATCCGGCGAATCTGAATCCGGATCCGGATACCCCAAATTTCCCCGATATCTGGAACCGTCCCACCCCTAGTCAATAACTCCACATCGGAGTTCCTAACAAACTCTTGTATTTGATTCTTTAAATCATCAATTATATTATCATCTCTTATATATTAATTGAGAAACATTACAACATATTTTAGATTTTAGTAGACAAGTGTCACCACTATGATGATTATTATGTTTTGGTAAGCAAGTGTTATCACTATAATGATTACTAGATGATAATCCGCTCTTGCTGGGTGAAAGTTAAAATGTGAAGGATGGGTCCAATCACCCGTCCATAATAGGTCTGAGACTTATTATCCGGATCGGATTCGATCCGAGATCCACTACTGGATCCGTTCGAATATAGGATATCCGAGAAGGCGGATCCGAATCTGAATAGTAAAATCAAAGATCCGTCAAAACCAAATCGGATCGGATATCTTAATTTTAGGTTCGAATCCGGATCCATATTTTTAAAATATATTAATTTTTAATTTTATTAATAATTATGTTTGATATATTAATATTTATTCATAAAACTAGTTTTATAATACTATATTTTAACTTTTTAAATATTATATTTATATTTATAAATCTTGTATAAATATTTCAATTAAGTATTATTTTAGAATTTTAATTTTTTTAAAACTATTATTTTTTATTTTATTAATTATTTTTACGAATCCAGTTCCGGATATCCATGAAAATTTGATAACTAGGCGAATATCCGAAATTGGATATCCGAAGCCTCGAATCGGATCGGATACTAAATCCACGATCCGTGAATCTGAATCGGATCGGATACCCCAAATTTCCCGATATCCGAACCGTCCCACCCTAGTCAATAACTCCACATCGAGTTCCTAACAAACTCTTGTATTTGATTCTTTAAATCATCAATTATATTATCATCTCTTATATATTAATTGAGAAACATTACAACATATTTTAGATTTTAGTAGACAAGTGTCACCACTATGATGATTATTATGTTTTGGTAAGCAAGTGTTATCACTATAATGATTACTAGATGATAATCCGCGTCTTGCGCGGGGTGAAAGTTAAAATGTGAAAATATAGTCTACACTAATTTTTTTATCATATGCAAACCAGTCTGACCATGACTCGTTGAAGAGGCCGAGTCCAGTTCAGTTTAAAACCCGTATTTGAGAAAAATCGGCTAAAACCGGTAAAATCGAATATATTGATCAATTTCAAAATCCGGTTCTAAAATATCAACATATAATAAATTTATTTCAATTACTATTAAAATTTTAATATTCCATAATCAATGTTTAACTGTGTTATTTAATTGTTTGTCTATTTAATTATATTTTCTTAAGAGTGAATGTAAAATAACATATTTTTTTATTTTTATATACTATTTTTATTTTATCATATTCATAAAATTTAGGATCTTAGTTGTAAGAATATATAAATACAGTAATTTAAATGGTTGATCATTTCATTTCACATAGTATTCACTTGTTTAGGGAATATATAGTTAGATTTGTATGTATTATTTATTTTTCTAGTTAATAAAAGGGAACATATAACATATTATACGTAAAAAAAAAACTATTTAGATTTGTATAGTGTAAATATATGATTATAAATATTTAATTTTTAAAAATAAAAAAAAATCGTTTCGACTGGTTGAACCGGTCCAACCAGTCAACCAATAGGTATACGGAGTTGGTATCTGGTCCGGTTTTCAAAACACTTTTATCACTTATTTTTTTGTTGTATTTGTCATATGTTATCATTAATTTTTTTTGTATATGTCTGCATATATGGTCACATGTTATCACTTATGTTCTTTTGTTGTATTTTGTATTCAGGTTACATATTTTTTTGTGTAATAATAATAATAATAAAACAACTTTAATAATTTTAGTAATTTCAAGTCGTTTTTAAAATATAAAATATTACATATAAGAAAAAAATCTAAATTTTCATTATATGGTGAATATAATTGTTTAATCTATTTTAATAAAAATGATGAAGGATATAAAAATTGTTACCAAACTTTATTATTCAAAATCATTAATTACAATATATATTTTAATTATATTAGATAATTTCTTAGTTTTTATTTAAAGAAAGAAGAAAAATATATTTTTATATATTAATAATTAATTTATGATTAGCTTAATAAAAAATATAGTATATGTTTAGATAGGCTAAGTCTGTTGAATAAACTGTTAAATAATAAAATAAAGCCTTTTCATAAATACACAATCTATTTATATTTATATATAATTTGTTTTACTAATTACAATGTCAGTATTATGAGAAGGTCTCAATAATTTTGAAAGTTATAAAAAGGAGTTGACCAATATAAATATATATACATATATATACATACAGTGAACTCTCGCTTTACAGATTATATATTGATACCTTTTCATTATATACAAATATACAAATATACTCGTCATATATACACTCATATACGAAAACAAATATTTTATTGATTTGAACAATTAATTTCGCCCAAGGTATTGAATACACAATAAGCAAGGATTATTTACTACATTGAAAGTCGTAAAACAGCTGAGGAAAGTTTTATAAGTTTAGTTATTTAGATTCTCGCGTTAGGCCAACAATATCGGGCTTCTTAAGCCATATCTTGTGTATGATCCTAATGAATTTTTGGCCCAAATTTAAATGAAAAAACAAAATGAAATAAGAAAGCGATTTTTACGTTAGAAGTATTGTGGGCGTTGCTTGGCCTCACGTGGCGTCCTGTGATAGGAGGAAGGAAGCGGTAGAGGGAAGCGGCTTCGGTCTCGATCCATTTCGCTTCGTCTCCCTTTTCTCTCTCTCTCTCTCTCTCTCTCTCTCTCTCTCTCCGGTGAAGGCGATTTCTAGAGTGAAGCATCGTCGCGAATCACACCGATTCACCGGTCGATCCAAAGCTCTACAGCCGCCTCTAATCTCCTCCAGGTTCGTGCTCCTTCTCTCTGAGCTTATTGTGTATCTCTGTTTATATTTTTTTTATTTTTTGGGTTTTGATTTTATTATTTCTGGGTTTTGTTGTTTTTCTCCAAGCTGGATCGTCGGTTGGTGAGGTTCATCCATTTTAGCTTTATATTTTTTCAAGGGACTAATCAGTAGGAATTGAGCAGAATCTCTGTTGAGGTGAAACCGATTATTGTAAAGTTGGTTCCTTTAGATGGGTTTTAAGGTCCTGGTGATAGCATCTGAATAGATCTCTATCAAATTTGTTTGTTTGGATAGAAAGCTCTCTACTTTACGTTTATTGATGATATATATGATCTCTGGTTCTGTCTTGTTGGTTGTTTTTCTAACCTTGCTTGCTTTATCTTCAAGCTGTGGGCTTTCTTTTCTTTTCCTTGCTGTTTCGATATGTTTGCTTTATCTTGGGACTTTGTGATACTTTACTTCTTTGGTTGTTGATTTTTCAACCTCTATGTTTAGATTGAGCATTTGAGTGTGTTTATGAGTTCCTTTTCACAATTTAACATTTCCTATGACAATAGCATTTGTGTCTTCTTTGTTCTAAACAACCTTCTGGCGCCATTCAACCTCCTTTTTGCATGCGTGGTATTTGATCTGGGTTTGCATAGTCTCACTTGTTTGCTTTACATTGTTTCTTTCAGGTTAACCAAAAATGGGACAAGATTACTCGTTAGGTTACATCAAGGGGTTGATGAAGCTGGTTTCTTCACGGGAGAGGAACCAGTTTCAGACTCTCCATTTTCATTCTTGGGTAGCCGTACGGATGTTTAGTCTAGGTTTGAAAACATACCAAGGGAAGCACCCAAGAATGAAAGGGAGAGTCCGAAACTTTATAATAGTTAGGAGTAGTTCATAGTTTACCTTGTTGAGCTTCATTCATGCATAGAGTTGGTAATCTTGAATGTTCTAAACTTGAAATCACAATGGTATTAGTGCATGTCCTGATAGAGTTCTGAGTAATGTATTTTATGCATGCGTTTGCTTTAGTATGATATGAGGATTCTCTGTGCAGGATTATTGTTCACTTACCAGCTCTGATATCTACTGGACGCTAATGGGTTTTATTCCCTGGGGCTTCAAGCTCTCGAGTTTCTCTTTAGGTACAATACCACAACTGCCTACTCTCTTTTCTTTTAAATAGACACGTATAGTTGTGTATTTGTATTTGTATACCTCATAAATGGTTCTAGTTAAGTATCCATCGTGTTCTCTGTTGGTTTTGGTTTCACAGTCAAGACAAAGATCCTAACTTGCTTTATTTGTTTTTTTGCAGGTTCAGTACCATGAAGTCACGGGTGCAAGTGGAAGTGTTTTTCCTCTGTTTGACATGTGATTAAAGTCACGGGTTGTTGTAGTCTTTAGCTTTGTTTCACTGCTATATATGTAATGTCTTAAGATTTGTTTCACGATCATCATAACTTGTAGTCTCCTTCCTTATATTAAAGTGTTTGCTCTCTCCCGAGTTTCTTTGTTTACAATTTGCTTCTCACTTTATATTACTTCCGATCATCAAGTTCTCTACAATTTGCTTCTTACTTTATATTACCAGTACTCACTAGTTCAAAATCATACATATTTGTATTCTCTCCTTTAATTTGAATAAAGTTGGCCAAAAGCTTCACCAAACTCGTCCAGCAACCTCCATCATTCGATAAGCAATGTCTTTTATCTCATTCGACTACTGTTTTTTGGTTGAGGTTACTGCTTCAAATCTAGAAGAAGACAAACTTGTAAGTCAATTTTCATACGTATAAACCATATTTAGTTAGTCAAATATATGGTTTGATCTGTTTTGTGTCTTTACGTTCTGTGTTTGCAGTATCTTCCTGTGGTAGCTTCTTCTTCACCTGGTTTCAACAAACAATGCCAAGAGATGATACTAGTGAACAAAGAGGGAAATTCATGGACTGTAAGTTTGCGATTTAGCGAATCAGATGGCAAGTATTACATCGAAAGAGGCTGGAAAAAGTTCTGTCTTGATAACAGATGCGACATAGGAGACTTACTTGTGTTCAATCTGGTTGGAGATGGGAAAACTTTTCCATTGCTGTGTGTATGTCCGGAAAGGAAAGAGTGTGCTGAACTACTGAACAAGTACTTGAGCAGAAAGAGTGGAACATAATTGTTTGCTATTATTTATGAATTTTTTTTAAATGTATGGAATGTAATAAAATGTTTGTAATTTTAATTTAATGAAATTTTTTTTATTTTTAATGTATTGAATATAAATGAATATATCTTAATTACTACTTATTAATTAAAAATAATATTATATACCTAAGAACCTTCGAAAAGTTCTATTGATAATGTTGTATTTTACTTAAGTATCTTAGAAAACTTCTTACACTAAAAATAGTAATTAAAAATTCTAAGATGTTTGCTAAGAGTTGCCATTGATAATGTTGCTGTTAGGTTCTATACATTATAGTTTTTAGTCGTCTATTATATGTTTTGTCCTTTCTTTCCTAGTAAAGTCGGTCCATTAAAAAAAGGAGCTGAGGAGTTCTGTGAGTTTGACACACGTAAGCATGCTACTCAACGTTGTCATTTAATCAGTGTTCCAGGATTAATATATAGGAAATTAGAATCTTTAGAAATATGTTTTTATCCATCTAAATATATATTATACCTTTTATTAAACTAACTATCAAATTGATTATTAGTATACAAAATAATATTCTCTTTTCTTTCATTAAATAAAAGTTACCAAACTACCTAATATAATTAACATGTATATGACAATTAATGATTATGAATAATAAAGATTTGATAACAAATTTTGTATTATCCCTCCTTTTTGTTTAATACTATAGTTAAAAGAAATTAAAGAATCACATTAACCATATAATAAAAAATTCAGATTTTTTCCTATGTGTTATATGTTGAATTTTTTAAAGCGACTATAAATTACTTAAAAAGTAAAAGTCTTACATTGAAAATTTTGTGATCAATGTTTTAATTTTTTTGGTTCAAACAAGATACAAATGATTATAAAATCATATGAATATGAAGTCTCATTTAAGAGATATTCATATTATATATAATTAAATTATATACCATATAAAATATATAAATATGTTAATTTCGAAATTTTCGTTGAAAGATTATTTAGATCTTAATATTTTAATTTTTAAATTTCCATTGAAAAAATCAAAAATTAATATTTTGTGATTAATTGTTTAAATTTTTTGTTACAGAAAATAAACAAATGCTAATAAAATTATATGAGTAGGAAGTCTCAATAATAAATATTTATATTAAAATATACTATATATCTATGTCAATATCACTGAAATTTAATTATATACCATATAAGATAAATAAATGATTGTTTTGATATATTTACCAAAAACAGTATTATAAATAAACAAGCGGTATTGATTTTGATTTATATGATTACTCTAATATAATTTATATATCATATGTAAATGAACACAAAATAAATAATAATATATAAATTTTTTATATATATAATATTTATTCCGTGCAAGGCGCGGATCTTAACCTAGTCTCTATATATAAAGAAGAATATACTTTTTTCATATAGAATGTCATGTTAGCAGAGAGCATAGGGCAAAAGAGGACACGTGGCAACCTATTATTTTACTTTCTCTTCTGTTTGTCGGTATTCTGAGTTGGGCTTCGATATTTCCTGATACAATCGATTTAGGCATCAATTTGGGCATCGGCTGATTGGTGAGAAGGCTTCTAATAAGATTACCTCTTGACCTCTCCATCTCCTTCATCAAGCTCCCAAAGACCCAAAGGCAACGTTTTTGCTCCTCCGCCACAGATACCTACTGGGGGAGCTGGAGACTAGCCGCAGAGACCAACTACGCCGGAATCTGAGATGTGGTATCCTCCATGTGCGTGGATTTAGTTGACAGTTATCTCAACGGAGACCATTACAGTGTCATCACCGATTATACATTCGCCTACACTAAAACAGTTCAGGTTTCCAACGATGGTAAAGACATGCGGATCTTCGACATCGACTAGAAGCTCCTCACGAATTTAGACTACTACATGGCTCATGGTTACCGGTACGCTCCCTCTATTATTGACTATAGGATCTTAATCCGTCATAAAATCTGAAGTTTAACCAATCAAACTTAATATTTTTTCTCTCTATTATTTTTTTTCCCTCTATTATTTAACTTATATTAATTGACTTTACATGATTCTTATAAGTTATAACCAATTAAACTTAATATTTTTCCCGTTTACCGAGTAACTCGTCTAAACAATTACATAACGAACTATATTCATCAGTTTCATGAAAGTTTTTGGTGCATTAATCAACCAAAAAACAACAAGTTCATATATATCTAATATAAAAACCCAATCTTCTGAACATCCACAAGATCTATTAGGATATAGTGCCAATCTAATCCCAAATAATCGATAATCGTTGTACTTTAATTTGTCATTAAAAAGTAGCAATTTGGTATTCTAAATTTATCGAAAGAAAATTCTAATACATTTCTTATTATAGATATGTCCTTCACATTAATTTATAATCTTTATCTAATTATGGTTGGTGGCTCGTATGTGAAACTTGTCCCAATGACTAAAGGTTTCCTTATGAAACTAAATACTTTTTGGGTGATACTTTTCACAACTGTTCCACTTCTCTTCACATCTCATCCGTGGTCGTTTCTCCCTGTATATTACTGGTTACCAAATTCAGGTATACGATATTCTTCATAGTTCCTTTTTTATCACACATTCCCCCTAAAAACATAGTTTAAATCAACGAATACAATTTGGAATCAAACATATACAGAGTAAAACGCATAGATATATGTTATATCTCAAAAGAACAACCCCGAAAAAGAAAATTTAAAAATTGCTCGTGGTAAGCTACCCAAATTAGGTTCGTATCTAGTAAAAGCCACATGAAATGCTTAGCTGATTATGGTTGACTTGTCTGTACCACACAAGGCAACATAAGGCACCACATCTAATCTTCTGGTCTCTTACCACTTTCAATTCTGGCAGCAGGGACATAATCACACAGGTTTTAGCTTTCTTAAGGTTTCCATGGTGCTGGTGGGGGCGGCGGAGTAGGGAACAACGGAGGAACAGCTGAGAATATAGTATTTTTGTCTATAGTACCAGTTGCCTCTTCTTCACCCGACAATGCCACAAGAGCTGCAACTAGACCAGCATTTCCTGCAAGAGTCGGTTCAGTGTAGTTGTAGTTGGTCCGGACATCGCGGAACCCATCGCGTTTGTCAGGACCAGCAACCATGGCTCCTTCAAGCGTGTTTGGGTTTGGTTTCTTGCTGTCTCTCCATTTCCATCCTCCTTTGCAGTTATATTTGACTTTGTTCTTGGGAATCGATGCTCCTCGATGATGCACGTGTTTTGGGTATTTTGTGCCAAACCCCACCAGATAACTCATTTTCCGAGGGTTTTTACCGAGTATGTAATCAATCTGCAAAAAAAACCCAGCTATGATGAGTTAAGAAGTTCAATTCTGGTCATCAAATGTAACAAGTGCTTTATACATTACGACCAAAACAACTATGTTTCTGCTATTTTTGATTGTTAAATCAACTATTTTAATACAAATGGATACACTCAAAAACTTTTTTGTAAACTTATGTGTCAGACATTATGCCAGTGGATAAGTTTTCCTTTTAAGTGATAATCTTGGTCAAAAGTGTCATTATTAGATATTTTCCCTTACGCATTTGTACAAAGAGAAAGATGCATTACCTGAGTTCTCGCAAACTCTCGTAGGACATTGGTTGAATAGAAATTAGGTCCACAGTACCATCCAGGAGTATCAGCAGCATCAAGATAGTCACTGTATAATGTCGCTAAGAATGCTGCATTTGCAGCATACTGCAGAGGCTGTGGGTCTCCATGATTTAACTCTATCAAACCTCCTGCACATATTACCAAAGTTCACATTTTTTAGATTTCCAAAATGAGAACAGATTCAACAATCAAAGTTTTTATTAGAGCCAAACACTAGCAGATAGAAAACTCACCCCTGGTTCTGTTAAATTTGTTGAAATAAGGCAAGTATGAGCACATGACTATGCTGGTCTGATTATGGAAGGTCCTAAGAATTTCTTCATATGGATAGCCAGGACTCAAAAACAACCTCAACCGGCTCAGCAGTAACTGAAAAGCACAGGGATTCATAAGCGTTAAGAGGACATGAACATAACAGAAATAAACACAGTGAGTTGTCTTGTGGACTGACCTGAGCACCAGCAAGCTTGTTGTCCCAGCTAAATACACCATAGTACGGGCCACCCCAGAATGCACCCGCATGCTTCGCCATAGTTGGTTTTGTGATCAGATCGAGATAAGTTACGTTTCCTGTAGCATAGTACAACCAAGCACCACCCCAAATAAACTCATCCCAATACATGCTTGAGTTGTAGAACTTGGCTGATTCCGCAGTGCCTGCACTGTATCTGCCTCTCCTGGTCCTTCCAAACTGATACACCGTCTTAGCACCATGTACAAGCTTCTTAGAATACTCCTTGTTGTCCTTGAAGACAATGGAAGCAGAAGCCAGAGCAGCCGCCATCTCCGCAGCGAGATCCGAGCATCCACCGTTACAGGTAGTCACAGGCCTTTTATAGTCCATGTCCTCAGGCCGCATCCAGCAGTAATGGTCATTAGGATCCGTACTTCCATCGTCCGTATTCCCAGATCCAACCTAATGTAACAAAAACAAAGTCAATATACATGAAAGAAAGCTAAGATCTTCTTCTTCTTCTGCCAAGTTTACCTGTGAGACGAGATCATCGATGGAATCAGCAGTGCTATTAAAGGTCTTGAGAAAGTAATCAGTTCCCCACTTGATGAGCTCCTTAACATGGACAAGCTCTCCTGCAGCATCGTACTTAGCACTGTATTCAATCACACTCCAGCTCAACATGGTCATAGCATAAGCCATGGGGAAGTTGAACTTGATTGTATCTCCCGCATCATAATAGCCTCCAACCAAATCTTTATAGAAGCTTCCAGTTTCACCTTTCCCATCTTGAAGACCGGAGTTACCTCTCCACGATACGTTATTGTGCCTCGGCAATCTCCCAGCTGCATCATCCAAACCATTTTCGCATAATCAGACCAGATCTTGAAGACAGTTAGTAATAATCTCAAATCGGGGACTTACATTTCTGAGCATTGAAGAACTTGAGGGCTTTGTGAAGAGCCATCGTGTAGTTATCCGGCGGTGGATTCTTGTGGTGGTGACGCGGCACAGTTTTGACGATCAAGGTGATGAATCCGGCGAGTAGAGCGGCGGCGACGATAGTACCGACAGTCCAGACGAAGATCTTGCGGCTGACGATGATACAGCCGAGATCGACGTACTTCTTCTTCTTCTGCCAAGTTTACCTGTGAGACGAGATCATCGATGGAATCAGCAGTGCTATTAAAGGTCTTGAGAAAGTAATCAGTTCCCCACTTGATGAGCTCCTTAACATGGACAAGCTCTCCTGCAGCATCGTACTTAGCACTGTATTCAATCACACTCCAGCTCAACATGGTCATAGCATAAGCCATGGGGAAGTTGAACTTGATTGTATCTCCCGCATCATAATAGCCTCCAACCAAATCTTTATAGAAGCTTCCAGTTTCACCTTTCCCATCTTGAAGACCGGAGTTACCTCTCCACGATACGTTATTGTGCCTCGGCAATCTCCCAGCTGCATCATCCAAACCATTTTCGCATAATCAGACCAGATCTTGAAGACAGTTAGTAATAATCTCAAATCGGGGACTTACATTTCTGAGCATTGAAGAACTTGAGGGCTTTGTGAAGAGCCATCGTGTAGTTATCCGGCGGTGGATTCTTGTGGTGGTGACGCGGCACAGTTTTGACGATCAAGGTGATGAATCCGGCGAGTAGAGCGGCGGCGACGATAGTACCGACAGTCCAGACGAAGATCTTGCGGCTGACGATGATACAGCCGAGATCGACGTACTTCTTCTTCTTCTGCCAAGTTTACCTGTGAGACGAGATCATCGATGGAATCAGCAGTGCTATTAAAGGTCTTGAGAAAGTAATCAGTTCCCCACTTGATGAGCTCCTTAACATGGACAAGCTCTCCTGCAGCATCGTACTTAGCACTGTATTCAATCACACTCCAGCTCAACATGGTCATAGCATAAGCCATGGGGAAGTTGAACTTGATTGTATCTCCCGCATCATAATAGCCTCCAACCAAATCTTTATAGAAGCTTCCAGTTTCACCTTTCCCATCTTGAAGACCGGAGTTACCTCTCCACGATACGTTATTGTGCCTCGGCAATCTCCCAGCTGCATCATCCAAACCATTTTCGCATAATCAGACCAGATCTTGAAGACAGTTAGTAATAATCTCAAATCGGGGACTTACATTTCTGAGCATTGAAGAACTTGAGGGCTTTGTGAAGAGCCATCGTGTAGTTATCCGGCGGTGGATTCTTGTGGTGGTGACGCGGCACAGTTTTGACGATCAAGGTGATGAATCCGGCGAGTAGAGCGGCGGCGACGATAGTACCGACAGTCCAGACGAAGATCTTGCGGCTGACGATGATACAGCCGAGATCGACGTACTTCTTCTTCTTCTGCTCGGTGGGACCAAGAAGCCAGCTCTGCTGCGTCTCGTCGAGTGGCCGGGAGAGAGCGGCACGGTCGATATCGTTCAAATTCCGGCTACGATCGTCGTCGGTGGCTGAATCGGTGGCGTGGATCTCGAGCGGACCTCCCCAGGGATCTCGACCGTACATGGTGAAGACTGAAGCAGAAGAGTGAATCAAAGTTCGTTCGAGGATCAGATCTGAGAGTTTGTTTGGAGTGTGAGAGGAAGAGATGTGAGGTAAGGTAGTCAATTATGGACGAAGACACCCATGTGCCTTCTTTTTAAATTTTTATCTTCTCACTTCAATTATTATTTTCTTATTCTAGTTGCCTGTCGGTGTATTTCTACATGTTACTTTACAGCTAAACACTCATTTTCGACTTATTCGCCAACCATGATTGAGCTTTCTGGCCAACACGTCAATTTGGTGAATTAAATCAAAACCAAAACGAACGAGATTACAAGGAAATTGATTAAAGAAAAAAAGGTCGGAGTTTTGTTAAAAACGCTGACGAGAATACAAAGAGGTTCGATCGGTTGATAAATCCTAGATTTTGCAGTCAATGTTTTAGTGTCTGTTTCGGATCTCTTCACTCTCTCTTGTGTAATCTTTTATATGCTCCGTTTGTCTGCTCTTCGTTTGTCCTAACACTAGTTCGTTTTGAATGCCCAGGCCCGATTCCGTGCTTGATGGGCTTTTGAGCCGAATGAAGGTCTTTTGAGCCGACGTTGATCCAGTCAATCGATCGACCACAGGGCCAAGCCGATTGGATGGATCTCTAAGCCGACCGATCCGGCAGTCGAACTGATCTTGACTAGGTTCCTGATGTTAATGAGGCGAACCTGTTGTTCGATAGATCTTGTGGAGGAATGTTAGATTTCTCTCGAACACTTTTACCAAACAGCTTTCTTTTTTTTTGATAAAAAAGTTAAAAGATTATCATTACCAATTTTTAGTTCCAACAATAATTACAGAGATAGCAAAAAGCAAAAAAAAAAAAAAGAGATCATGAACCCGGTAAAAGTTAGCGTACCCGATGAACATGTCTTTAAGATAGTTATATCCAAAAACTGTTCGCTAAAGATTGATCCTAATCCGATTCCAACATGCACAAACCTTTAGACTAGAGACCAAACACATCTACTAGTCAGCCGAACCTTATTCAAACACCAACAAACACAGGCTGCAGAGTTACAAACCTGAAAACGACCTATGAAGACTGCACAAAAGAGGGTTGAGAGACAGCCGCCAAGTCCACACGAAGCTCTCCAGACAAGCTAACCAAAAACAGCCGGAAAAGCACATCCACCCGAACACGACATCGACAGGGCGAAAGATTTCAGAGCTGGGATGATGTGATCAACACACGGAGACACAAACAAGGACTCACCATGGACAGATTTTGAAAACAAGAAGACTAAATGGCAAACAGAACAAGAAAGAGACAATGAGGCACAACCGCAAGGAGGAGGACTGGAGGAAGCTCACAGCGGAGAACCACCACAAGCGCTACAAAAGAGAGGCCGCGAGAGGAAGAGGGCAGGGAGGAAGCCCTTGAACCAACCGGAACCAAAGCAATAGATGGTTCGTTGTCCTAAGCCAGGTCAAAGGTAGACGCGCTAAAACGAAGAACCACTGGCTCGCCACACGACGAGAACCAGAGAGCCGTGGAATACACCAATGCGGAAGAACCCACGCGTAACCTCTCAAGCAGAAGCAGGCTGTGTGACCACTTTCAACAAGACACCAAGTGAGAGAGAGAAGCATGTGCCGCCGCACCATTTCACCAGGACAACGGAAAGAGAGAAGAGCAGATAGACAAGCAGATCCAGGTCAGAGGAGCCACCTCATGAAGTCACGCGCCGTCAAACAGAGGGAGCCGCTGTAGAATTGAAGGGAAATATGAATGTATGGCGAAAGCCAACCTGAAAAGCCGACCACAACCTCCAACCGCTACACACTCACCTCGCATAGTCACCAAAGACCCCCTTCTATCTAAACTCCAAACAGCTTTCTTTAAGCCAAACTCAACAACATTTTACGAAACAAATCTTACAAAACTAATTTCGGCAACATTTTACAAAAAAAATTTCACAAAATTAAACTCGACAACATTTACATAATAAATTTTGTAAAATTAAACTTCATAACATCTTACGAAACAATCTTCTTAAAATTAAATCCAACAACAATTTACGAAACAGTTTCCGTAAAATTAATCTTGATAACATTCTGTAAAATATCATCCGTTAAAATTAAACTCGACAACATTTTATAAAATATTTTTTGTAAAATTAGACTCAACAATATTTTACAAAATAATTTTCGTAAACTTAAACTCGACAACATTTTGTAACACATATTTTATTGAAATTAAACTCAACAACATTTTACTAAACAAGTTTCGTAAGATAACCTTGAAAACATTTTATGAAACAAGTCGTAAAATTAAACTCAAAAACAATTTAACAACATTCGGAAAACTATACATAATCATCTGAAGGCATTAATTGGAGAACTGAAGGGGACGAGAAGAGCCAACAAAAGACACTCTCTTGTTGACCTCACCCACTTCACTCTCTCTCCTCCCCTCATTCTTGTTGACCTCACCCACTTCTGAAGGTGAAGTTCTCGCCCACTTCCCGAGCTCCTAAGGACATCACCACTTTCCGAGCTCCCAAAGACATCACCCAATTCTTCTTCCTCTAGCCATCATTTCCCATTTCTCCTTCTCTAGGAGCCATCGCCATCTTCTCACCAAAACGAGAAGTCATCTAATTTCCGAGATCCTAAGGATATTTCCTACTTCACTCTCCTATCTTTGTTTTGATTTTTTCGTTATGTTGATACGAAAAACGTAATCAAGTTTTACGAAATTCCACCAAGATGAGTCGAAAAAACTGCTCATTAAAATTTGATAGAGTTTTTGACAATATAAGAAGCGTACTTGATCATTTTTCGTAAAACCAATGGTACGAAGAAAACAAAAACCAAAACTTGGATAGGAAGATTGCAATCTCCTCATTTCTTTGATGTTCTCGTCAAAGTTCCGTTGACAACCAAATCATACAATAATTAGAATCTAGCTTTATGAAGTTCAACAACATTGACTCGTAAACAACTATTCTTAAACGCCTTTCACACAAAATAAAAAATGTGCTTAATCATTTTTTGTAAACCAATGGTGCAGAGAGAACAAAAAAACTTGGATCGAAAAAGATTCAGAAAAAAAAATTAACCCGCAAAACAGACTACGGCCTAAACACGGCCAGAAACATAGACACCCCCAAAAGAGTCAATTTGTTTACTTGCCGCAGAGGAATGAAATGACACGAGGGGAAGAAGAGAAAATTGGAGAAGGATACTGGAAAAAAGACAAGCGCGAACCCTCGAAAAGTGACGCTATGGCCAATTCGGAAATTTTTTAAAAAGACATGTTATTTTTGTAGGGAAGTACTAGGGGAGGTAAAATATTTTATGGGATTGTTGTGAGCTTTTGGAAACTTAGATTCTACATGGTTAGTCTAGTAAACTAAGTCTTAGACAATTTTCTCTACCTTGTTTGATTGTTCCTTAGTTGTTCACCAGAAACTTGCAAACCGATTCAATCTCTCGAAAAACAGAGAAAAGTTAGTTACACATTCAAGTGTACTCATCTCACTGCCTACTGAGAGAAAGAAAGTTCTCCAGACACGAACGTCATCATAAAACTGACTCGTTCGCAGGCAGTCATCATTCCATGTTGTCATCCTGAAATTGACCGAAGATCATGATGGGATCGTTGTCTTTAAATTGATCAAAATTATCGAGCAGCTTAAATCCTCAGAAGAAGAACATCTGCATCGGTTAAGACGTCCTTTTAAAAGAAGAGGGAGTCGGTATGTATACGATACTCGTATACTCCCATACTTCAAAAATGTTTTGTCTCGACATCAAGAAAACTCTTTTGACAAAGCAAACTCTTATAACCTTAGGCAGTAAAATACTTAGGCAATACAAATTAAGTCTCATCAAAATTTTCCAACGACAAAACGACAATCTAAGATTCATCTAAATGCTAGCAACCAAGCCAAACCTTCAAACAATATAGTCTCAAAAAAAACTATACAGCAGCTCTCAACGCAATTGTGAGTTTAGACAACCTGTATGAAGGTCTGACTAATTGCAAAATGGTTAGCAAAAGTCTTAAAGAAAATAACCTTTTTCGACTTAACAAAAATAGTTATGTATAACCAAAAGCAAAAATCATACGAGACATGTCCAAACACAAAAGGGTTTCTCCCAATTATCGAAGAACCAAACAAGTCGTGGAAAAGTAGTAAAAACAATTTGCGACCGAGAAAGATCAACGACGCATAGAGAAGCGAGCAAAATTGAGGAAAAACATTATCTTCACTTGTCGGCCAGGTTTCGTCTACAGTATACCAGATATTCTCACTGATTGACTAATATGTCCCGTTCAAGCACCAAATATATCGTGAGCGTTTCTCGTAAAACCTACGAAAATGTTACCTGCAAAAATAATAACGAAATAACTATGTAAAAACTCGATGAGTTACATGAAACAACTTTAACTAAAGATCAGAATCAATACAAAAGAGTTTCTTGTAAAATATGCAGAAACACACTCGTAAAACAGTACATTGATCTCTTGACAAAGATTCCCCACACAATTTTCACTAAATATGTCACCCACTACTTTTGTATAGCTAAAACATTTTATACGAAACAAACTACGGGAAAACAAAATCGGTATTATGCAAAAGGAAAAAATTATGAAAGAGGAAAACCTACTCCATTCTCATTACCGTCACAAGAATTACAAGTAATCTGCGTGCAACAAGCTCCCATTACTTCTAAAAGAAACATACATGGAGAATGTTATGCAAAGATTCTCTCATAAACTTACATGAAACATACTTTGTATAGCCAGTCTGAGTTATACGAGATAATTTTTGGAAAAAAACAAAACAGGTTTTATGAAGAGCAGCTAAAAATATATATGATTTGTCTTTCGGATACAAAGCTAAACTATATGTTTTGGCACCAAATCGAGCAGATCACCACCCTCAGCCTTATGGCTCATTGTCTTTGGCCTCCTGTTCCTCATTGTCTTACGGCTGAGCAGACCACATTCATGGGACTTACTCCCAATGGGTATGAAGCTAGAGCTATGTTTCAGTTCGTGTTTGGACTACTTAAGCCTGGAAAAGGAAAGAGAATATTTGTTTGAAAACAAATAGACATTTTCTATTTAGCAAAGAAAGTTTGCTTGAAGAACAAGTTTGACATTAAAAGAAAAGGGAGTTTCTTTTAAGAAAAAGAAAAAATTAAAAATATTTTTCCTTGGGAAGTTGGCTTAGGTGAGCTACAAAATCTACCTAGTATAACTAGGTTGGGGGAGCTTTGTATTGAATTAGCACAAAAATATATTCTTATCAAAATGGGTTTCATAACTTGTATGATGAGTGGGCTAAAGAATAGAGAGTTTCTTGGATCATGTGTTAGATCATAGAAATGTGTGAGGCTAGTGTTTTTCTGGGTAAGTAAAACTTGTAAGTTTACTTTGAAAAGATCTGGTAAAGACATATTTATTTGTTGAGAAGTTTTTGTGTTTATCTGTCGTAGTGCTTTTTGACACATTACTCGTGCTACTCTATATCATACTCATCTTGCACTTACAATTGGTATAGAGCAGGACACTGAAGTCACTTGTGAAATCCCCAGGGCAAGATGAACAATATAATACCATAGATTTATGCTTGATCCCAAAAGTTATGGGCATTGGACAGTGAGGACGAATGCAATCTTACAAAGTATTGATATGGATGTTTGAGCAGCAGTGGAAGATGGCTATAAAGTTCCCAAAGTAGTAGAGAAAGATGGTGTTATGGTCAACAAATCATTGGCTAAATGGACAAAGGGTGAAAAGGACATGTCAAGATATAATAGAAAAGCTTAATCTTGTATTTTTACATCTCTTAAAAAGAAGCAACTTGATCTGATTCAGGGATGCAAGAATGCAAAGGAGACATAGGATACTCTGCAAACACACTTTTAAAGAACTGAAAAGGTTAATAGTTCATTGATAAAAAATTTTAAATCAAAGTTTGAGAACTTGAAGATGGAAGAACATGAATCTATATCAGATTTTAGTTCTCAACTCAGTGAACTAGCACAAGAGTCTCATATTCTCAGAAAGGATTACATAGACAAGAAACTTGTGAAGAAGTTTTTAAGGTGTTTGCAGAAAGATTTACCTTTTATAAGACAGCAATGTTTGTGTCTCTTAACATAGATGCAATTAGCTTTCCCGAAGTTGTAGGTATGGTAAATGCTCATGAGATGGAGCTTGATGGCATGGACAATCATACTGAAGTGAACCAGGCAGTTGCTGAAACAACAAGGCAAAAACCAGAGAATAAAGATGAGGTTATTAAGATGATTTACGGGCTTCACCAAGTATTACAGGAACTGATACTATGGCAAGGACATGAGAAATTTAGCGTGAGCAAACTAAGACAAGAATCTGGTGAGCCATGTGTTAATACAAAGGTGTAATGTTATGAACTCAGAGGATATGTACACTTTAAAAGAGAGTGTCCAACGGCCAAGAGAAGAAGATTCAAAAGCTTTAGATGCAAAGAATTTGAACACGCAAAAGAAAGAGAAATCCTTACTACGGGTATATGAATGATTAATAAAAAGATGAAATGCTCAACCTTGTTGCATTTGGTGCACACAAAGATGAAGCAAATACATCATCTAAACCAGATACTGAATATGAGGAGGAAAAATATGATGAAGGACTAGGGGATAATCTCAAAGAGAGTTACAAACAAGTGTGTGGAACGTTGGTGAAACTTGGAAAGGAGAATATGGTGCTAGTTAAAGAACAGAGGCGTCTTGAAACACTTATTGAAGTACTACAAAAGGAGCTACAAGTAGAGAAAGAAAAAGCAAGACAAGCTCGTGTTAAACTTGATGAATTAATAATGGGACAAATCAGCTAAATCATCTCAGCATGGGAAAAACTGATCGGTGTGGTCTTGGATTTAAAGGATAATCCTCAAAATCTCAATGTGCTTTTGTGCCTGGAGGAAAAACAAGAGAGTGTATCCATGTCTACTATGAAGCTAGTGGTTAAGATGCCTGCAGACACTACATCAAATGGAAAGACTGCAGTGAAATGCAACTGCTACGAGGACTACTACAACGGCTGCTGCAAGGAAAAATCAAGAGATGAAAAGTGTATCTCAACGACCCTTCATACATGTGTCATCATTGTGTAGTTGTTGGGCATATTAGGCCAAAGTGTTTCAAGCTATTGAGGGAGAAGCATCAGATTGAACGAGTATATGATATGAGGACTCAGAGTCCAACATGTTATTCTTGTGGAGTTCAAGGACATGCTCAACGTAATTGTTTCAAGTTGGTTCAAGAAGCTAATCATGGAGGGATAAGGCTCATGAATACATGAAATAGGAGAATTAATCACTATGGAGATGGTGGATTCAAATTTTATCCTCAGTTTAGAGAGTGGCGATCTTCGAATTAGTTTTGACCGTGATGTGACTCATATGGAAAGATTGAAGATGCAATTTTATGTCTAGAGTTATGAGTTCACATACATAGTCAAAAAGGGAGATTAAAGATGCAATTTCAAAGATGTTATGTATTAATTCGCAAAGTGCTATAAAAGTAGTATATGCGTGTATATGAAGTTGGATCTATGTTGGAGTTCGTGTTTGGACTAATTAAATTTAAAGAAAAGAAAGAAATATTTGTTTAAAGAGAATATTTGTTTCCCAAAAAAATATATTTTCCATTAAACAAAATAAAGATTTAGGAAGAATATTTATTCTTTGGAAAGTTAGTTAGGACGAACCACAAAATCTGCATAGTATAATTAGACCGGAAGTTTGTATTGAATTAACATAAAAAAAAAATTGCTTAAGCAAAAAAATGTTTTTTTGAATCATGTGTTGGATCACATAAACATGGGAAAATAGTGTTTTTCTAGTTAAGTAAAAATTTGTAAATTTACTTGAAAAAATCTATTAAAAACATATTTCTATATTGAAAATTTCTTTAAGTTCATCTGTTGTAGTACTTTTTGACAAGTACTATTCTATATTAAACTCATTTTGCATTTATAGTAATTGCTCTTTGGATTGATAAACGAAAGCTTGTCGACAAAAGAATAAAAAAGCAAACTTTAAATTCATACTTTCTTTTGCTCGAAAAAAGAAGAAAATTTCACTTTGTTTACCAGTAAAGCAATTGCCTGATGTTGGGTGGATGACAAAGACACGTCTCCTAACTCAACGAATACACTGTCGGTGGGATGCATATTTTATATTTTATTCTATCTCGACGTTATGGTGTTTTTCTTAGATATCATTTTATGGGGCCTCTATATTCATTAAATTAATAAACATTATGAAGGGGAATTACGTAAAACACACTAATATGTAAAAATGATATCCTACCTCAAATTTCACTTCTTTTATAATTTACCGATGCTCCTCGTTAGAAGTAATTTTAAATAGATTTTTTTTGACAAATAAATCATCTATTAAAAAGGTACGTAATATTCAAAGTAGATGTACAAAGTCGACATAAATTATTATTGAAGAAAAGTTATACAGTATGTGCTTATATTTCTCCAGTTATGTTCATTGAACGTGAAATATGTCGTATGACGTAATCAGAAAAAAATTTATTCTAGCACTGAAAATTTTCAAGATGTCAGAAGAAAACATGTAGGATGTAGGTATATACCATTTCACCAACCGAGAGTAGTTTATCCCAAATACTGTACCACATATAATTATTAAATGATATGGATTCGATGAGCCATATAAGAGCTTCGCATCCTACAATAAAAGTTTATCACAAAAGTTTTGAAATTTTTGTTAACAATAATTTAAATTTTTTTTGTTATAAAAAAATATAAAAGATCAAAAACAATATGAATAAAACTTTATTTAACAGATATCGATTCTAAAATAATTATATGTCTATGTTAATGTGATTTAAATTTAATTATTTACCATATAAAATAAAAAATTGTTTGTTTGGATTAATAAAATATATTTATGTCTTCACACCAATTTAATTATGTACATAAAATTTTTAATCATTCAATATATATTTACTATTTCCTTTTTTATCACAATTTACTATTTCATAATATGTAAAATAATTGTATAAATGTTCATCTTGCACATGCTCCGAATCTCAACCTAGTATATATATATATATATATATATAAATTTTTTTGGTCTTTGGTCGATATGATCGGAAAATATATATATTCTGAATGGTAACTGCGGATTGAACGGTGCAGGACAAGTGGTTCAACTACGGTGCAGTTCTAACAGTTATAAAAACATATAGATATATGGTATATGCAGAGATTTTTGTTACTATTAAGTACGGTGCGGTGCGGTGCAGTGCAGGGCGGTTCAAACATTCGAAGCCATAGGTTGTGAAGTTGGTCTTTTCCCTTACTTCCAAATTTACTCTCAATAAGTTTTTACTTTTTAATCTATCTTTTTAAAGTTGAAATACCTTTTTAAACTAACTATTGACTCATCTAATTCTTTATAACTTTTGCCACTGTCTTAAATAATAACTTTTTATTTAAATTAGTCATTAATGATAGTCAGGTAATATCTAACATACATTATTATTTTTGTCATTGCCTTAATAATAACTTTCTATATGTATGATTTTACATCCTAAACATTCATATATAATCTTAGATTTCCAGAACTCCCAATTTTTTGGTTGCTTCTGAATTTAAGAACTGTACGGTTATATTTTAAGATGTCGTTTGGTACAGTCCATATCATGGTTTTAGCTTACTATGATTCTAGATTTCATAAGTTAAAAAATAAACCAATACTAGGTTAAGATCAGCGGGATAACTATTTTATATACAGATTATACTTATAGATTATTATTTATTTTATCTTTTTCACATATTATGAAATAATAAATTAATAAATATATATTGAAAAAATTGAGAAATCGGTAATATTACGTATATAATTAAATTGGTTTACGCATATAAATCAATCATTTTATGTTAAATAAATAAAAAAATCAATTTATCCATTTTATATTATATATAATTAAATTTTAATGATATTAACATAGATGTAAAACATATATTTAGTAAATTTATATATTCAAGTGAATTTTTCAATCATATGGTTTTATGATTATTATCATCTTCTTATAACAAAAATTTAAATCATTGATAAATTTTTTAATTTGAGATGTCTAATAGTTTTATAATCATTTTTATAATGAATGCAAATTTCAAAATTAAAATATTTATTAAGTTCACAATATTTGTTCAATGAAAATATCAATATATAAGTATGTATTTTATATGATATATATTTTTATATAAATGATATATATATTAATATAAACATTTATTAAATACGACTTCTTATATATGCAGGTGGTTTATAACCATTTATATCTTACTATAACAAAAATATTTAAATCATTGATAACAAAACTTCATTTGAGACTTTTAATAGTTTAGTAATTTATACTCGTTTTTAAAAATTCAAAATACAACATATACGAAAAATCTAATTTTTTATATTATATGGTTAATGTAATTGTGTAATCTATTTTAATAACAAAGATTTTAAACAAAAATGATAGAGGGTATACAAATTATTAGAAAATCTTTATCGTTGGAAATCATTAATTGTCATATATATATTTTTAATTATATTAGGTAATTTCATAGCTTTTATTTAAGGAAAGAATGAAGTATAACTTTTAAGATTAATAAAAGATTTATGATCAGATTAATGAAAACTATAGTTTATATTAATAGACCAACCTACTTTTCTAAGGATTCTTAAGAATCATTCTCATAACGACACGTGTCATGCCTCTAATGTTGTATTGTTTCTCTTTTAATATATAGGGGACACTAATACTTTTATTTGAATTGTACACTAAATTTGTTAGATAAACCAGTTCTAAAAAAATCTTTATCATAATCTAAATTTAAACAAACGCCAAGAACATATATTTTGGGATACTAATAATTACATTTCCATAAATATAAAAATTTAGATCATATTCCTAGCTATCTAGCTAATTAAAATTTTCAAATAAAATCTATACTTATTTTTGAAATGTCTCTGTCTAAACATGTATTTGTTTAAAAAAAAAAATGTATTTGTTTTAAAAATCTCAATATCAAATTTGAACTTTATATAAAACTTTTAATCAAAATATTTATAATTTAATTTCATAAAAACTAAAAGTATACTTATAACTAATTTCACATTTTACTATTTATGTTATCTAAATCAAATCCCACAAAGTGCAAAAAATACAATCTCATAAATTATAAAGCTCGGGAGCTAAACACATTGAACAAAATACACTAATGTCAACACTGAATTACGTACGAGTCTACAACATGAACACAAACAATTAAGTTGATAGCATTCTCAAAGCTTAGAAATATATTATAACGAGAAATAAACATTTGCGCGAACACGCAATTCAAACTTTAGTTGTTAGTTAAAATATATATATATATATTTTACAAAAATAACTTCAAAAATTTAAAATTTCTAAATTTTAATACAATAAAAATTGAAGACATTAACCAAAAAAAGATTCCGGCATCAACTATTACATGCAACCGCAGAATCTTAGAGAATAGATTACTACGGTTCCTCAAAAAAAAAGATGCGCACTATATTACTATTACAAAACAAACGATTTTTTTTAAAATGTTATAAACTGTAAATTTAATGATATTGTATCTAACCGAATAGTTAAAATCCACCAAATTTTGCATGCAATGAATAAATGATGTTCTAAAGCAAAACATATATAAAATTGTTTATCGCTATGAACATACCTAGGTTGAGTGAAAAACATATAAGAACGAAACGTAATTTTTATAGTTAAAACTTTATTTTACTTATTATCATAAACATTAAAAAATATAAATTACTATATATCTATTTTTTTGTTAACATTGGTTCAAAATATTATGTATCCATGAACATCTTTTTATATTAAATAAACATAATCTATGATGATAATAACAAAACTTAAACAATGAAAATTAAGACCTTAAATTTAAAGTAGGCTAAACATTTTAAAATACACATTAAAAATTAGTGATATTTATATATATTTTTTTGTTTACATCCCTGTCCATATTTCAAATACATATAATTTTTGGGTATGTAATGTGTCTAAATTGATTTGGGTATTTAGATCTAATAAAGTATCGAAGTACTGAAAAACCCAAACAAATACAGAAACATGAAAATATCAAAAAACCCAAATAAATACCTAAAAATATTCAAAAAATTCCCAAAATTTTACCTAAAATCTGACTTAAGGAACCGAAAAAATATCCCAATTTTTTTCTGAGTACCCAAAAAAAAAATATATATATATATAATATTTTTAATTGAAATTTCATTTGAAACCCAAAACTATAATCGAAAACACAAATCATAACTAAAAAATAATATGTAATACCGAAATCCTATCTGAAATACCCAATATATCTATTATACACAAAAATCAGGTACTTTGGGTACCACGACCGAAGTTTCGGGTAGGACCTACTGTAACACAGACCTGCGGGTCCAAAACATCTAATATGTACTTTGCCCTGAATCTATACTCGAATTGCATCTATATTTCCGTGTCGATTTTGATTTGGTTTTCTAGGTCCGGTAAAATGTCCAATCATAATTGTATGTAAGAGTGTACATATTCATAAATTATATCATTTTAAATAAATTTTCTTTTTTGATATAACATGACTTTGTAATAGGGCTGGAATTAATATCCGAGATCCGGATCCGATCCGAGATCCGCTCCGGATCCGCTCCGAAAATAGGATATCTGGGGCGCCCGGATCCGGATCCGGATAGTAAAATATCGGATCCGTCGAATCCGGATCCGGATATCTGGATTTTTAGGTCCGGATATCCGGATCCGGATCCGTTGTTTTTTAAATATATTAAATTTAAAATATTATTAATAATTATAGTTCATTTATTAATATTTATACATAAAATTAGTCTTATAATATTATATTTTAATTTTAATAATATTATATGCATAAATATATTTATAAATTTTGTAAAATATTTAATTTATGTAATATTTATAGATTTTTTTGTATTTTAAAAAATATTTTTATTATTTTTTAATTATTTTGACGGATCCGGATCCGGATATCCGCGGATATCATGATATCTAGACAGGTATCCGGTACCCGGATATCCGGAAGACACAGATCCGGATCCGGATCCTAAAATCACGGATCCGACGGATCCGGATCCGGGTACCCCGAATATCCCGGATATCTGGATCCTTCCCACCCCTACTTTGTAACATAATAATATATAAGAATTCTAATTCACAATCATTACTTATAATTCAAAGAAAAACCCGCATTTTTTAAATGCAGATCAAAATCTAGTTTATAAGTATAATGGCAAAGAGAATCAGATGTAACTTTAAAAGATACATAACTGATAATTTTACATAAATTACACATTTGTCGTATAAAATATATTTCAATAAAGCAAAAATCTCAAGTGAATGTACCTATATTTATATAAGATTTTTTTCACTTATATTGCCAAGTAAAAATTAGAAACAAAGCCAACTCATATTTTTCATTCCTGTTAGTAAAAAAACCACTTTTTATTTACTTAAAAGCCAATAACTTTACTATGGCCAGTAGTACATCTACATAGATGTAGATTTTTCATTCACTGTTGATTCAACAAATTATAATATAAACTAGTAATGTTTATTCGTTCTTGCTGAAAATGTAGAAAAGCATTATATTTTGGGTGATGTAATTCTAGATGCAAAGTGTGGACTACGAAAACACCAAATTGATACTTATAATGAATTTATATATACAAAAATACTTATATACCAAGATAAAATACATTATTTTGAAAATGGACTTAAATTATATCTTCACTGTACACAAGAAATCGTAAAAACAAAATTAAATATTATTTACTTTTTGTGGACAGAACGGAAGAATATCTTAGTTTTAATGAATGTAATTGTAAATGAATATAATTATAAATGCTAAGTTCTAATTATGAATAGAAAGAAATCTTCTTTTTTTGTCATCATGAATAGAAAGAAATCAAACTCATAAATTTCGTTGTGTAAAATTTACTTTTATCACTTTACCATGTCATTTTTATCAAAATATATTTTTATCAACTTACCATATCCTACTGTTATCAAAAGATATATTACCATTTTAGTGAAAAAAATATTTTTTAAAATGATATTATGCATGAACTAAATTGCCAATTTCAAGCGTACTCCAGAAATACATTATATAAGAATTTGAGCAACCATGTATAAATTATTCAAATTTTATCAAAACATTTAAGCCATAAACCAATCCTCATATCACAAAACTCTCAGGCAAAAAAAACATGGCGGAATCAAAAACAATCTTTATCGTTTTTGTTATTTCTATCTTATGTTAGTTGCTCTCTTATTTATATATTCTTTGCATAGATTGAACATATTTAATAAAACTACTTTGCTTTGATATATGTTTGCACTTAATAGGCACATTGTTGGTGAGCGTCTCTGGAACACATGCCAGTGGATCATGCACGACATCGAAGGATTGTGAGTTGGTGTGTTTTAGAGGAACAAGGAGAGAACCTGGTATATGTCAGCGTGGAAAATGCGCTTGTCTGTCCCCAAAAGCCAAGACTGAGCTGAAGAAGACGATACTGTGCAAGAACGATAGTGACTGTCCCAGTTCTACTGAATGCCCTAAAGACTTCTATTACTCTTGTCTTCATGGAGAATGTACTTGTATTGCAGTATAAATCGATTAAAATATATCTCATATATATACTGTTTATCCTGCTGAATAATATGCATCTTTGGTAACGCAAAATTTATATTCATCACCCTATTATCATTGTAACATAATAGTATTTGTAAAAAAACCATTTTCTGGTTCGACTGATTAGCAGTTCAAATTAAATAAATAATATATTAATTTTTTTTCTTAGTATCATAGTGTAATTAAAGATTATAAATAATTATTTATCGCTATAAACGTTACAAAACCAAGGTCGAAAATCTACACAAATTTAATGATAGAATAAGAAAGATATATATTTGAAGAATCAGAGCCCAGACTTCAGCATTCCTCAAGGGACCAAGTTCTGTTCTTACAACAAAGCAAAAGGATAAGATACCAAAGAATGTAAGAAATTCCAAGAAGCTCTATTGGCAGCTTTTGCTATTGTACACGTACATCCGGAACCACCAAAGTCGGCGTCTACTAAGAACAACATAAATTGGACCAAAAGCAAAGAAAATAGACAACATAATCACAAGACATGACAAAAGACAAGCACGAAAACATTGCACCTCGGCAACACGAGGGTCCATACATCTCTAAAGAAGAGAGACAACACATTAACCAAAGTTTCAACACAATTATAGCACGACCGTCTTCATCTCCGGTGATGACTCACAAACACGAGATCTACGAGATAAACTTAAGGAGAAGTCTAAGCATATTGATGGAAGCTTGGCAACGTCCACTGATCAGCAAGCTAAGAATGTTCACTGGAAACTTGGCATGAACGATAAAAACACAACGGTTTCTCAACTCAACACCTTCGATCTTTGCCAGAAGATCGGCACAAAGAGTCAAGACGATGGCCTGTCACATCTTAACGCAACCAATCTCCGCAGAAAACCAGCATGAAAAATTAGTCTGCAACTAAAGAGACAAACTTAAGAGAGTAGCTTAATCAGTCAAATTTTTGAGGCTTAAGTGAACGGCTCGATCAACGAGGTGGAGGACGACATGAACAATCAGACCCCCTTGCTGAATAAACGTCATAGTGGGAGGGTCATCATCGTGCAAGAATTCTGTCCGATTTGTCAAAGAATTTTAAAGAAAGGCAACAACAGCAAAACAGTGGCCTATTAAATAGGACAATGACATTCAGTTTACTTTCTCCGAGGAAGATACTTTTTACTTCGAAAGGGAGAGAGAGGGAAGCGAGCATCATACAAAATTTTATCTACCGACTTGCAGGAAAAATCTGATCCAGTGTATGCAAAGCAAATATGATATATTGTGATGTTGATTGATGATCATGGTTGTGGCTCATTGATTGGCCATGCATGGTATGGTATGATATAATGTTATATTGATGTAGCATGATTAGATGGTTAGTTAAATGAACGAACATAGTATGCTTTGCAACTGTAATGTGAAGCTAGAGAATACTAGCATAATTAGACGTGGTGGTCATGGTTATAAGTTATAATGATGGTCTTGATTTATACGAACGGTCGTGAATGATATTGATTGTTGTGATTGATATGCATGATTGCTTGTTGGCCAACCATTTGGTCGAGGTTAAATGATTATAATATGCATGAATATTATCATTTGATATTAGTTATACTATTACTATACCTTATGAGGTGGTGTATGGAAAGTGCTATTATGGTCATTTCTCAACCCATTGGTATGGAAGCACGGAGGTAGGTGATTGTTTATAGGGTCATGTTGTGCATGACAATTCGCGATCCGAGCGGGCTGGTTCTTAGAGGTAGTCAGATATGTATATACATCGGTCATTTAGCCTTTGTGGCTATCATCTTTTTGATTGTGTTAGGGTAAATGGGATGGACAATGTCAAATGACAGAAAAGACCTTGAGGTGGAAGTGATGAAAGTGAAGTATATGCATATAGTATACATGAGTATGTATAGCATCATGGTTGTTGCATATGTTGATGTTATCTTGCATGATGATTGTTATTTTGGGTTTTGTGGGGAATTAACTAAGCGCATATTGGGAACTCGACTCACTGAGCAAATTAGTTTCTCACAACACCTTTGTTTTACAGGTAACTATTAGGTGTCTTCTCGGACTAGAGGAGTTTAGGCTAAGCTAATGTAGAGCTGTGTATTTTTGCAAATGCAAGTAAACGTTTAGTATATGTGAAAACTGAGATCCCAGCTGGACCTATATGTATTTTTCGGTTAAATGTAAAACCTAATATTATATTAATAAATCGAGTTTATGAAATTTTTGGGTTTTGTATGATACTTGGTATTGGTCCTGGATAAACTACCTATTGAATTTATCTCGGATTGAAAGCGTTGAACTATGTTCACTAGAGATATGTGCTTAGATGTTGAACTGAGGTGTCTGTATTTGTTTTGGAAACCTCAGTTAGATGCTTAGGTACACGGTTGTGGCATCATTGATTTGGTTTAAGTTAAGTGGTTGATCATGGATGTTCTTGTTTGATTGTTGCATAGCTGATCAGACAACTTTGACTAAGACCGGATAGGAGGTGTTACAGACCTTACTAGATCGGCATCATTATTAACATACTCAACGCACTAGATCTTCTTGAGATTTTTATCAACATGATAAAGTAGGCAATACAACACCCTTGTTTATTATTGCTTTTAACTGTGAGCTCATGAATTGCTTCCCGGGAAGGCAAGGTTATACGTAAAAGGGCCAAGTTTGGCAATGTATATTTTGTCTAAATCTCTAGACAAAGAGGCAATTGATGATCGGTTTCAGGTCCACACACAGTGTGAAGCTCCTTTAGTAACTCATATCAACCTTGCCAAGAAAATACTTCTGTTTTTCGATGAGTCTTAAGACATTTCTGATTTCTCCAGGGCATGTTGGACATTCTGGATGAGTTGAATCAACAACTAGAATTGGGAGTGAACAAGAGCAAGAAAAAGGTATTTTAGACGGTAGTAAATTCAAATAGAATCTTGAAATAGCAAATGATCATGATCAATCTCCAGGGTGTTTCACGTGCGCTATTTGGGAGTTTCCCTTACAATACGAGAACTCATGAAGCATGACTACCGAGCAGTTATTCATAAATTGCACTCAAAAATTACTTGATGGACTGTGAGGCATTTATCATGTGCTGACTGTCTCCGGAATGGAATGGCCTTCAAATGATATAAGTAAAGATAAAATCAACAGAATAGAATTTCAAGTCCAAAGAAAAAAGAAAAAGACGTCAGATAAATGTTGACTTGTGTTGATTTGCGAAGAAGGGTAATAAATGTAATTTTGTGACATAAGAAAAGGCACATAACTGAGTGAGGGAGGAGGAGCCACACATTCAGACGCTTGGCTCTCCTCTGCTCTGCTCTGCTCTGCTCTTCCATGGCCGTTGTTGCACTTTCTTACTGCAAAACCTCTCTTCATCCTCGTCGATTTCATCCTCACCGCGTGAGTCCCCTTCTGGATCTTCTAATTCTGATTCTGATTTTAGATTACTCGGGGATATTACTTTCATATTCTCTCTCTGTGCAGGGAAAATTGTTGAAGAGAGAAAATGTCCGGAGCTCAAGAGGAGCATCCACAGTTACTGCTATGTTCTGGAGGTCCGACAAATCTCCGCAAGTACAAGAGTTTGATATTTCACTTGCGAGTTATCCTTTAACTGGATCAGACACCACCCAGGTTTTTTAGCATCTCCTTCCTTTGATACCAGATGATGATGATGATGATGATACATCTGTCACTTGTGTAATAAAACCATGATTTCGTTTCTCTGAGTTTTAGGAAGGCTCCATCCTTTCACTTTCAGTAGTTTCTTCAATCTCAGAGATAACACCATCTGAATGGGATGCATGTGCCTTGGATTCTTCACAACCTCAAAGCTATAATCCTTTTCTTATGCATGGCTTTCTCTCCAGTCTAGAAGACACTGGCTGTGCCACTCGGGTCTGTAAACATATTAACATTTTCTCTCCTTTTTTTTTCTGATATTATAAACATATTATATATCTTTCTTTCCAGGAAACAGGTTGGATGCCATTACACATTGTTGCAAAGGATGAATCTGGTCATGTTTTGGGGGTTTCTCCCCTTTATCTCAAAAGGTTTTTTTTTTTTTTTTTGCTTCCTTTTGGTTGGGATATTCCCATCACTCTTCTCATGGGTCGTGTAATATGTGTCACAGCCACTCCTACGGTGAATTTGTTTTTGATCACTCTTGGGCGGATGCATACCGAAGTTTTGGTGGAAGATATTATCCCAAGCTCCAGTCTTGTGTTCCTTTCACCCCTGTTACTGGACCTAGGATTCTCATCCGTGATACTCCTTTCAAAGACCAAGTTTTCGATGCTATTGTTTCTGCCATGACTCAATTGGCTGCTAAGGTATTGATACTAGTAATTAAGGAACGATTTCTTTTTTTTTTTGAGCTCTAATGCTTCACTTTGGTAGCTGCAAGTTTCATCTTTGCACATTACCTTTCCGTCTGGAGCTGAGTGGAACAAGTTGAAGGAGAAAGGCTTCTCGCAGAGGATTGGAATGCAGTACCACTGGAAGAATCGTGACTATAAAAGGTAATTGATTTTTCATTACCATTATTGTTTTTTCATTGTGGATATGTGTTGAGGGTTTGTTGATGCGATTGATATCTAAGTCCATGAAGCAGTCGTTACCTTTATTTTGTTTTGGTTATACTAAGATTCATGCATTTCTTTCTGCCTGGTCATGATCTGCTAAATTATCCAACTTTGTTCACTTAAATGTTATATGAAATTTTGGTGCATAATGGAATATATGACTGATGTTAACTTAGTATGACTGATTTCACTTTGTTCAACTTTTGATGCTTCAGTTTCGATGAGTTTTTGATGGATATGAAACAAAGCAAAAGGAAAAACATCCGGCAGGAACGCAAAAAGGTGTGTTACTTTCATCAAATGAAATGAATCTCGTTCGTAAATAGCAAGAAAGAGATGCGGTTTATAATGCAGCAAATGACTCCCAAAATTTTTTTCTAAGCATAGTCTCTTATTTATTTATCGTTTCCATGTGATGTTTTTCAAGCACGATGCTGACTTCTAATGCTCTCTTTTCCTCTAGTAGATTGGTACCCAAAACTTGAAAATGAGACGGTTGCGAGGAGATGAAATAAAGGTACGCAATTGGACTGCCACACTATTTTTGTAATTGATTGTTCCTCAATATATCTTCTCATTTTTAATGGGCTATAGTCAACCTTGGGATCTCAATGTCTGCTACACGATGTTAAAATCAAATTTACAATCCATCTTCTGTAAATGTTTTTTGCAGGCTAGGCACTGGGATTCATTCTATGATTTCTACAGGAACACGACTGATAACAAGTTTAGTAATGGCATGCAATTATCTTTAGTCTTCATGGGTTTCGTAAACATATCACAATGTTGATAATACATAGAATCGGACTTCCACATGCTAAAAGTAGATTTTTTTTGTAGATGGGGAACACCTTATCTAACAAGGGAGTTTTTCCACTACATGGCATCAAAACTCGGAGATGGTGTATTGCTTGTACTTGCTGAAGAAAACGAGGAACCTGTTGCAGGAGCATTGAATCTAATTGGTGGAGATACTCTATTTGGGCGTCTATGGGGATGTCGTCCTGACTCCTATTATCCTAGTCTCCATTTTGAAGCGTGCTATTACCAGGTTGGTCTCTTTGTTACAAAGTCTCTCAACTTTCTTGTATGACCATAGAAATCCACAGATGGATAATGGATGTCAAACCGACAAAGATTTCCTTAGGGCATATGGTTTTTGTTAGTATGTTCCTCAATCTACCCTTCGTTAGCATGATGTTTCTGTGATACAAAATGGTCGTAGGAATGAACTTTTAGTTCCCAAACATTGGTATGTTTCATTAAATATATGATTGTGAAGTCATGTTCTACTGTGATGGTCACAGGCAATCGAAGCAGCAATAGAGCTTAATCTGAAAACAGTAGAAGCAGGAGCTCAGGGTGAGCATAAGATTCAGCGGGGCTACCTTCCAGTTAAAACATATAGTTGCCATTACATTATTGACGAAGGCTTCAGGCAAGCGATAGACGAGTTTTTAGTACGTGAATCAAATCAGGTACATTTGGATTTATGATGATTTGGTAAATTTAAAGTAAATAAATGATTCGTTGCTTTAAGCAATGTAACTTTGGACATCGCAGGTGGATTATGTCATCAAGCTGTTGCATGAATCTGGACCCTTCAAAGAGACAATAGAATAGACACTTAACCAAATGTTATTGTATATCTTATTCTTATTCGCATATAACGTATTTGACCCAAAAAATAATTTACATTATCATATATGACTTTAGTTTATTTGTGGGACATTTTGTTTGAATCATGTTCATTTCTCTTTTGGATTTAGTTGCTTTTTTATTCGTTCTACGATCACAAAATCAAATATTTATTTTAGGGATTTTTGCTAAAGTAAAAAAAAAACTAGCTCATTGTTTCATTTAGGTCCTCTTCGTTTTTTTATTCAAACTTTGCATCTAGATGTTAATATCTAGAATATGTTGTTTGTTTGAATAATATTAGATATTTCGTATTCAAACATTGCATCTTGATGTTAATGTCTAGAATATGTTGTTTGTTTGAATAATATTACACGAACATCCGGATGCAATTTCTAGAATATCTCAAAATATGCTGTTCGTTTGGATAATATTGCAGGATGAAATATCTAGATGTTAGAGATGCTAAAAAATATAGAGTTCATATGATATATTTATATCTCAAAATTCAAAAGATATAAATACGCTTCATAGATATATAAAATTAATTAAATTAGCTATTATGATTATTATATAGTATTTTAAAATAATAAATTTTATTATCCTGCTAAAACCGTAAAATTGAATTTTCTCGCCAAAATCAAAAAATCATATTTAACCAAAAATCACGTTTTCACTAAAATCGAGATATCAGAATTTTCTGTAAAAAAATAGCATTTTCGTGCCAAAATCCCATTTTTCCGCCTAAAACTCGCATTTCTTATCAAAAATATAACTTTACATTTTTCATCAAAATCAGAAAATTGCAATTTTTTGTCCAAACCAAAAAATTTTCATTTTTCCGTCAAAACTTAAAAATTGCAATTTCCAGTTAAAACCAAAAAAATCTTATTTTCCCGCAAAAATTAAAAAATTGGGTTTCCAACCAAAACTGAAAAATCAAAATTTCCTGTAAAGTCATGTTTTCCAATCAAAAATGGAAAATCACAATTTCCCGTCTAAACCAAAAATCAAGTTCTCTCGTCAAAATCTTAAAATCGCATTTATCCACCAAAATCAATTACAGAATAATAACATTTCCCCGTCAAAACCGAAAAATCTCATTTTTCTGTCAAAATCGTAAATCATGTTATGCGCCAAAATAAAAAAAATCGTAATTTCCCTTCGAAACTTAAAGATCATAATTTCCTGTCAAAAGCGAGGTCGACCCTTCCGTATATCTTCGCATGTGCATACCCAAATAATTGACTTAACTGAACCGTAAAAATCAGTTATCAATTTAATACTAATATTTATATTTTGAAACTATGTGTATAAAATATTAATTTAGTAGTAATTGATATTACTCGAAGAGGTAAATTTATGTCTTGAAATTTGAACAATGTGGATAAGACAATAATTTGAATCACCAACATGATATTGTATATTTTAAATCTGAGCAACTTGGCGAAATACCACTTCTGACAGTCATGACTTTTTTCCTCTCCTGTCTAGACTGCATCGAGACAGTGACTGAATTATATCGAATCTTTTTGATGTATTTACAACGCTTAGACCGCCGATGGTTAATAGGTCATCCACATTCATTTACTCACTCTGTGAGTTTCATTGACGTTGCATTAATTTTTCCAAAGTTCAAAGTTATGTTTACTGACCATGCAATTGATTGCCTTTTTCGTGTTTTGGTTTCACTCGCACAATATCATGAATCACTTATCGATATATCACACATTCTTCCACTCAAAACCGATTCTAGATATTTAATGACTGGAAGCAAAAGAAGAAAACATGGCTACTTTTGAAAGATCAACAAAGAAAAAATAAATAAATTGCTAAATAGGTTAGAGGAGCTTCAAATCCATATACTGTTGGATGTGTAGACAAACACACTATACCACTCGACCAAAGGAAATGTTCAGAAAATGTGCCCGAAAATACAAGATAAAAGATACGGCCGGAAGCTTGTGCTTCTCCAGCTTGTATCAAGGGCTAGCACTGCTTCCATTACTCTATCTCAAACACGCTTAACTTTGGAGTGTTAAATGGATGTGCTCTCGAAAAGGCAAGTGAATTTTGGTAATATAGATAGCCAAATCAGTCCTTTTAAGCCTTTCACATATACCACAAACCGGGATGTTACAATTCACCTTCTCTTAAGTAACACAACGCCCTCGTAGCACCTCAAGATCGTTGCCCATGTTAGTGTGAGCCCTCACTGACTCCATATTAGTTTAGGTTCGGCTCTAATACCACTTGCAACGCCTCACTAGCCACGGCTGGGCCACCCACGCCCACTCACTCGGCCAATGCGTACCATCCCATCTGAGGGGAGGTGAAGTAATTTTTCGAAGGCTTGAAAGTCATGTTTAATGATCCTGCAATCACCACATGACCTTTCTTTGTGATTTGGCCTCACTTAAACAGTATAGCGAATCACTTCCCAAGAAGTCACCCATCCTTGCACTACTCCAGCCAAAGCACGCTTAACTCTGGAGTTCTTTCTGGATGTACTCCCGAAAAGGTAAGTGCACTTTGATGACATATGTAGTCAAATCAATTCTCTTAAACCTTCGGACATATACCACAAACGGGAATGTTGCCTGGTTCTGATACCATTTGTAACGCCCCGACTATCCAGGACTGATGGGCCACCAATGCCCGTTCACTAAGCCCGTGGTCCCCATCCTATCTAACAGTCAGTGCATTATTTTTCCAAGGCTCGAAAGTCATGTTTACTGACCCTGTAATCACCACATGTCCTTTCCTCGTGTTTTGGCCTCACTCTCACAGTATCGTGAATCACTTCCTGATAGATCACCCATCCTTTCACTACTCCAGATTAAACAAGTTTACCTCTGAAGTTCTAAATGGATATGCTCCCGAAAAGGTAAGTGCACTTTGGTGACATAGATAGTCAAATCAATTCTTTTAAGCTTTTCAACATTCCACACGCTTCAGTTCAACAAGAAAGAGAGAAAAAGGCTTGATACATGTCCTCTGCGTAATTATTGTAGACCTAGTTATCTCGAATTCGAACTGAAAACTTTCCGAGTATCTAACTGAATTTAAAAGTCAGGATTCAAAGAATTCAGATCTGAAAAAAAAAACTTGCAACTGTCGTTTATTGTTCATATGAATGCAGAGCTACCAACTTAGTTTATAGAGTTTTCATGAATTTGTTTATGTTAATAACAAAAAACTATTACTATATGTTTTATTGACTTAGAAATTTTACGATATTTTGTATATAGTAATGTAAACAATTGCTAAATATTAGAAGTTAAACATGAAAAATTATTTTCTCTGTTCTGAACTGTAGAACGCTTTAAGAAAGTTTAATGTTCTAATATATAAAATGTTCTCATATTTCTAGATAAATTTGAATTTTATTATTGTATAACTAATCATATTTTATAATTGGTTGAGTAACTTTTAATTTATAGATTTAATAATATTTTAGTGCAAAAATAAAATTTTAATATACATATTAACCTAAAACATTTTATATTCAAGAACGAAGGGAGTATAATATATAATTTATGCATAATGCCAACAAAAATCTAGTTTATGTCTTCGCATTATTTCTAAATAATTTCACTTAACTGAACCATACAAACAATTACCAATTTATTACTAATATTAATTTAAAAAAAAAAAGAAAATTGGGTTAGATCCACCAAAGGGTGGAGAGCCTTAACCGGAATGTGTTCAGAACCCGAAGGTCAATCTCGTATCTAACAGAGGAGATGCCAACCATCTCTCCTTTCTACGAACACACTAATATTAATCAAAGATGTAGTTTGTCTTGAAAGTTGATACGGATAAAATATTTTGAAACTTCACACTGTGTATAAAATATTATTTAGTAGTAATTAATATTTACTCGAAGAGGTAAATTTATGTCTTGAAAGTTGAACCATGTGAATAAGATAATAATTTGAATCACCGGCCTGAATTTGTATATTTGAAAGCTAAACAACTTGGCCAAACACCACTTCTGATAATCATTACTTTTTTCCCTCCCTGTCTAGACTGCATCGATAAGTGACTGAATTATATCAAAGTTTTTAAATCTATTGCATTTCAAAAGGGAAGAAGAAACTACGAATCTATATATAATCTACTACACGCTTCAGTTCAACAAAAGAGAGAAAAATGGCTCGTCTTGGTATGATACATGTCCTCTGCGTAATCATTTTCGCCCTCACAAACACTTCACACTCTCTACACCAAAAGCCTCAAGCTTTTCTGCAACCTATTCTTAAAGACATCACCACAAATCTCTACTACTCTCCCTTATCCATAGGCGCCAACGTGCGTAACATCAATCTCGCCATAGACCTCGGTGGCTCAGCGCCATTGTTGCTAACCTGCGCCGCCGCCACCAAATCCCGCTCTTACCACCCTATCAAATGCGGTTCCTCTAGATGCATACAAGCCAAACCTGACCCTTTCTCCTGTCCCACCAATACCTCCAAGAAAGCCACGTGTCACAAGTCCTTCTCCACTTCCTTCACTGAGAAACCCGTCAAAGCTCGTCTCCTCCGAGATACCGTATCTTTGCTATACACCGACAACGCCTTCACTTATATGGGAGGTGGTATCGATATGACTATGACTATAGCTTGCACTGACGTTAAAGTTGACCCCTTAGTTAAACCCTTCCCGTCGATTGTTGTTGGGACGTTGGGTCTAGCTAAGACCCATACGGCGCTTCCTTCACAGGTCGTTTCTTTATATAAACTACCCTTAAAGGTGGCTCTTTGTTTGCCTTCACCACACTCTGGAGAGTCTTCTGGATCTGGTTCTCTTTTCATTGGTGGTGGTCCATACTTCATGGCACTTAACCCTGAAGATATCTCAAAGATTTTTGCCTCAACACCTCTGCTTCCTAGTGACCAGTCTCGCGGTGAGTACTTCATCGATGTGAACTACATCCAAATCAGTGGAAAGAGTGTTCCTTTTCTCAAGAAAAGCACAAAGATCTGTACTTTGGCTCCTTACACGGTCTTGCATAGTTCTATATACAAAGCTCTAGTATTAGCCTTCGCTGAAAAAGCCAAGATGACTAAAGTTCCGGCGCTGAAGCCTTTTGGTTCGTGCTTCAGCTCCAAAGGACTCGGGAGGTGGATGATGGGAAGTCGTGTTCCCGTGATCGAGTTTGTGCTGCGTGGTGGGGCTAAGTGGAAGATTTACGGATCCAATTCGCTTGTGAAGGTGAGTAAAGATGTGGTTTGCTTAGGATTTATGGACGGAGGTGTGAATCTGCCGGTGGACATGATCATCGGAGGTTATCAGATGGAAGATAATTTTGTAGAGTTTGATGTAGAAGCTTCTAAGTTCTCTTTCACTTCTTCTCTTTTGCTTATTAACTCTTCTTGCTCGCAGTCGAGACACTTCTGATTCGAGTCTTGTCTTCCTCTGTTTGGTTTTATAATGTTTGGAGATCTGCAAGATTATTTTTGCTTCTGAAATATTCCATCTATCTTTTTGGGCCTGACCTAGTTGGAAATTAAGCAGGGAAATTTCACTCTATAACGTAAAAAAATATTATAACTCACTCAGTTACTATTTACCCTAGGCCATGGATGCGGACTTAATTATTTATTAATATATGTATTACTATTTAAAAGATTATACTAATAAATTATTATTTTTATTTTCATTTGAATTTTTTTACATATAAATTATAATTTTTTAAAAAATTTCTTTGTACACTGTATTTATTATATAGAAATAAATCTTTAAAGTCACCCAATATTCTCTTTTCAATTATATAAAATTAAGAATTTTATATAATTAATATTTAGTTATATATTTTATGTTTTAAATTTTTTATTAAAATAATTTTCAGATAACAACACAATATATATAAAAATTATCTTTTTTTTTTAAAAAAATAGATTTTTATATTTTGGATAATTCTTACAATTATAAAATATATATAGAAATTATCTTTTTTAAAAAATAATTTTTTATAATTTTGGATAATTCTTACAATTATAAATTTAATCAATTATCTAATCAAATACATTAAATTTTGATTTTATTTTTTTTGGCTGATTTATATATTTTATTTACTAAGGGTATAAAGGATATTAACCACTCTAACTTTTAATGTGAGAGCTGGAATGCGAAAAATCATTTCACAAATTACAATTTAAATTTTAATCAATTATCTAATTAAATAAATTAAATTTCATTTTTTTATTTTGGCTTATTTTTATATTTTATTAGTTAAAGGTATAAACGATATTAATCGCTCTAACTTTTATCGTGAAACCTCGAATGCGAAAAATCACTTCACAAATAATAGTATAGATACTAAGATACAACATATATTTTATGTAATAATACTCTTATGCCCCTACACAAACGGCTAAACCTGAGAGATTAAAAATAATAATCTTCTTACCTTATTCTCATTTAATTTGTGGCCCCTTCGTCTTCACCCAAATAGTAAGGCTTAGTTTTAGTCAGTGTTTTGAAAACCGGACCGGACCGGCCGGTCGAACCGGTCCGACCGTGACTCATTGAAGAAGCGGTTCGGTTCGGTTTAAAACCGGTTAAAACCGGTAAAACCGGTTAAAACCGGTAAAACCGGTGACCGGGTCAACTTTAAAACCGGTTCTAAAAATTAACATATAAATAATGTTTTTTCAATTTCTTTTAAAATTTAATATTTCATAACTAATGTTTAATTATCATTATTTAAAATATTTTTTTATTTTATTCAATTTTATTAAGAAAAAAAAATATGAAAAATCTCTTTTAGATCTCATAACTATTCGATTTTCCCATATTCATAAAGATTGAGATTTTACTTGTAAAAATAAATAAATATGGTAATTTTAATTGTAAATCATTTAATTTTATCAATTTCAATTTACATAGTATTCACTTGTTCACTTTATATATAGCTAGATTTATGTTTCTTGTTTATTTTTCATTTGAATTTTTTACATATAAATTATAATTTTTAAAAATTTCTTTGTACACTGTATTTATTATATAGAAATAAATCTTTAAAGTCACCCAATATTCTCTTTTCAATTATATAAAATTAAGAATTTTATATAATTAATATTTAGTTATATATTTTATGTTTTAAATTTTTTATTAAAATAATTTTCAGATAACAACACAATATATATAAAAATTATCTTTTTTTTTTAAAAAAATAGATTTTTATATTTTGGATAATTCTTACAATTATAAAATATATATAGAAATTATCTTTTTTAAAAAATAATTTTTTATAATTTTGGATAATTCTTACAATTATAAATTTAATCAATTATCTAATCAAATACATTAAATTTTGATTTTATTTTTTTTGGCTGATTTATATATTTTATTTACTAAGGGTATAAAGGATATTAACCACTCTAACTTTTAATGTGAGAGCTGGAATGCGAAAAATCATTTCACAAATTACAATTTAAATTTTAATCAATTATCTAATTAAATAAATTAAATTTCATTTTTTTATTTTGGCTTATTTTTATATTTTATTAGTTAAAGGTATAAACGATATTAATCGCTCTAACTTTTATCGTGAAACCTCGAATGCGAAAAATCACTTCACAAATAATAGTATAGATACTAAGATACAACATATATTTTATGTAATAATACTCTTATGCCCCTACACAAACGGCTAAACCTGAGAGATTAAAAATAATAATCTTCTTACCTTATTCTCATTTAATTTGTGGCCCCTTCGTCTTCACCCAAATAGTAAGGCTTAGTTTTAGTCAGTGTTTTGAAAACCGGACCGGACCGGCCGGTCGAACCGATCCGACCGTGACTCATTGAAGAAGCGGTTCGGTTCGGTTTAAAACCGGTTAAAACCGGTAAAACCGGTTAAAACCCGGTAAAACCGGTGACCCGGGTCAACTTTAAAACCCGGTTCTAAAAAATTAACATATAAATAATGTTTTTTCAATTTCTTTTAAAATTTAATATTTCATAACTAATGTTTAATTATCATTATTTAAAATATTTTTTTATTTTATTCAATTTTATTAAGAAAAAAAAATATGAAAAATCTCTTTTTAGATCTCATAACTATTCTGATTTTCCCATATTCATAAAGATTGAGATTTTACTTGTAAAAATAAATAAATATGGTAATTTTTAATTGTAAATCATTTAATTTTATCAATTTCAATTTACATAGTATTCACTTGTTCACTTTATATATAGCTAGATTTATGTTTACTGTTTATTTTTCATTTAATAAAAAAAGAATAGAGAAACATGTTATATGTAGAAGTAATTTTTAGATCCATATAGTGTAAATATATGATTATTTACATTTATTTTTTTTTAAATATAAAACCCGGTTCGACCGGTTGAACCGGTTCAACCAGTTAACCAGTAGCTGCACCGAGTCGGTATCCGGTCCGGTTTTCAAAACATTGGTTTTAGTTGAGAAGGTAAACCGATTTAACTCAGATCTGTGGGAATGTCGACGGCAACCACTCTGTACTCGATGAAGGGTTTTGGCAGATTCAAGGGTTGTGGTTGGTGAGTTACTCACATTGTCCTCCGCGTATATGGTGATACCACCCCTGCTAAAAAGTTACTCTTCGGGACGGAGTGGAAGAAGGGAGGAGATTCGCGAACGAGGAAAGGGGTTCTCGTCACTGAGTTTGAAAAAGATGTCCTCGATGATTAGTAGGGGAGGAAACTTCCTTTTGGTTCTATTATATTATCAGATTATACCTTTCTATGAGACTTAACGTCGCAATCAGGATCTGTAGAGAACTGGACCCGCAAGTTTGATTCTTTAGGCTTTTATAGTATGGTTGGTTCTATTCCTCATCCATGACATAGTACGAACTTCTAATTACATAGTATGGAACCGATGCATGGTTATTTGCATCAGTGGTTGTGTGTTTCTTTATGGATTTTCGTGTAGATTTATGTTCGTATGGTATAGTGGCTTTTTAGTTCTTCTCCATGTCATTTCATGGCAATGCTATTTTGGCTTTAGTTGTACATATAGTAGTCTATATGGATTTTTACATATAGTTGGCCCGTTAATAATACGGATTTTTAATCAAATAGTATGGATCTGATGCATCTCTATATGCCTCGGTTGTTTGTGTGTTTCTGTTTGAATCTGTGTTGTTTAGATTCCATTATCAATCCACCGTTTGCGTTAATGTCTAAATGCATAGATTTACAGTTGCAGGCGAGGTATGGATACAGTTGCAGGCTAGGTATGGATGAGTTACAGTTCGGACAGCAGCTGAGAACTACGCAATTGAGATGCAGGAAATGTGTCATGCAGGAGCAAAAACCAAGGAAGAGTAGCCTAACTATACTTTATGATATTTGTGTTGTTGTTTTATATTCCATTTGTTGTTAAACTCACATATGATACTTCCGGCATAACCTACATCTTAGGCTACATTTGTATTATTAAGTGCCTTACAATTCTATTTTACATGTCGCTTACTCAACGTATCCACGTAGAATATATTTTTTTTTGAACACCCCACGTAGAATATTTTAGATATGATTATAATGGATAGTTGCTAAAAATATATTAGTATATACTACTTATGACTTTGCATACTATACTAGTCTGTGGAGTCATTGCTTTCTACAGAGAACACATCCAAAATCATTTAAGTAACCATTCTAATATTTTATTTTAGGGTTTAAAATTAAGTGATTATGATTTAGGGTTTAGTATTTAGGAAGTGGGTAAAGTTAGAGATAGAGTTTTTAATTTTATTATATAAATAGAATAGACTATTTATTCTATACTATTTATGGATGTTCTATTCTATTGTTTTTTTTTTTTGAATAAAGACTTTCAAATTTAAAAACATTACAAGATAAGACTATTAGTCTTATAGTTTGGTAAAGTTTGCATGAAACAAGTTTCATGAATCATTGAATCTCAACCTATGAAGAACAGAGGTAAAGACTAGAATAACCAATAAAACAATGAAGGACAATATCTAGTGATAAGAACCACGGCCACGACGACCACATTTTTCTCTCCTTCGAATTGTTTTTCATTCCATATCTTGGTATTTGAATAGAGGTTTTGTCTCCCTCCCACCTCTTGTCAAGCTGAGCGAGCTAGATGGCTCTATCACAGCTTCATCTACATCTCCTAACACTTTGAACCGAGAAGGACTCTCAAATGCACAAGGGTTAGATGATGTGGTTAAGGGATCAATAACTAAAGTTTCACAAACCTCAGTATTGATAATGGTTGATGGAGAAGCCTCCATAATGTTTGCTGTAGTGGGAGTAGACTGAGAATCTACTAATATGGATAAAGTGGTGACAGAGTTTGGCGAAGCAGTGGGGTTCTTCTGCTCTAAGGTAGGTTGCAAAAGCTGGGGTGATATCAAGTTCATATATGAGACCTTCAATCTCTTTAATATCCTTCTGAGGTTCAGGGACACCACATTATGGAGTTGGAAGGAGAGCTTTGCATTGGCATGTAGTTCCTTTTGAATAGTTGCTGAAGACGAGTTAGCATTATCCTTTTACTGATGGATAGCATCAATATCGACTATGGGGACCTCAGAACATGAATCTATCGAAGGTGATGCGGCAGCAGAGACCTGAGCAGTTGTAGAAGGTAGGAGACACCTCTTTGCTTTGTGTCCTAGATTTCCACACCTCTCACACATAGATGGAATCCATGGGTACTCAACATTAACAAGGAAAATGTTACCTTGTTTATCATCCAGGGCAATAAGCTTTGGAAAGTCTCTATCCAGCTCCATCTCAACTAAAACCTTTGCTTCACCCATACTAGTAGGATCAAGTCGCGGTTTATGCGTAAGAATAAGTTCTCCAAGTCCTGAAGCAACATGACTTATTCCTAATCTTGAGTAGCAACAATCAGGAACATTCTTCAAGTTGGCCCAAACCGGTAGCGTAGAGATTTCAGGGATTTTAAACGAGCCTTTTGGAGTCCATGGCAAAACGAAAAGTAAGCAATCATCAATATGCCATACTCCTCACTGAATAACCCAATGACGAGTGGATTGGTGTGGGATATGAAACATGAAAGAAGAATCATCAAGCTTCTTACAGCTGATCTTACAACTTCTTCCCCAGATTCTATTAACCACAACATGTATCAGACCACCTGGGGGTAGAGAACACTTATGGAACTTACCAAAAATGTACTCGTCCTTATTCTCTGGACCTAGCTTAAGCACTTTCGATGGAATAGACACCTCAGGTGTACCATCAAGTCGGTAGGTTGGTGTGGCTGCCCGATAAAGATTCCGCGATTGAGGGCTTAATCTTGCAGCCCACGGGAAGCGGAGACTCCCATCAGCTTTTAGTTCTGGAGGTGGAAGCTTTTCAATTGGAGGCTGGAGAGTACGAGATGGGTACTTACCCTTTGGTTGCTTGTTTAAAATCTCATCATTTAACGTCGGCCAGAGAGCGGCTAACTGATTCCCGACTATCGCAGGATCATAGTCTCGAGGAATACCTGGTTAAGGAGGAGTGGCCGGAGGTTTGAAATAAAGAGGTTTAGCCCATGATCCCAAGGAAGGGACAAATTTCTCTGAAGCTTGGACCCTGTTGTCATCGTGAGAGTGTGGGCCAAGGGTCTCGGAAGGAGCTGGCTGAGACGTCAGAGCATCGCTTTCAGTAACCGAGGCTACTGCATTGACGGAGATATCTGAGGCCAGAGACGGTAAAGAACTGTCGCATACTTGAACTATAACGGCTTCGGAGTTCGGCGGAGGAACCACAGTTTCCAGGGTGGTTTCGTAAGACGATATTACCGGAGCAGAGGAGGTCAACAGTAGTGGAGAGGTGGTGTCGGACCGAAGATTACTTGTGATAGCGAGAGACGTTTTCTCCATTGTTGCTCTCACGTCAATTACCGGAGTAGGCTGAGTTTCAGAGAACTCCAAACCTTCAAGACATTCTGAAGCCGTTAATGGAAGTATCGGCAAAGACGACGAGCGCATCAGAGACGGCGAACCTTCATTCACCGCGTCCATGGCTGGGGAAGAAGATATAAAGGGGTAGAGGAGGAGACAGGTCACCACGAAGTGGGTGGGCCTACCGGCGACGACTCACTGCGGTGGGACTCGTCGAATTTCACGGCTTGAGAAAGTTAGGGATTCGCTTTTACGTTTGCTTGTTTTTGGGGGCGCGTGGTGCGCGTGAAAAGATTTTTTTCTACCTTGCAAAGGAAAAATAAAGTCAAGTTGTTTTGTACGTTGAAAACAGTTGTGTTGCCATCACCGCCTCCATCATTCGTCATCTTTTTCAGTAAACTTTGTTTGCATTTCATTTTTACGGAAGCTATTACACCATAGTTTTTAAAGACACCATCATAACTACTAAAAACCCATCAAATATTCAATAATCCATTACGTTTCTCCAACTTCTTTATATATTTTGGAAAGTTACAAATCCATTCCGACGGTTGCAGAAGAAGTCAGAAAAAGTTAAAAATTTGAGATTTATCGAAGGTTTTTACAATAATTAATTGGGCATCATAGTTGTTTATGTATTCGACGATCTTCAATATCCATTTCTCCTGGCCTCGTATATATTTGTCGACGCCATCCCTTGATCTCTTTATCACCGGTTACTTGAAACTGGAAAGGGTTTAACAAGACAAAAAATACATGAAATGTTATTAACTTAATAATGTCAAAATCAATGTAAATTTCTTAATTTTGACTTTGAAATTGGTTAGTTAGGAAATTCTCCAAATTAAGTAGGACTGAAATAATGTTTTTGTTTTTTGACAAAGACGAATTTTATTTTAACTGTAAAGAAGAGTATAAATATTCAAGATCCATGAAGGTGAACTTCCTCGCTTTATGCATTCGATTAATCATAGTCCACATTTTTGTATCAGAATTATACTTTTCTACAGTTCGCACAACAACAGGGTCCCCATTATCATCCATTTGAATGTCTCCTGCAAAAAATGCAGTTTTTCCATGGCTAGCAGAACCGTACATGACCCTCGGTATGGTCATTGAAGGACCTTTGAACCACTTATGATTATCTAGTTCGTAGCGAAACACCACAATTTCCTCTATTTCTCTCCCTATGACAATTAGTTGAGTAATCACACTAACTATTTCCTTATTGCTGTAGAAAAAGAAATAGTCAGAAGAAGAAACTTTAGGAAGTCTCTCAAAGGTTTTAAAATCCTTATCAAACATTTCCCAATTAGATTCATCTCCTGAATGCATAATCACATGGGGTTTCACAAGTCTCATTTCTTGTCTCACTCTGAAGATTTCACAAGATTTCACAGCTCTTTAACAATTGCAAAAACTTCTTGTTAAGACACTGCATTTTCCAGTATAATTTCTCCTTTTTCTTCCTCATCTGAATCAGAACAAGGTTTCACATTCAGGTCAGGTATGTTGGTTTTAATGCCAACAATTGAAATCTTCCTCTGTTTAGATTGGCTCAAGCTTGCTCCATCTTTAGGAGCCTGATCTTCTCTTAGCAGTAGCATATCTCGATTAATTTTAACGAGCTCTTTTGACATCATTTCCTGTGAATTCCAAAATGATACTATGAATATCATCGTTCAATTGCAAGAATCTCTCAGAATTTTTTTACCACATATAGTAATTACATATTTATGAATTTGAACTCCCAGTATTTATTGAAATAAACAATAAATAGTTTTGTTTTACGTAAACTAAAATTTCAAGAGATTCAATATTGCATAAAATAAATTAAACTTAATAATTTCAAGCAAAATAATTAATTAATGTTTTGTAAACTTTTAATTTATTCAAGAATTGATATTTCATTTTAGTAAATTTTTTTATCTCATTATTGTAAAACATAGCGAGAGCCACTATAAACAAAACAAAAGATGAAATGTCATTTTAAATTATGAAATACGATTTAAATTAAAACTCCTTGTTCTGAAAACATATAATAAGGGATTTTATGATAACAATTCTTACTATTTAAAGAACCTTTAGAATATGAAAGTGGGAATATGTATTATTTATCGTTAGTTAATAAATACAATTTCAAATCTAATCATTTTATGACAAAGACAAATACTCACATACTCAGATATATATAGTATATCTGTTTGAATTCTTTACCATAATAATTATCTTTTGTTTAATTTTTTACCATTGTAATGCAATCATCTTATTCAAACTTGACCATAAATAAATTAATAGATTCTCTGGAAATTCTGGCAAAATGTTTATGAGTTTATTTAAATCTTTACCATACATAATAAGAATACTAATTATTGACTCTTTCCAGGTTTGACTAAGTTTTTGTTAACTGTTTTAGGATATTTATTAAGTTGAGAGAAAATATTTTGAATATCTTTTGGCTTTCAATTATCTTACTTATTTTAATTCATCACATTTTTTTAAAAAAATATGGATGCATTATTAAAGTACTTAATAAATAACAAAAATGATACTTGTAAAATAAAATGGTTATATTTCAAATTAATAACAACGAATGAAAGTTGTATAGTTTTCTTCGTGTATATTTGTATAAATAACACATAAAATTTATAAATTATAACTCGAGTATTAGTTTAACACCCTATCATTAACTTGATTAGAACCAAACTGCCTTTGGTTTCTCTCTAAATAAAAAATATACTAATGTTAAAAAGCAATAGATATTTAGTGTTTCTCTGATCGCCTTTTAAGTAGCTCATAATGTTCATTTCTCAGAAGAAAAATCTGATGCTCACATAGGTTCAGAGATTTCCTTAAATCGAATTCAAGTAAACAAAATATATTGAAGTCAAATCGTCGATCCTGGATAACAATCAAGACTTCTGAAATCGGATTATCTAGTAAGTAGTTACGCAGATCAAATCAGTAATATCGAACTGATAATTAATAATAAAAAATTTATTCGTATTATTTTTTATAGACAAAAAAGAAAATTTTAATAGCTGTTTTTTTTTCCAATAATTTTTAACAACACTATTTTCCTACTCTTCTGTGTAAATATTATAATTGGGGTTCGCACAAAGTATAATAAAGTGATATATCAAAATTACCAAAAACTAAATTTTTATATTCTCTGTTTTAGTAAAAATTTTTTTTAATCCGTTGTCTAACCATATAAAATCGAAAAGGATTTTTTTTTAATAAAATTAGGTACAATCATGGTTATAGTTAAAAAACAAATACCTGAAACCCTAGTTACCAAACCATGCAAATAAAATTAGATATGATCTAAATGTGGTATATAACTTTTGTAAACGTCTAATCTTGGAAAAACAAACTGAAGCCATATACAGATTTAACTGAACATGACTTGGTGACATTTGTGGCCGAAGAGGGGTGAATGAACCATACAATTCAATAAGCATTACATAAACAATAGTAATCTTTCCAGCACAATCATAAGCACTTAAAACAAACAAAAAACTATATCATTTGTCTCCCAAATGCAAAAAAAAAATCAGAAAAACACAAATGCAAAGAACATAAAACCACAATTTTGATTGTTTCGGGCGAAGAAATGGCCACGAACTTATTATAAGCACAAATACAAAACAAATAAGTTTCAAGTTTGCCTCACAAAAGATTTTAAGCAAACATTACACAACAGTTATGAATAAACTGTGGGAGCTCAGCACCGTCACACCAATGTTTTAATTCTTCCCAGTGCTGCTCTTCCACATCAGGAGAAGGACGGCATTGGCAAACCATTGTTTTCCCATGACCAGAGTGAGAAGTTCCAACAACCAGAAGTCTATCTCCCATTGATTTAAACGCAACCCCCCAACCAAAGCAAGTGTTTGCGCTGACAGGTACAACACCAAGTTTCTTCCAGATGTTTGTGTTTATATAATACGCGAAGCACGTTCAAAGATGTTTCCAACAAGTACAGATTGTCATCAACCACAGCAATAAGGGGCGGAGATTGATAAGGCACAATGAATGTCATGTCTTTTAGCATGTCAGGTATCAACTCCCAAGAATTTTTCGCCTCATCATAACTTTCTCCACAAGTGAGATGTTTATCATTCTCATCTCGGCCACCGATGACGTAAATTTTCCACGCAAGAAACATCCTGAGCTGAAATTCCTTGCTTTATGCAATCCATTAATTATAGTCCACATTTTTGTATCAGAATTATACTTTTCTACAGTTCGCATAACAACAGGGTTCCCATTGTCTTCCATTTGAATGCCTCCTGCAAAAAATGCTGTGTTTCCATGGCTAGCAGAACCGTACATGACCCTCGGTGTGATCATTGAAGGACCTCTGAACCACTAATGATTCTCTAGCTCGTAGCGAAACACCACAATTCCCTCTATTTCTCTCCCTATGACAATTAGTTGAGTACCCACACTAATTGTTTCCTTATCGCTGAAGAAAAAGCAGTAGTCAGAAGAAGGAACTTTAGGAAGTCTCCGAAAGGTTTTAAAATCCTTATCAAACATTTCCCAATTAGATACAGCCCCTGAATGCATAATCACATGGGGTTTCACAAGTCCCTTTTCTTGTCTCACTCTGAAAATTTCCTAGCTCTTTAATAATTGCAAAAACTTCTTGTTAATTAACTGCATTTTCCAGTATTCGTACAAAACCTTATGATCAGCATAACATGCATCATGAGGTTTTATACCTGCAACATTCTGAAATGATTTTGTAATTTCTCCTTTTTCTTCCTCATCTGAATCAGAACAAGGCTTCACATTCAGGTCAGGTATGTTGGTTTTAATTCCAACAATTGAAATCTTGCTCCGTTTAGATTGAGTCAAGCTTGCTCCATCTTTAGGAACCTCATCCTCTCTTAGCAGTAGCATATCTCGATTTATTTTAACGAGCTCTTTTGGCATCATTTCCTGTGAATTCCAAAATAAAACTATGAATATCATTGTTCAATTGCAAGAATCTCTCAGAACAATTTTACCACATATAATTTCATATTTAAGAATTTGAATTCCCAGTATTTATTTATGAAACCATAAATAGTAGTGTTTTATGTAAACTGGGAATTCAAGAGATTCAGTATTGCAAAAAGTAAATTAAACTTAATAATTTCAACCAAAATAATTAATTAATGTTTTGTAAACATTTGATGTATTCAAAAATGTATTTTTCATGAGAGTAAAAATTTTATCTCTTTTTTTTTAAACAATAGCGAGAGCCACTATAAAGAAAACAAAAGATAAAATGTCATTTTAAATTATGTAACACGATGAAAATTAAAACTCATTGTTCTAAAAACATATAATAAGGGCTTCTATGATAATATTTCTTACTATTTTAAGAACCTTTAGAATATGAAATTGGGAATATGTATTATTTATCGTAAGTTAATAAATAAAATTTCAAAACTAAACATATTATGACAAAGACAAATATATTTTACAATGGAATTACAGTATAAAAGTCTGATATTATATAATATAATAAGTGATTTGATTTATTATAAAATTTGCATGTGTACCTTGAAAGCTGATAGAAAACGCTTTATTTAACGCTCACTTGAATCCCAATTATATTTTGTTAAATGAAAAGATACATAAGAAATCTTGACTCACATACTCAGATATATATAGTATATCTGTTTGAATTCTTTACCATAATAATTACCTTTTGTTTAATTTTTACCATTGTAATGCAATCTTCTTATTCAAACTTAACCATGAATAAAGTAATAGATTCTCTGGAAATTTTGGCAAAACGTTTATGAGTTTATTTAAATCTTTACCATTTATAATAAGAATAATAATTATTGACTCTTTCCAGGTTTGACTAAGTTTTTGTCAATTGTTTTAGGAAATTCATTAAGTTGAGAGAAAATATTTTGAATATCTTTTGGCTTTCAATTATCTTACTTATTTTAATTCATCACATTTTGAAAATAAATGGATGCATTATTAAAGTACTTAATAAATAACAAAAAGGATACTTGCAAAATAAAATGGTTATATTTCAAATTAATAACAACGAAAGAAAGTTGTATAGTTTTCTTCGTGTATATTTGTATATATAACACATAAAATTTATAAATTATAAGTCGAGTATTAATTTAACACCCTATCACTAACTTGATTAAAACCAAACAGCCTTTGGTTTCTCTCTAAATAAAAAATGTACTTATGTTAAAAAGCAATAGATATTTAGTGTTTCTCCGATCGCCTTTTAAGTAGCTCATAATGTTCATTTATCAGAAGAAAAATCTGATGCCCATATAGGTTCAGAGATTTCCTTAAATCGACTTCAAGTAAAGAAAATATATTGAAGTCAAATCGTCGATCCTGGATAACAATCTAGACTTCTGAAATCGGATTATCTAGTAAGTAGTTACGCAGATCAAATCGGTAATATCGAACTGATAATTAATAATAAAAAATTTATTCGTATTATTTTTTATAGACAAAAAAGAAAATTTTAATCGCTGTTGTTTTTTTTTCCAATAATTTTTAACAACACTATTTTCCTACTCTTCTGTGTAAATATTATAATTGGGGTTCGCACAAAGTATAATAAAGTGATATATCAAAATTACCAAAAACTAAATTATTATATTCTCTGTTTTAGTAAAAAATTTGTTTAATCCATTTTCTAACCATATAAAATCGAAAAGGATTTTTTAATAAAATTAGATACAATCATGGTTATAGTTAAAAAAACAAATAACCTGAAACCCTAGTTACCAAACCATGCAAATAAAATTAGATATAATCTAAATGTGGTATATAACTTTTGTAAACGTCTAATCTTGGAAAAACAAACTGAAGCCATATAAAGATTTAACTGAATATGACTTGGTGACATTTGTGGCCGAAGAGGGGTGAATGAACCATACAATTCAATAAGCATTACATAAACAATAGTAATCTTTCCAGCACAATCATAAGCACTTAAAACAAACAAAAAACTATATCATTTGTCTCCCAAATGCAAAAAAAAAAATCAGAAAAACACAAATGCAAAGAACATAAAACCACAATTTTGATTGTTTCGGGCGAAGAAATGGCCACGAACTTATTATAAGCACAAATACAAAACAAATAATTTTCAAGTTTGCCTCACAAAAGATTTTAAGCAAACATTACACAACAGTTATGAATAAACTGTGGGAGCTCAGCACCGTCACACCAATGTTTTAATTCTTCCCAGTGCTGCTCTTCCACATCAGGAGAAGGACGGAATAAGTAAACCATTGTTTTCCCATGACCAGAGTGAGAAGTTCCAACAACCAGAAGTCTATCTCCCATCGATTTAAACGCAACCCCCCAACCAAAGCAAGTGTTTGCGCTGACAGGTACAACACCAAGTTTCTTCCAGATGTTTGTGTTTATATCATATACGCGAAGCTCGTTCAAAGATGTTTCCAACAAGTACAGATTGTCATCAACCACAGCAATAAGGGGCGGAGATTGGGAAGGCATAATGAGTGTCATGTCTTTTAGCATGTCAGGTATCAACTCCCAAGAATTTTTCGCCTCATCATAACTTTCTCCACAAGTGAGGTGTTTATCATTCTCATCTCGGCCACCGATGACATAAAATTTTCCACGCAAGAAACATCCTGAGCTGAACTTCCTTGCTTTATGCATTCCATTAATCATAGTCCACATTTTTGTATCAGAATTATACTTTTCTACAGTTCGCATAACAACAGGGTTCCCATTTTCATCCATTTGAATGCCTCCTGCAAAAAATGCCGTGTTTCCATGGCTAGCAGAACCGTACATGACCCTCGGTGTGATCATTGAAGGACCTCTGAACCACTTATGATTCTCTAGCTCGTAGCGAAACACCACAATTCCCTCTATTTCACTCCCTATGACAATTAGTTGAGTACCCACACTAATTGTTTCCTTATCGCTGAAGAAAAAGCAGTAGTCAGAAGAAGGAACTTTAGGAAGTCTCCGAAAGGTTTTAAAATCCTTATCAAACATTTCCCAATTAGATACAGCCCCTGAATACATAATCACATGGGGTTTCACAAGTCCCTTTTCTTGTCTCACTCTGAAAATTTCACAGCTCTTTAACAATTGCAAAAACTTCTTGTTAAGAAACTGCATTTTCCAGTATTCGAAGCAAGGAAGACGTGCAATGATCTCGACCTCAAGCTCGTACAAAACCTTATGATCAACATAACATGCATCATGAGGTTTTCTACCTGCAACATTCTGAAATGCTTTTGTAATTTCTCCTTTTTCTTCCTCATCTGAATCAGAACAAGGCTTCACATTCAGGTCAGGTATGTTGGTTTTAATTCCAACAATTGAAATCTTGCTCCGTTTAGATTGAGTCAAGCT